>ML675615.1:31279683-31400190 GCA_007922155.1 Mesoclemmys tuberculata | reverse complement strand
TATTTGTTGGTGGCACCTGCTGGTGCAGCACAAAACATTAAAAAGGGACTAAGTATACCAGTGCATCTGTTTATCATCTCCTTTGTGTTCCGTGTGGTGTTTCTGACATGTGCTCTTTCTTTGAGCTCTTCTTTGCTTCTAATTGATCCAGCAGTGAATTAATCAGCATGCTGCATTATAGCATCCTAATCATTTCTCTAGCAACAGACTAATATCCTGAAGGGACCAGGATTGCTTGTAGTTTAGCCAAAGGTGCCAGAAAGTGGCCCTGAGTTGAGTAGTTGAGGATTCCCTGGCATTGGAGGAATCTTTGGTAAGCCCATAGCAGCTCTATGCCACTGCATTCCAGCTCTGCTGACATTAGAGGTGGAAGGATGTATAGCCACAACTCACTGCATTCTGCTGATCTCTAGCAATATGATGCCCATGACAGGCTGATGTACTCTGGAGACGCACTGAAACTATTCTAGACTGCACTGGGTCAGGATCACAGAAAACTGGCCCCAGAATGAGTGAGTTGAAATGGCTCTTGTACAGTTCCTCAAACTTGCCTGTTCCCAGTTCTGGGGCTGGGCGGCTGAGGAGTCACCTTGTGATGTCACTGTGCAGCAAGTTAAAGGAGAAGCAGGCCTGCGAGGGAGCGTCCCGTGCTGTGGCTCAGATAATTGTTTAATGATAGCATATATTTTTGTATCGTTTATTTGAAGTTTGCACTAGACTTCCTTTGGGGGTCAGCACTATTACACTTCAAGATCTCAGATTACCTTCAGACTATAATTATGAAAAACTTTTGCAATTTACTAGCCATTTTAGTAACCATTTATGTGAGCATTATATAGTGACTTTCATCCCCAATTATCAAATGTTCTCTAGTATTCCAGCAATATTGCTGGGCATGGGAACTGACCGATCAAACTCATCTACTGTAACTTTGCCTTTCCTTGTGGTAACTGGCTTGAATTCAATTCACTTAATGACATTCACATTTACATGCCAGAATGAGTGTAATTCTTTATTAAAGTAAAAACAAGATAGCACCACCATGTGGCATTGTCTTGAAGCACGAGCTGAATGGAGACCCACACAAGCTTACTTACCAGCTGATAGACATAACTATGCATTTGTGACTGAATAAAAATGAATCTTTGACCTTCGATGTCTGAAGAGAAAATAGTGGACTGTATTCTCATGTAATTATGACTTGGTAGGAAAAACATCCATGCACTTGTGAGGCTTCTCATGTTGCGTTTAAGCAAATCCAGGTGTGATTTCAAACCAGCTCATACTCTTAACTTAAGAAATCTTTTAATTAATTTCACTGTATTTCCCCCCCAGCATTGCAGAATGTTGCAGCACTCCATATTCACTCCTGGGGTTGGTGTTCACAGTCTCCTTTGTTGCTCTGGGAGTTTTGACTCTCTGCAAGTTTTACTTGCAGGGCTACCGAGCATTCATGAATGACCCCGCCATGAACAGGTAAGTGACTGACAGCGTATTCAGAATTACAGATTGGCATCTGTTAAACTGAAACTTATTTTTTAACCCACTATAAACTCCTTAAAATGCATAGGAATTCTGATGGACGTCTTATTTATTAGTCCAAATACACTATTTTAAGGGGTTGGAGATGGAAATATTGTCTACCATGAATCTTAAAATGGCAGTCATTCAGCTCTGTCACACATACAGTGCTACCCTTTGGGATTTTAGATTATCTTTGCAGTGTCTTCATTAAGACGAATAACTGAAGGACTCTGTGAATGTTTAGAAAAACTAAATGCTTATGTAATTACATTTTAACTTCCTGGCTCGTTTTCCCCATGTTACTACATGTGAAACCAAGCTAATCTATTGTAGAATGTAAAAACCCCACAGCATTTACATTGATCAGCTGAAGGTACTGTGGGAAACCGCAAAAGGATGAAGGCAACTTGTTTCTCTTGTGCTTCCCACAATTGTCTGATACAAAATTGAGAGTTTAGTTTTGGCACAGTGGATTAGCATGTTAGTTTTTAGCTGGAGTTCAACTGCTGGTTCAAAGAATGAAGGTGGAATGTTCAGGGGGCTCTTTACATTCTAGAGTTTCTGTTAGCAGCATTGGAAGTTGTGGTATATATCTAACCCCGAATTCATTGCTTTCAAAGTGTACCCAAGTGCTAGGACTCCAGACAGGGATGCCATTAAAGGGAAAGAGAGACGAGGAGAGTTTGGCAATATCTCCTATTAGACCAAAATCAGTTGGTGAGAGAAACAAACTTTTGAGCTTACACGGAACTTCTCCTCAGGTCTGGACAGAAGTTGGTCCAATAAAAGAAATTACCTCACCTGCCTTGTTTATCTCATATCCTGGGACCAGCACAGCTATAACACAGCATACATTAAAGGAATAGGTCAGTGAAGCCTCTGCACGCTACAGAGACGCACAAGCCGTGTTTTTAAAGAAACCTACCCTTATTAATTTCCCAAGATCAGAGAAGGCAAAAAGAAATCTTAAGATTGAATCAGAAACAAAGGGCTATGATACAAACTCTGTTGATTTCATACATGTCAGACTTCTTTTAAGGAGAAGCAAAATAATTAATGCTCTGAATTTTATTTTCACTTTGTCTTCAAAACCCAAACCCCCAGAGGGATGACAGAAGGAGTCACTCTCCTGATCTTGGCAGTACAGACTGGTTTAATCGAGCTTCAAGTTGTCCATCGGGCATTCCTGCTCAGTATTATTCTCTTCATTGTGGTAGCATCCATCCTTCAATCCATGTTGGAGATTGCTGATCCCATTGTTCTGGCACTGGGAGCTTCAAGGGACAAGTAAGAGATGCACTTTCTAAACTGAAAGCTATTTAAAACTCTTTTGTAGAGGTCAGCATGCAAATTTATGGCCTAATAGCCTTGTGGGCTACCATAAAGTAAGTTGGGGTGGTCCACATTCTTGAAGACTGAAGAAAATGGTCTGTTCGCTAACCTTTCTCATTTTTTTGCTCCTCCTCATCTCCTCCTCACACGCACAGTGATGCCCACCAGCACAGAGATGCTTTGCAATGTTTCCTTCTGCTGAAGGGAAGGGCTTGAATCATATGATCTTAATGAAGAGTCATCCAAGATTATCTTGCTCTGCAGCCACTGGCACTGGGGGTTCTGGCGGTATTACGTGAGGCAAGGAAAGTCATCACACCCCACTGCGAGATAGTGAGCCCTGCTCTTGGCCAAACAGATCAATAGTTCAGGATGTCACAGAAACAGCCTGTTATTTAATAGAATCAAGCAAAAAAAAAAGTTGTTCTAACTAGTAATAGTCGATAAATTAACTTCAGGAGCCACAGGCTGGGGGAAGAAGTTGCTGCCCTGGAATAGGGGAAGGTGTCTATGGGCTGAACCTGAAGAGTGGAAGAGTCTTGTGGATCTCTAATGGATGTTTTGATCTGCTGGGTTTTTTCCTGTTATCTTTGATTTCTTTGTGTTCTAAGGAGCTTTATTTGTCTTTGGTGTTTTGGCCTGAAACTGTTTCCTATGTTAATTACATGTCTCTCTTCCCCTTATGTAACCTGTAAGTGTTTATAAATAAAAGAGGAGGTTTATTTATATATCCAATGAGTCTGTTCAGCTTAGAGGTTACTTGTGGCCAGCAGTCTGTTAACTCTATATGTGCTAACTAAAGAAGAGGGAGCAGAGCCAGATGAGCATCTGGCTATCTCAAGCAGATAGTCCCTCGTTGCAGCAAATTGTAACTATGCTTGCCAGGTCCAAAGCCAAATTTGTAGGGAGTTCTGAACAAATGGGATGGGGAGAGATTTCTCCCCCACCCCAACCCAGAAATAACACACAGGTATTAACAAAATTCAGTGAATTTAGAGGGTTTTTTCTTCTAACCCTTAGTTGCAGTCGAACTAAGTTATTTTCCCTCTCTCCTTTCTTCCCTTCTGCTACCATCCATTAGTTTCAGCTTATTTCTGGAACTAAATGTGTGTAAAAATATATCAGGAGGAGATGCTGGGTCGTATAGCAAGTAATGATTACAGGCATTGAAAAGGTTTCCAAATGGATTGCAAGTGAAAAGGCTAGAACTGTTTAGGGGAGAGATTAGCAAGAGGGACCTAGTAGGGGCCTACAAAATAATCAACAGTACAGAGAAGATCTCAGTGTTGTTAAAAAAGAGGGGGCAGCTGGCATGGCCTTCGCTGCGAGATTCTGGACCTTGCTCCCCTGTGGTCTAAAATGGCCTGAATTTGGTGACATGTGGGGCATGCTGCCAGAGACACCAAGCAGTTTGAAAGAGCCTTTGGAGAAAGCGAGGGGTATGCTTCCTTGATCATGGAGAGTGTAGTTGGCTGGGCTGTTTGCCTGAGTTTCTATGGAACCAAGTTCAGTGCTGCTGAGGTTTAACTTAATTGTGCTTCCTTCATGATAAATTATGTTAAGATGATTAGAGCCTTGGAGGAGATGCCATTGTTTTTAAAATCTAAATAAATAAAATGGATCCCTTTTCATAAGAGCACGGTGGCATCCATTGAACTTGAAAGGCAACATATTTAAAACTGATAAAAGGAAATACTTTTACACCATGTACAGTCATCATAGAGCAGGGAGTTTCACAGGTTAGTAGAGAAGTTAGCAAGACACAAAGTATTAGATGTTTACATGGGGGAATTTCTGCAGGTATAGCAGACAGCATTTAACATAATCTTACAAACCCTCATGTTTCAGGGCATGATTGCTGGAAGTAGGTTATTCCATAATGGTTCTAACAGGATTTCCTGGATTTTCATCTGAAGCATCTGGTATCAGCCACTGTCAGGGACAGGATACAATTAGTTTAACCACTGAGCTGATCCACTGTGGCAATATAACGTCTAGTTTTTAATTTCCCCCTTTGTCTCACTGTGGCTGTGGCCTTTCCACTTTGTGCTGAGAATGGCATAGGGCAGAAAGAACTGAGCTTCCATCAAAATGAATGCGGGTGTTTGTGCTGCAAATGACTGTACTTGAGGAAATTAAGAATTCCTTTCCTTAATGTAAGCGCTGTCAGCAGATACATGGGTCACTATTTTCCCAGAGAGAGGATGCCAGTTGTCTGAATCGCGACCTTATTTCGTTCCGATAATCGAAACTCACGTTACAACAATTCACTGCATTGTTTCTGCAGGAGCCTGTGGAAGCATTTCCGTGCAGTCAGCCTGTGCTTGTTCTTGCTAGTGTTCCCAGCATATATGGCCTACATGATTTGTCAGTTTTTCCACATGGATTTCTGGCTGCTGATCATTATCTCTAGCAGCATTCTAACCTCCCTCCAGGTAAGGCACACTAGCCTTATGGTATCATTTATTTTTTTCTCCCTAAGGTAACGGATTATGACCAGAACAGGGTTGGGGGGAGTATTAGAGTGCAGAAGCTGGGATGTAAAATCTTTTATTTATCCCTACCTGCGGCTAGAGTGCTCTAGTGCTGGGCTGAGAACGTGGGTAACTAAAATATTTATTTTAAATAATGCTGTAGAATCGCAAGGACATGTTGGTTACAATAATAAGCTTCCAAACAGCACATATATTGCATCATTTTAGGAAACTTCTGTGACGGGTGATCTGAAAATATGCTGGTGGCCAAAACATGCCTACACACACTCACCTCTCTGCACAGGAGAGTGTATATCATTTTCATTGTTTTAATTCACTTTTTACAAAATAACTCTTGGAAGCTTGTCACCGAATGGCTTTTTTTGCAGCTAGTCACTCATCCATATATATGTATGTATATTTTACTCTCTTGGAATGGCTTGTCTGCGTGGCGGGGCAGTGTGCACTAGATGGGGGTGGTTTCGAAAGTGCCAAGTGCACATTAATGTAGGGCTATTTCAAAGAGCGTTCACACCAATTCACCTGAGCGCTTTCGAACACCCCCCCATGCGCATTTGCCATGCTATGTAGACGAGCCCTAACTATAGCCTTGATTCAGCAATGCACTTAAGCATGAGTTTCCCTGACACTTAAGCACAAGCTTAGTGCTTTGCTGAGTAGGAATGGATTTAGCTTCTGCTTAAGGTTAAGCAAGTACTTTGCTGATTTGGGGCTTATATGCTTCCAGGTGACGGGGAACCCTTGTGTATCCTTAACCTCGGAAGCTGAATGCTAAAATTCTGTAATTCTGTCTGTTTTCAGGTGCTTGGAACACTTTTCATTTATGTTTTGTTTATGGTTGAGGAGTTCAGAAAAGAGCCAGTAGAAAATATGGATGATGTAATTTACTATGTAAACGGCACATACCGGCTACTGGAATTCCTCGTGGCTCTTTGTGTCGTGGCATATGGCGTCTCGGAGACTATCTTTGGAGAGTGGACGGTGATGGGCTCAATGATAATCTTCATCCACTCCTATTACAATGTGTGGCTCCGTGCCCAGCTGGGGTGGAAAAGTTTTCTTCTCCGCAGGGACGCTGTGAATAAGATCAAATCGCTGCCCACTGCCACAAAAGAGCAGCTGGAGCAACACAATGATATCTGTGCCATCTGCTACCAGGTATGCAATTCAACGAGTAGAGCTGTTGAAGGAGTGAATCTTATTAACATCCTTTGGATGGTCTGGAGTTCAAGCCTCGGGTGGTATGAGTGCCATTTTTTTTAGCGTATGAGCAATGTGCCTCAGTGGCAAGTGACCAGGAATCGTTACTGAATTTGGTCCACTGGTTATATCCTTAGCTTCCCCGGCTTGGGCTGAGGGCACTGATGGGGAGTGTGACAGGAACTGATCCATGCCCCCCATGTGTGCAATGACTTTGGTTGTCTCAGTTGCAGTCCCCACAGAGTTCTGCTATGTGTAATTTGTCTTAGTTCAGAATTTGAGGTAGTCATTGCACTGAAGACCTAGAACAAACTAAAATGGAAAGTAAGGAATTTAAATATCAGAATAGCTTTTTTTAAGGCCTTTTAAAAAAGTCTGTTTTGACTAAAGCAAATGTCATGCTCTTGAAAGTATCTGAGATTCTTAAAAATTTCCAGTGAGGTTTGGATCAAGCTAGTCTAATAGTAGAACCAAACATTGACATTTTTTTCATCAGCAGAGATCTCTTACAGTTCCTGTGAGATTGTATGTACTCCGCTAGCTAACATTTTGTACTGTTTTGTAGAGACAATTCAATTGCCATGGACTGTTAGTTTCCACTCTTGCTTAATTTAAAACACTAACTGGTTATAAAAGGAAAAAAAAGCCCTATTACCATAAGGCTAAGGGTTTAGCTTAAGCCAACAGAAATAAGGAAATTAGAAGTTAACACTGGAAGTAATATCTTTACCATACCTCATGCTTTGAAAAAATACAGATGGGCTTTTTTCCTCCATCTGTTGGTTATGAATGGATGTGACGAGTAAACCCTATGATGAATGCATCATAGAATCATAGGGTTAGAAGGGACTGCAAGGGTTATCTAGTTTGATTCCCTGCCAAGATGCAGGATTTGTTATATCTAAACCATCCAAGACAGATGGCTGTCCAACCTCCTTTCAAAAACCTCCAGTGAAGGAGTTTACACAGCCTCCCAAGGCAGTCTGTTCCATTGCCCTGCTTTTCATACAGTTAGGAAGTTTTTCCTGAGATTGAATCTGCATTTGCTATGCTATAGCTTGAACCCATTGCTGCTTGTTCTGCAAAATTAATACACAAATTGTTTCAGTGATCTGAAATGTTTATTTAAAACAAAAGCTTACTTTACATTTGAGTAAAAATCCCTGGTCTGACTTCTGTGGGCCTTTGATCCAGGCACTTCATTTCTACTCCGCTTCTCGCGCCATGGTGGTAACAAGGGGACTATTGGTGACTTATACCATTGGGTTTCTTTCTACCTAGTACCTTGTAACCCAGGTCCTACAGCCACTTCCACAAATACTTGTAAATAAAAATTCTTTTGTGCTAGCTTGTAATCTGTACGATGCTAACTTCCATGGGGTTGCACTTGTTTAATCATTATGCTTCATGAGGCTGGGTGCCAGAGTTCTGGCACTCTTTCCTCTGGAAACTTACTGGTCTTGTGTGCCTGTTCAAAGTTACCGTGGAGGCTTGTGTGTGTGTAGAAAACTCATGATACCACTTGCCTTAAAATTTCCTTCTTGGAGGGTAAATCTGGGACCAGGTGGAGTATGGAAGGTAGGCCTGGGGAACAAGGTCTTTGGCTATTGTGTGATATCTTGACTTTTGGGTTTTTTTCAGGACATGAAATCTGCCGTTATCACACCTTGCAGCCACTTCTTTCATTCAGGTTGTCTTAAGAAATGGCTTTATGTGCAAGAAACCTGTCCTTTGTGCCACTGCCAACTGAAAACCCCCTCGCAGCCACCAGCACTGGGACCAGAGCTGGCTCAACAGCCAAATCCTGGAGCAGAGCAAAATACTGTTCATCAAGAAGCAATTGAACCTCCTGGTGTTGAACAGCAGAAGGAGATAAATGTAAAAGAGAGCCCTATCCCTAGTGACAGTAATGAACAAGTTGCTGAAGGACCAGATAACCAGGAGCACTTTCGTGACACCAAGAATGATTCTCAGAGTCTGGATTGTGACACTTGCCCTTTTGAGGCCAGCCAGGGGGAGACTCTGGCAGAGGAAGCGATTGGAGGCCGGGAGGAGGTTCTCACTCAGGACCTGAGGCTTTGTATCCAGTTTTGAAGTGGCAGAAGATGATGTCGGAACCAGACCCATGTCAGAGACCCACGCCTGACTCAGCAGAAAGGACTTACCCTTCCACAATTGTGAAAAAGTTTAGCAATTAATGCTGGTCAAAATATATTTATAATATCCCATTCTAATTTTTGTGGGCTGCTTGGTAGAGGCAATGCCAAGGAGATTTAGTGACTTCAGAAACCGCCTCTGAATTGCGAGGGAGGGAGAAACTGGAAACCCATGAAATGGACATCAAGTATTTTCAGGGGTGGGGGAAGGTGAAGGACAGGGAGAGGTGTGAGGTGCAAGAGAGAGAGAAAAACATTAGCTTTTGTTTGGGCTTGGGAGAAAGAACCAAACCAGCGTACCACTGAGAAATGTTAGAATGCTTTGGCCTGCTTGTCTGCATTGACTGGAGTGCAGCCATGATCATTGACAAAATTTTGTACAGCACTGAAGCCAAAATCCAAGATGTAACAGCATTGATTGCATTGGAAGATGGAAGCTCTCTAATACATTGCGTGTATGCTTTGGGCATTTTTGGTGGGGCAATTACGTTTGCATTCATGTAATCTATAGTGACTCTTGACTTTTATGATGGAGTCTTCAATATTTTGATGTATATGAAACTTTTCTTAAGATATTATGCACAGTATGGGCCATGTGAAGTAAACTAAAGCTCTGATGAACACTTCGCCCTCCGCTGCAATGTGCAGGGGAGTGGGATGAGCTTTAGGGCACAGATAGAGGCCTTGCAATACTGTTTGATCCTGTGTAATGTTTAATTCTTGCAGCTGAATTAAACCATTATTAAGCTCTGGCAATATTTGCACCTTTGGGAATGAGTACATAAATGTGTATGATCAAAGGCTGCAAATGCCACTTTTAAAGCTGTTAATAGAATTTGCACCTTTATTCTTTGACACCGACGTGTCCCTACTTAAATTTTTACATTCATCATGGCTTCTGATAGAACTAGGGAGCGCGAGAAGGAAATTTTTTATGTGAATTTTGATATGAAAAGAAACTAGTCACTTATTTATACAATAGGCTTGGCTCTGAAGTGTTTTTTTCAAACTTGGTATTCTTAATGTGAGACGTGATAGGATTTTATTTTTAGTAGTAAACTTGGATGTAGACTGACGGGACATAGCTGAATGTCTTAATAAATTACATTTGAAGATTTTTACATTTGGTTTTGTGATTCTTAAGCAGGAGAGATGTACCTGAATTAGATTTGCCTGCAGGCTGGCTGCTGGTCCAGATGAGCTGGCATTCCCCACAGAGCTCAGCAGAGCTGCTATTCACTCCCATCCTGTACATGTTTTACAGTGCTGTTCTACCCAAAGACAATTCTACTTCCTAAAACCTGTCATTGCCACCAATGCCTTCACTGAGAGGAGTTATTACAAACCAGTACATTGGGTTCTCTCTTCCCCCAACCTCCAAACTAAGCATGCTTCTCCCGCGGTGCTCTTGGACGACTGGCCCCCAAAGCAGAATCCTCAGCCTGGGACTGTCACCTGAGAGTTGGAAAAAATCAACTGCAGGGGCCTGCTGCTGTGTCTCCCATTTTTAATGTACTGCCATGCCTCCTTAGTGTGTGACAGTCACATTTATCATATGCTGCTTTGATCATCCTGACTCCTTTGGCTTATTAATAAGTTGAATTCAGTGAAAAATAAGGGGAAACTTTCATTGATTTTTTTTTTGTCACTCTTTTAATAAAAAAAAAAAAGGGTTTCTAACTAATCAGTTAGGGCATCAGTGGCAGACGGGTCAAACTCTCTTCCATCCTTGTTTTCCCTGGTAGCCTGATCTCTCCCAAAACAAAGTCCACCATTGTACAGTTCCAAGTGTTCCACTTTTGATGCACGTATTTAGACAAATGCTTCCACGCAACCACTTTTAAGTTATTGGAGGCATAGGAGGTTGTGGATGGGCCCTGCAAAGGATCATAACAGGGAACTGATCAGTCCTATAAAACACAGACTTCCCCTTATTTTATACAACTTGCTTTTAGCAGAACCATGTCCTCCAAAATCCAGGTTGTCACTCATGTGCCAGAAGGTGCCATGTGAAGCTCTCAGGTCTGATATGAGGAACTTCTGCTCCATCTGAGATCTCTCTGTACCACTGATGCCCAGGGAGCAAAGTTGTAGGAGGGGAGGAGATAAGGCAGAGCCTCAGGTGTCTAGGAAGGCAATGAGAGAATGAATGAGGAGGAAGCAACAAGGAAACAAGAGAGCTGGAGAAAAGCGAAGATCAAAGCACAGACACACCCTCTTGGGGCATCTGAGGATATCAAAAACAAAACAAACAACTTTTGTGAACTAAAAGTTCATCACAGTTTCAAGTTTTATACTTGCCCATGTGTTAAATAAGCTGCATCCAAAAATACTACACCTTGGGGGGGGGGATGCTTGCTTTATCATCTTCCCTCCCCACAGCTGTGTGGGATAAATACAGGACAGTAGCAAATGCAAGTAGCAAGGGGGGTGAAATCTCCATGATGAGATTTGAAGTCTCTTAATGCTCTTGGCTCTTGGCTCATTAGATCTGCCACTTCAACAGCAGCACGCGAACGTGTCGGTTTACACTGGTTTCTTCGCTGATTATTTGTATTACAGTAGCACGTGGGGGTTCAGTCTGACATCAAGAGGCCCTTTGTGCTACAGACAGTTGTGACCTGAAGAGTTGAACAAGGCAAAGGATAAAAGGGAAAATGTTGGCACAGAGAAGTGAAGTGACATTCCCAAGGTCATTCAGCAGTTCAGTGGCAGAGCTAGAAATAAAACCTACATCAGACTTAGGCCACTGCCCCATCCACTGGACTATGCTGCCTGGAGGGGTGGTATTTGTTTTTATTAGGGAACATTCTTCAGATTTTAAATACTATCTGATTATAACTCAAAAATACATCAAAATTTGAGCATAAACCACTTGAATATCCCGTAAAGAGAGAACTTGTTTTTACCAGGTTAGCTGAACAGACTGAGTTGAACGAACTCTGCTTAAATTTGGTCCAAAATTTGCATTTTGTCCAAATTCTTACCTGACAATCAGTAGCGAGACAAACCAAAGAACTGTCCATCAACAGCGTGTGGAAATTCCACAGTCAGCTATTTTCAGCACTTCCCCTGCAGTGCTTGCAACCCACATGTATACTGCACTGAGAGAAACAAACCCAGAATGAGACAGCAGCACTGTTCTTGGCTTTTTTGCTCTATCTGGGAGAAACGCTTTAAAAACTAGCAGCGTCAATAGTGAAAAGTAGAGTCCATTTTGAAATTGAATCCCAATTTTGATACACTAGTGTAGTGAAACAGGTAAAATTATTGGTATATTGGGAGTTCTCAGACTGCTGCTGCTCATGGACTGCTGGTAGTCTGCAAGCACTTGCTAGTGGTGCCTGCTTATTTTGCGGGTTTAAACCTGATCTCCCCTTGGGGTGTCTGGTCCCTGATTGTCACACAGGGGCTGGCTCTTTTTCTGGCTGTCTAAATTGCATTAAAAGGCAGTAAAAATATCTTTTAAAAAACCCCTCCTATCACTTTTCAGTGTAAGCACTGGCAGTAGTTATCCCAGGGATGTTTTCCCATCATAAATGGAAGGGCTAGTTTTATGCAACTGCAATTAAGGAGGGGAAAATTGTTTTATGGACCATCTATTAAAATCTCGTCCACCCTTAAAGGAGCCCAAATTGCAGACAGGGCTGAGCACAAGCAGGCCGCTGTAAATTGCTCACCCAAAAATTGAGGGCACTCCACCGTGCCTACCTGATCAAACAAATGCCAAGCAGTGTCCGTACTGACCATAGCCCAGTCCGAAATGGCGTGGTCTGGCCTAGTGGCCTCATTGCTTTGTGAACAAGAGATATGACACATCCCCATATGCCAGCCACGTGAGGATCCAAAGGGAAGATATTCAGTTATAACCAACTCACCGCCCCACTCTGGTCTTGCTTAGACTAAGGAAACGGGTTGTGTTTGAAAATGTATTCGCTTAAAATATTTTTTTAAACACAACTTTGCGCCTCCTGTAGAGCTGCTTTAACACTTCTTAACGTAATTAGCTGGTCTTGGTGGACTCCAGAGCCTGCCATGTGCATAAATGTGATTAAGCTCATATTAACCTTCGTGTGGGAAAAGCCAGGCTCTCTTCCTAGTCACAAGAAGGCCTCTGGCTGGCTTGTTTGTAGCCGTAATAGTTTATAATGGTCCTGCTTGAACCCGAGATGCTCTCGTGCTAAGGACTTGGTGTGGCCTGGATGCAAATGTCCAGTGGAGAGCAGACTCAAATACTCCCAACCATGCAAAGACTTGATGTTCGCTATAAAGAAACAGCAGTGATTTGATTACAAGCCATTCAGGAAACTCTCTGCAACTTAAAAACTCCTCTTATTCATCTTTTGAAAATGAACAATAGCCATTTTAAAGAAAAAAGTGGGTGTGACCTAGCAAGACTTTCTTTGGGAGCATTTGCTTTAAATTCAGTAGAGTTCTCAGCAGCCTAGCAGACAAGAAAACATCAACCTGCAGGCATATAAAGCCAGAAGAGCCATTCTGGTTAAACAGGCACACTGCAGAAGAAAGGAACAAGCCATAATGAATGAGCAGCTAACAGAGAGAAAAAGAAACAATTTCTAAAAGTTAGGAGTAGTTAGAAATGCTGCTTTTTGCCAAGACGTTATTTCCAAGACGTTGATGTTTCACATCCTTAATGTTATCTGTTTCAGCCACAAAGGTCTTTAGCTACAGACAGCCAAATACCAGAAGATCCTTACAATTTGCAAGAAAAGATAGTGTTTGAAAGCAGGGAGTTGCTAAAATAGTTGATGTACAGGTGTGTAATATACAAAAACAACTCAAGGGGAGATATGTCCTATATATATAATTTTTATTTGTAAATTAAATTATATTTTTAATTGATTGTAGCATAATTTTCTTTAAAAGTAGTCTATTCCCTGCAAGCTTCAGGGGGAAAAAATCCCAGCTGGAATGCAGAGGGATTAAGAATTATTTATTTTCCCTGCTAAGAGCTGTATTGTGCAATTTAAAAGGACATGTCCTTGAAAGATGGGATTCTTCATAAACTATTTCAGCTTTGTTTGTTTTTAGATGGAAATTAATTTCTCAAAGGCCCTGAATGTTGGGAAATTTGTGTAGATAAGTAAGGGAAAATGAGAAATTACAGCCTGTTAGACTGAGATACACTCTGTTTTCAAGATAAAACTTTTAAGGCCGTACATGTGTTTAAGATTCTGTTCTTTATCTGTCTGCCTAATCATCTTGCTGAAATATGGGACACTCGCAATGTGCTGAGTTACAAAGGTGAAAAGGCAGGCCAGAAAAAGTCAGGTGGTAGCAAAAATCTTACTTATAACTTAATGTGTTCAAAGTTCCTAGTATTGCTAAAGATATTATTGAGAGTGTAGATTGTATTTAGATAGAACAAAAAGATGGTTCCTGCCCCTATGTTAGTACAGTGTGTAGTGCAATGGACGAGGGCTTCTATTAATTGCTTAAAGCATTTTGCAAAACCTGGGCCCAACCCTGCAATCACTATTCAGCTGAGCAATTCCCTCCCACAGCTGCGGTAGTTGCAAAGGTTAGTCTCAGTAAAATCAGTCGGTGGACCTACTTGTCTGAGTAAAAATTACTCAGGTTATTAAGCCGTTCAGCCTTGAGCCTGGACTTGCTAAAGAAAACAGTTTTATTCTCTAGAAAAACAGCTGCATGTACAGGTGAGGCACATTAGGGAAAGTTTTTTCACTGTTTCAACAACAGATTTTATTTTATAGTCAAACTTAAAGTTCTCACATATTAAGTATTTTATTTTCTGTATTCTTGCTTTACAACCAGATTTCCAAAGAGCAAACAGGTGTTTGCTTCAGCACCATATTCCCGAGAACCGTAACTAGCAGCGGTCAGAAACTTCTAGGGTTAGTAACAACGCAGCCACAGCTTCTCTAAAAAGTCTATTTTTTCTAACATATCTATGACAGTAGCACCGAGTCACCCAAAATAGGGGCCCCATTGCACTCAAAGTTGTAACACTTGACAGAGAGACCATCCCTGCCCAAAGGAGTGTGGCACGGAAGCCAGTGTTTTGGCATACCAGGGAGGACACATTTTCTGTTCTGAAGCTGCTTCGTATCAAGCTCTCACCCCTGAGGTGTGATGTGTCCTGGATTTTCTTAGCTCTATTTCATTTTGCTGAAGGGTGTGCCTGGGAGATGTATTTTGAGAATTTTATGCCCCATGCCATCTAGCCCCATCTCCTGCGTCATGGCTTCCGAAGAGCTCTTTCCAGCTGCTGCCAGGGCAGCTCCGTTGAAGCCAGGCTGCTGGCATATCCTCCGTGATGGTGGGTGCTACATGCTGGAGAAACAAAGGGTGAGGAGCTTTGTTGTGGATTCCTCTCCTGGGTGACAGGCCATGCAGGCCTGCCCCAGACACCTCTCCTCAGCCTCCAGGGATCCCCCCCACCGAGCTGGGGCCGAGCGGGATGGGGACAAGGGATGGGGATGGGCCCAGGACTTGGCCGTGCTCTTCATGGACATGGAAACGCTGGTCGGTGAGCCAAGGCCAGGGGCCCACCTAGAGAGTTGTATCCATGAGCTGATGTAGGGGAGGTACGGACTGGCCCTGTAGTTGTACAACCAACCACTAGCTAACAATGTCGAGGATGCCTGACCTTTACTGTAGCGTAGCCATCTGTACTGCACACACACGTCTCCTTGCAATGCCAAGGGTTCCAGCCATGGTGCTGGGAGGCAAATGCATCTGCAGGTGGGATCCTGTTACAACTAGTCTTTTTCTCAAAGCAGTGAAGTGGTCCTAGAACTAATGGATTTTGCTGGGTGCATCTCTCCATCCCAACTTGCTGGCAGCCCTCCCTCCCACGGCGTTCAATTTCAAGCAAGCTCTGTCCTTACTTGAGTTGTTCTTCCCTGTTGCTCTCGGACCTCTTGAGCTAGCCATTTGTGTAGAGCTGTGTCCTCAGGTGTGTTAGCATCTTTGCACGGATTCAGGCACTTGCAGAGACCCTCTGGCCCTAATCCACCAACCACAGCATTGACACTGCTGTACCAACACCAGGGTTTTCCAGAGTGGGAATATATCTGTACCTAGGGTGACACTGTCCCCGGAGCAGAGACCCAGTGCAAGGCATTTGCTCCGCTTAGGTTCTAGTGACATCATATAATGGACCTCTGGAAGGCCCTCAGCCACCATGATGATGTCACAGTTCAAGAACCTGAAGAGAAGGCAGACTGTCTGAAGAACTGTTTAGAGGGAATTTCCTTCCTTTATTTCTTTCATAAAGATGATCTTAAAGAAGCTTGTCTTGGATTCTGTATCAACATATTCTGGTAAGGACAGCAGAATTCCTGTCTATAAAAAAAAAAAAAAAAAAATCAATGGGAGGAAACGTTACTACCAGTGACCACTGGATGGCGCCATGGTTTTGCAGATCTCAAGGCAACAAATCCAATCCAGTCTTCCTTGGCTCTCTTGCAAACACCTGTGACAGCAAAGAAAATAGGGGCGATCCATAGACCCAGAGTCCCGTTCTTGTTTTCCCATTTTTGTTGCTCAGTTTGAAATGTTGGCTGGAATTACTGGGACAATTCCTGTGCAAAAATCTATCTTTATGATTCTACTAACGAAATACCAAGTTAGTTCTGGTTCCAAAGTGTCCTATCTGGTTGTGTGGCAGCATTGTGATGTGTGGACCACAGATAGTCAGTATAATGGGGGTCAACTTTTCACCGGATAGAGATCTGCTTTCACCCAAGAGTTTTCTTTATTTCAAAGATTTTTTTCCCCTCTTAAAAGTCAAATAAGGTACATTATTCTGTTCTCAATGACAAAGCAGTTACATGCCACAAAGCAATTTCTTACTGGGAATTTCCTACAGATACAGATTTACATGATAGAAATAATATGATGGAGGTCAGGCTTTCTGTTCAGTATAACCTGAGGGGCTTCTTAGAATTGCTCGAGTTCTATTCAAATCCCACTGGGCACTAATCTACAAACTGCCCAGCTTCAATTATGGGCTCTGATTCTTTTTCCTCCCTGTCAATGCACAGGATTTTAAAGCTATGCAAAAACCTGCCACTGAAACAAGCTCCAACTGTAGCCTGATCATCAAGCATTAGATAAAATATTTTCTTTATTATACCAATTCTTTTAAGTGATAATTTGCTAGTCACAATTAGCACAGGTTTGGGGGGTTTTACAGTAATTTTGAACTCATGGAAATAGAAAATCTGCTTGGCTACATATTTTAATAAATAATTTAAAAGGAAGGACATTTGTTGTTCAATTATGGTAAGTTACTTTCAACAAGGCCAAAATTCTAAAAGACATCTGAAAAACTCCCAAAGATTAATACCATTTTTTACAGTCCGCTCTAACCAAGTGGAAAATAAGTGCAGGGGACGTATTCTTTTTTTGTATAAATAAAATATAAAATAATTTAACCCAAATATTAGAAATCTGTTGCTGAATATGACATTTTCCATGTGAGGCTAATTATCCCTAGTACGTAATGGAGGCCGTTCTGAGACATGTTCCTAAACCAGCTGCAAGACATAAAACCCTTGAAAAATTAATAAAACCCTGGTCAGCTTTTATCAGAGTCCTGGTTCAAAAAGGGGCTGACTCGTATCTAGCTCTGCATTGACTTAGGAACTTGCTTAGCTTTTACGCAGGGCGAGTCGGCAAAGGGACTGGCTACAGGCCTAATATTGAGCACATGCATAAGACTTCACAGGATCAGGGCTGTGTGGGGGCAAACTATGTTAGACCCACAGTGGCCCATTTGTGGCTTTATTCACCTCCTGCAGCCGGAACGTGAGGATGTTCTTTACCCTTCTGGCCACCATCCAGTAAGCGCGCTTGCGTTCCCTAGTCGGTTCAGGACCGTTTTCCCGACATGCTGCTTCACATTGAAAAGGAAAACATTCTTCAGGGCTGTGCGTACGCCTTTGCCATCTCACTAATCAGTCTAAAGCAGTGTCCGCAGGCCTGCACCAAGCTGCTCCTCGTGGGCCGTGCAGACTCGCCATCACTCGGTTGATGTCCGCTGTACAGCTTCCCACCTTGTGTCTCTGCCTGGGGTATTTTTCTCACTTGAGCTATTTACTACTTTGGGGGCTTTGATTTAATTGCAGCACAGCTGTGCTTTCCAAGGGGGCCCTGCCCCATTCAGGACATTGCTTCGGCATGCTGGGTTATGCACAGACCCGCCACAAGTCTTTTCCCTGTACCAATGGAAATGCTAGTTGTCTCCTGAGCCACCCACATCCCTTCAAAGGTCTGCTTGGCCTTTAAAGACAGGTCCAGAAAAAGCAAAGAGGCTAGCTGAAGCTCCTCTTACTGGAATTCTCCCTATGTAAGAAGGGCCATACTGGGTCAGACCAGTGGTCCATCTAGCCCAGTATCCTGTCTTCTGGAAGTGGCTGATGCCAAGTGCTTCAGAGGGAATGAACAGAACAGGTAATCGTCAAGTGATCCATCCCATTGGCCATTCCCAGGCTCTGCCAAACAGCAACCCTGGCTAATAGCCATTGATGGATCTATCTTCCATGATCTTATCTAGTTCTTTTTTTAACCCCATTGTAGTCTTGGCCTTCACAACATCCTCTGGCAAGGAGTTCCACAGGTTGATTTGTGCATTGTCTGAAGAAATACTTCCTTTTGTTCGTTTTAAACCTGCTGCCTATTTATTTCATTTGGTGATCCCTGTTCTTGTGGCAAGAGAGTAAATAACACTTCTTAATTCACTTTCTCCACACCAGTCATGATTTTATAGACCTCTATCATATCCCCGCTAAGTCATTTCTTTTCCAAGCTGAAAGTCCCAGTTTTTTTAATCTCTCCTCATATGGAAGCTGTTCCATACCCCTAATCATTTTAGTTGCGCTTTACTGTACCTTTTCCAATTCCAATATATCTGTTTTGAGATGGGCTGACCAGATCTGCACACAGTATTCAAGGTGTGGGCATAGCACAGATTTATAAAGAGACAATTCGATATTTTCTGTCTTATCTATCCCTTTCCTAATGATTCCCAGCATTCTGTTAGCTTTTTTGATTGCTACTGCACACTGAGTGGACACTTCAGAGAACTATCCGCAATGACTCCAAGATCTCCTTCTTGAGCGGTAACAGCGAATTTAGACATCATATTATACGTATAGTTGGGATTATGTTTTCCAGTGTGCCTTACTTTGCATTTATCAACACTGAATTTCATCTGCCATTTTGTTGCCCCGTCATCCAGTTTTGTGAAAAGTTCCAGACGGGTAACCGTGTTAGTTTGTAGACAGCAAAAACAACGAGAGTTCTGTAGCACTTTAAAGACTAACAAATTTAATATTTGCAGGCATGAGCTTTCGTGGGCTGTAATCCACTTTGCCAGTTTGGTGAGATCCCTTTGTAACTCTTCGCAGTCTGCTTTGGACTTAACTCTCTTGAGTAGTTTTGTACCATCTGCAAATTTTGCCACCTCACTGTTAACCCATTTTTCCAAATCATTTATGAATATGTTGAACAGCACTGATCCCAGTACAGACCCCTTGGGACAGCACTATTTATCTCTCTCCATTCTGAAAACTGACCATTTATTCCTATCCTTTGTTTCCTTTTAACCAGTTACTGATCCAGGAGAGGGCCTTCCCTCTTATCCCATGACGGCTTACTTTGCTTGAGAGCCTTTGGTGAAGGACCTTGTCAAAGGCTTTCTGAAAATCTAAGTATGTTATATCCACTGGATTGCCCTTGTCTATATGCTTGTTGACACCCCACAGAGAACTATAGTAGATTGGTGAGGTATGATTTCCCTTTACAAAAACCATGTTGACTCTTCTCCTAACATATCTTGTTCGTCTGTGTGTGTGATAATTCTGTTCTTTACTCTACTTTCAACCAATTTGCCTGGTAATGAAGTTAGGCTTACCAGACTGTAATTGCCGGGATCACCTCTGGATCCTTTTTTAAAAATTGGTGTCACATTAGCTATCCTCCAGGCATCTGGTACAGAAGCTGATTTAAATGATAGGTTACATACCACAGTTAGTAGTTCTGCAATTTCATGTTTGAATTCCTCAGAACTCTTGGGTGAATACCATCTGGTCCTGATGACTTATTACTGTTTAATTTATCAATTTGTTCCAAAACCACCTCCAATGACACCTCAATCTGGGACAGTTCCTCAGATTTGTCATCTAAAAAGAATGGCTCAGGTCTGGGAATCTCCCTCGCATCCTCAGCTGTGAAGACCAGTGCAAAATATTCATTTAGTTTCTCTGCAATGGCCTGGTCTTCCTTGACTGCTTCTCTAGCATCCTGATTGTCCAGTGGCTCCACTGCTTGTTTAGCAGCTTCCTGCTTTTGATGCACTTACACACTTTTTTGCTGTTACTTTCTGAGTCCTTGGTGAGCTGTTCTTCAAATTCTTTTTTTAGCCTTTGTAATTATATTTTTACACTTCATTTGCTAGAGTTTATGCTCCTTTCTATTTTCCTCAATAAAATTTAGCTTCCACTTTTTAAAGGATGCCATTTTGCCTCTAACTGCCTGTTACTTTGTTGTTTAGCCACAGTGGCTCCTGACCAAAAAAGTGCCATGTCCCCTAGCTCTTGAGGGATCCACTTCCCCTCCTTGTACATTAGGTTCAATATCTCAGCCACTTCGGTAATGCAGGAACCCCGGGAGCAGCCCAAAGACTAAGACTTCTAAGGAAAAGAACCCTCTTTGCCCTACCAGGGAGATGAAGAAGAGGGGTGGGTAGGTAGGTCATCCCATCAGTCTCACTCCTGGGAAGACCTAGCGTCCCTTAAATGGCACTGATGAGGCTCTGACTGGGACCAAGGTGTTGCTACTGCATAAGAAGTTGCATGTGGAGAAGTTTTCCAGGCACAGGGCATTTCCTGCCTCAGCTCTGTCTGACACCTCTTGGCACCGTGACATGCACAAAACTTCTCCCCACAGTCTGGCACCATCACTTTCTTGCAGTGCCAAGGCCTGAGAAGCTGCTCTGTCAGACTCACTGGGACCACACCCACCCCTTCTTCTTGGCCCCAGTCCACATTCCTGGCTCCGGCACCAACTCACACTACGGCCATAGGCTATCGTAGTCCACCCCCAGATTCTTTTTCCCAAAGGACCTTCTTCTTGTGGCCATATCAGAATCTCCCCTACTGAAAAGCTCTACCAGAGGCTTCCCCAGTGCTACTCTGATAGCTGCAAACTGAATCTTGGTTGGACTTCCAATTCTCAGTCCCCTCACCAAGGCCCGTGGCCCCCTGCTTATCCCAGGGGATGAGATTTCTGATTCAGAGGTCTCAGTGCAGAATTCTGCCTCAGTAACGTACCATCACACCGCCTTTGAGTTCATTTACTGAGGAAGTGGGCTTATTGAAACGCCTCGGACAATATGATTAACAGTTTTACGGTGTACCAGCTAGAAGGAAACCCCAACACCCACCAGTACAGTATCACTCACAGACCCACCTACTTGTGTCCTATCCAATGACTGTAGCCAGCTCATGCTAGATGTCACAAGGGTTCTTGTCCTCTGCTTAGGGAGAACTATTAGGGCTTCCCCCATATTCTTAACACCCTTTGCTGAGAGGATGAAGGGACAGCCCTTTTCCAAGCCAAGACTATCAAGTGGATCTCGAGTTGCATCCTGACGTGCTACATAACTGCTGGAATACAACCCCCACCCAGAGCGACAGCACTCTCTATAAAAGCCCAGTCCACATCTATAGCCCTGAGTCCTGGAAAGATGTTCCCATAACAGAAATCTGCAGGACTGCATAGGTCTTCCATCCACGTTTGCCAAGCATATCCTATCTTACCAGCTTTCAGAGCTGACGCACTTGGTGATGCAATCCTCTGATACACCTTGGATTTGCCTCCTCAGCACCCACCCTCCCTGTTGAGTTATTGCTTGGGGGTCTCTCGTGGTGGGGCATGCACAGGGATGTGTAATCGACAAAGTTACTTACCCGCACAGTAACTTGAACTGTCTGAGATATTTTGTCCCTATGGATGCTCCACCTCCCACCCCTCCTCCTCTGCTGCACTCTCTGGCTTCGCAGTTGAGATTGAACGGAGGGATGGCAGGTCCACACCTCTGGATATGGGAGCCCAAGGAGTTGTTCTGTGTAGGTGTGTGCTGTGTTTAAGGACCCGGGGACTAGAACCTGGGTCTGCAGAGCCTGGGGTGGTTGATGTTCCCACTGTGCGGTCAACCAGCAGCACAGCCAGGCAGCAGGGTGGTGAGTAGATGCTACAGGAAGTACCGCCCAAGGGACCAAGTGACAGTATCCTATGGCCCTCTGATTGGCCAAGTGCCCCTACTTAACCCCAAGGGTTGCCCCGGGAAGTTGTCTGGGCAACCACACAGGCTTTGGTTTGCTGCAATGCAAGACTTCACCTTGTCCTCTGGTCTTCAACTCTGGCCAGACTCTGAGCCTGACTCTTGCAATTCCTCCAGCAACTCCCGTGGCCAGCCCTCAGCCTAGCTGTGACTGCTAGGCCAGACCAATTACACCCCGGCCCCTCACGGCATGGGCCAACGGACACTGAGAGCGCACAGGTGTGCGTGCATCCTACAGTGCAGCACCAGAGGGCACAGACATCTCCAGGACCTCAAGTTACTGTACAGGTGCGTAATCTCCTTTTTTAAATCATCATCAATGTCTAAACCAAATGTAAGATTGGGGGGGAGGGGAGGAATCATCCCAGTATATTGTGAAAATAATTAATGCTGAGGGTGGGAATATTTGATTTTCGTTTGCCAGGGAACAACCGACTGACTGTCTTGTTAGTGGGCTACGTGTACGTTCTGGGACCTTAGCTCTTCTTAATGGAAAACAGGTGGTCTCTGAACCATCTTCCTTTGTGCCTGCTGCATTACACAATATGAATGCAGAGACAAAGATTTAAAAACTTACGGTCCTGATCCTTTAATTGGATTTGCATGGACAGAGCCCTGCGCCAGGCAGGAACCCATTGATATCACTGAGGTTTTGACTGCGGCTCGTATAGCTGGGTTTACACCAACGGTTCCAATCCTGCCCTCAGAGCCAGGCAAGCACTGAGCACAACCCAATCCATCCCAACAGTGCTGGGTGAGCTAACAGCAAGATTACTATTAATCACTACTAATACAGTAGCACCTAGGAGCCCAATTTATGGCTTTGAACCCCATTGTGTCAGGTGCTGTACAAACACAGACCGAAAAGACAGTCCCTGCCCCGCTGCCTGTGTTGCTATATACATTGGTGACGATGGGGCAGAATGAAAGGAAGTCTTTAAAGCTGCTTTGCTTTTTGTCAACTGCAGTGTTCTTTTAGCAGAGATTTTTGTATTTAATTTTTTTTTTAACAGAATAATTTGAAGAAATCATTAACTATGGTACCGATGACTAACAGCCCTTTGGGAATGGCGGCAACAGCAATGTAAGTAAATGAAACATCTTTGTAGAGATAACAAACAAATGTTCCCATTAATACTGCATTGGGTCAACAGCTATTCTGGACCCAAAATAATGACAGAGCCATTTGGTTTAATATATTCTCAGGCATGTCTCTTTCAACCTATCTTTTGGAGAAGGCTGAGGTCCTGTGGTGTCATGAAAGACTCCAGGAACTTTTATAAGCCTAGTTGTGTTAATTCTAACTTCCTGGACAAAAATTCAGCTTGGCTTAATTCTTGTGTATTGTTGCTGTGTGTGGTTAAACAGTTGTTTCATTTCACCCTACCAGTGGCTGCATTTCACTGGTAGAGGCAGTAATACCTACATATGTTTAAAGCACTGCGGGATGCTCCAAAATGAGCATAAGGGTTTTTATAAGGTTCCTGATGCCTACTTGAAATGGTCAGTCACTCTCTGTGCATGTTGTATCATGTCCCCCTCACCTTTTTTAGGGACCATTGTCCATTTAGATTGTAAACTCTTTGAGGTGTGGACCTGTGGTTGGGGGGGGGGAATTTTATAAAGCACGTAAGTGATTTAGGAACCTGAATCCCATTGACGTTCAATGAGACGTAGGCCTCTGCAGGCCTCAATTGCTGTTGAAAATTTTCATCTTTATATCCCTGATTCAATTCATCAAATCACTTGCTTAATTTTAAGCACATGCTTAGATCTATCCCTGTTCAGCAAAGCACTTAAGCATGTGTTTAAGCCTCGTTGAAGTCCTGAGAGTTCAGTATGTGCCTCCATGCTTTGCTGTATCAGGGCCTATATGTCTGTAAAGCTTCTAACACAGGTCTGATGAAGCTAACGCTAGTTACCACTAGAATATATACAAGCTAATCTTAAGCGCATGAT
Source organism: Mesoclemmys tuberculata (assembly GCA_007922155.1). Classification (NCBI taxonomy): domain Eukaryota; kingdom Metazoa; phylum Chordata; order Testudines; family Chelidae; genus Mesoclemmys; species Mesoclemmys tuberculata. The sequence goes on along the minus strand of ML675615.1, from coordinate 31,376,191 downwards.
TCATGCTCATGTCAGAGGGCTTGATGGAATAGGAATGACACTGCTCACCCCTAGCTTGGGTGTCATTTCCAGTAATGGATGAGGGAAGCCTGTTTCATCTAGTTCTCATTTTTTTTTTCAATGAAAGGGGGTTTACATATTTTTGTGGCCTGGCTACATCTATCAGTGAGGTCTTTTCATAGTCTGTTACTAAAACTAATGGACACTGTTCCTGACTCTTTGGAGCAAGAAATGCTATTGTGACATGCAAGAAACGAATACAAACAGTGATCTTTAGTTAAGTCTGTTGTTGTTTTATTAGCAATAATGTAGTTGGCATTGTACAACGTGTAAAGATAGTGCCTCTTACAGTCCAAACTGTGCTGTAATACATCTACAAAGCTACACCTGTGTATAACAATGCCACCCCCGAAACCTGTCTAATTCTGCCTGTCTAAGGCAGCACGGCAAGTTCCCTGTCAGTACAGGGTAATGGCACAGCTGAAAATTGCATGCTCCCTTGTATTTTTCAACTCACATATTTACTGTGTACTTACCTGTAAATATCCCCATACAACACAGACGGGGGACTCTACTTTAAATGGCTTTTAACCCTATAATTAAAGACAAAGGTCGGATCCTGTTGCCCCCGGCTAAAGCAGAAGTAGGGCTGGGGCCCAAGAGGCCAACTGGGAATGTTGAATTTACATCCCTTACAAGATAGAGCCCTAACAGTGAGAGGACTTTTTTCTGGTGAGGACTTCCAGGGAGGTGGATTAAGTGAAATGACCCCTTGCAAGTGTTTTTCTTTCTAAGCATTCATCAGTCAAGCCTGACTTACAAGGAAGAGCTGTATGTACTTAACAGGATCTGGGGCATGCCCTTGACATCGATTTTAATCAGCATAAATCTGCTCCCCCAGTATTAAGGAATGAGCATCTGGCCACTGATGTCGGTGGGTGAACTGTTCAGGCCCCGTGTGTCTTACGGAGCCCAGAGTTTTGTTTTCTTCTCCTTTTACTTTTAACATTCAAGAGGTCCTCCGGCCGAGGAGCTGGACATTGAATTCTCTCTGCATGCGCAGCCAGTCTGACATGAGACAAGGAGCAGAGGAGTGAAGCCAGGGGGGTAGGCAGGACCTCTTCGGGCCCTGTCCCTTGCAGGGCTGGGAGCAGACTCTGTAACAAGCAGGACAGCCCCAAGCTGATCCAGTGCTCGGCGAGGGTGTGGGTCAGCTCCCAGCACGGCTCTCACCTCCCTCCCCAGTCAGGCCCGCCTCTCCGGCCCCTGGCCGGGCAGTTCATGCCGGTGAAGTCAGGGGACACCTCCCGGGCCATGCTGTCTTGCAGCAATGAATCAACGCCCCGCTAGCCGGCCCCGGGCCTGGAGCAGATGCGGGGAAACCGGACCCGCTTCGGGCGGCCTTACCCCACAGCGCCGAGCCGTGGGCGGGAGCCGCGAGCCCGGCCGGAGCGTCTCCCCCTCCCGGGGGCGGGGCCGGGTGTCCTTCCTCCACCGCCCCTTAGGTGGCCCCGTTGTTCCACAGAGCCGCGGGCCGGGCCGCGCCGCCCCGGCCTCCCGCACAGCGCGGGTTCGATACCCCGCCGGGGCGGGCCCGGGCCCGGCTAAAGACCCAGCCCCTGGGGAGCGGGGAAGCGTCGGTGCCCCCCCCCCGCTGCCCGTCCTGCGCCCCGGGCCCTCGGCTGGGCAGGACCGGCTCGCTGGGGCCCCCGCCCCCAGCTCTGGCTGCGCCCTGTCCCAGCCCCTGCGAACCCGGGGGGGGGAAGCGGCCGGGCCCGGGGGCAGCCCCGCGCGAGGGTCCAGGCGTGTCCGCCCCGCTGGGACCCCGCCGGGCCGGGCTGGCAGCGGAGGCGGAGCGTTTGGGACGAGAACCGCCCCGCGCGGCCGGGGACTCGGGCCGGGCGCCTGGTGCCTCCTGCACGGGAGCCGGGCCGGCGGTGCCCCCGCAGGGCCAGCTCCGCTGGGGAGGTGGTTCCCCCTTCCGCGCGCCGGGGCGGGCTGGCGGCGGGTGCGCGGCGCGGGTCGGGGGCTGGCGGCGGGGCTGGCCCGTGCCCACGCCGCGCGGCCCCCGCGTGTCCCCGCTCCAGGGGCGCCCGTCCGGGGGTGAGTTTGGACCCTCGGCAGAAAACTCTGCGGGGCGGGCCCGGGGGGCCGCTGCCGCCTTTGCTGCCTCGCCTCGGTCACCCCGAGCGCTAACCGCTGCTCCCGGAGCCCCTCGGCGCCGCGCCCGCCCAGAGGGGAGGGCGGCCCCGCCGGGAGCTGCGTCAGAGGCGGGCCCGGCCGGCCCCTCTGAGGCAGAAGCAAACGCCGAGCCCGGCGCCCGCCAGCCGCTGGGGGCAGTGGGCAGGAGCCGGCAGCTGTGGGACCGTTTCCTTCGGAAGAAGGCAGCTGGGTTTGCCCCTGGCAGGTGAGCCAGGCCGGCTCCCTCGTGCCGCGGCACAGACGCGGTTGTGTCGTGGAAATGCTCTGGGGAGCAGTCAGATGAGTCACCCAGAGAGCAGGGCATTTGGGGAAAGGGTGAGGCGGGCGGAGTCTCGCGCACTGCACCAGCGGGGACTGAAAAGCAGGCCCAGGCCGTGTCCCTTTCCTCTCTCCCAGGCACAGGGCTTGCACTGGCCTCTGACCTGCGCTCCAGGATGCAGCACAGGGCCCAGGCAGTGGCCGCTGGGTCTGTGTCTTTCACTGTGCAGAATTTGCAGGGGGCGGAGGCACTTATTCCCTTATGAGGAGAGATCTGGGCCTGGGACTTTGCAGCATGGAAAAGAGATTGGGGGTGGGGGGGATGACAGAGGTCTAGAACATCAGGACTGGTGTGGAGAAAGTGAATAAGAAAGTGTTGTTTCCCCTCTCATAACACAAGACTCTGGGGTCACCTAATGAAACGAATAGGCAGCAGGTTCAAAACAAAAGGAAGTGTTTATTTGCACAACGTACAGTCAACCTGTAGAACTCCTTGCCAGAGGATGCTGTGAAGGCCAAAACTATAATGGGCTTCCAAAAAGAACGAGATAAGTCAGGATAGGCCCATCAAGGGCTGTTAGCCAGAAAAAGCAGGGACTGCTGTTTGCCGGAGCCTGGGAGTGGGAGACAGGATGTGCAACATGATGGTTGCCTGTGCTGTTCATTCCCTCTGACGCACCCGGTATTGGCCACTGTCGGAAGACAGGACACTGGGCTCGGTGGACTCTTGTTCTGACCCCGTCTGGCTGTTCTTATATTCGTATGTTATGTTCATTCCAGTTGTATGCAGGAGTGAGGATAAGGGGCAGTTTTAAGCCTTTGCAGTTAGATCTGTAATGCAGGTTCCCATGCTGGCCAGGCAGGTGGTTCCAGGAAGGCGGGTTGGGGGCGGGGGGGTCGAAACGCAGTCCAGAGTACAAAGAAGATCACTGGGCTTGGTCTCAGCCTAACCTACCTCTGCCAGGCAGATGAACCTAAAAGCCCCCTTTCCCCCAACACCTGCTTTCTAAATTGGGGGGCAGATAACCCCCATCCCAAATCTTGTCAGTCACAGTCGTGAAGCCCTTGAGTTTCTCATTCAAGAAAACCCAGAGGTGAGTCGATAAACCCTCAGAAGAAATGAATGGAAAGCGGGTGACTTTTACCAGTGCCGCTCTCCTGGGCCCCATGGGATGGGAGCAGCCCAGCAGTATAGTCACTACCAGGATGGGTTGATTTGATAGCTGGTTTATTTCCCAGGCGGAAGCTCCTTGGATCTAAGCAGGAGCCAGGGGCCTTTCTTTTCCATAATAAACAAAAATATTCTCTATGGGGATGCAAAGGAGATGTGCCCCAAAGCATCCGGACCCATCCCCTCTTTCATCCCTGGGAAACACCAGGTTAACATTCAGCTCACAGCAGGCCCCATGCCTCAAACCCCACCTTGACATAAGGCACCAGCTTTGCCTTCTTGAATCCCATATATCTGAGAAGTGCAGTTATCGCCTTCCTCCCCCCACCTAGGCTGAGCAAGAGAGCAAGGCCTGTCCCTGGCTGGGCCCCGGCTCCTAGCTAGCCAGACACACTTCCTCTGCCCCTGAAATCCCAATTTCCAACGATGCCTTCACCCCTCAGGGGGAGGGAGGCAGAAACAGTGGCCTGATAGTTCCTATGGATGGCTGAAAGCTGGGAGTCCCCGGGGAAGAGAGGCTTGCAAGGCTGGAAGACAAGATGCTCGGAGAGAAGACAGACTTCTCCTCTCTGGAAGCCCACGCCCTGGTGCCAGAGAGGCTTTGGTCCCAACTAGAAACCAGGTCAACAGAGGAAAAAAAAGGCCTGGTCCAGCACAGTTGGAATCCTGCTAGGGCCTCCCAGCTTGCTAGGGCCTCCCTCTTTCTGGGTCTCTGTTTCCATTCTTACAGGACTAGACCACCCTGCTGCTCCAGAAACCTCAGCTTTCAGCCTGGACCAGACTTCCATAGTCTAAGGCTTCTGCTCCCAGCCACTCCCTGGGGGCCCACCAGCCAGCCAGGCCAGGCCTCCATGGGTATGTCGACAATGCAATTAGACACCCATGACTGGTCCGTGCCAGGGGCTCAGGCTAAGGCGCTGTTTAATTGCAGTGTAGACATAGGAGCAAGGGCTGCAGCCCAAGCTCTGGGACCCTCCTGCCTCTCAGGGGCCTACAGTCTTGGCTCCAGCCACAGCCCTAATGTCTACACTGCAATTAAACAGCCCCTTAGCCCAAGCCCTGCGAGGCTGAGTCAGCAGCCACAGCCAGCCACAGGTTTTTAATTGCATTGTAGACGTACCCTTATGCTTCCTTCCCGTCCCGAGATCAAGATGCCTGTGTGGACCAATACATGCTGCCTACGCAGGCTCAGGCCTCCTTTTCCCCAAAGATACTGTTTTCCACACCACCAGATCTGAGCCCAAACACTCTGCCCTGCAACCCAGTTTATAGTCTGCTCTTCCTTGCTTTCACAACCTTGCAGTTATTAGTTCACATTGCTTGGGTAAACTCCACAGCCCAAATGTGCAGTTCACACCAGCTTTAGCAATGAAGGGTTTACTCACACGTGGGAGAAAACTGTAAGGCTGCGAGTCTCTGTGTATTTTATGCTGCATTGTATGTTGAGAGCATATAACAGGCGAGCACTGTCTAAATGTGCTAGAGTTTCTCTCTGCAGCAAAAGAACAATTCAATGCACTTTCTCAGCCTGACCCATGTAAACACCCCGAGATATTTTGTGTATAGCCCCAGCTAATCTGCCCTGCTAAGGAAAGGACACAAACACATGCTGGTCTTACAACAGGCACGGTACTGCTCTCACACTGGTGCACAACCAGGAGTAACTGCACTGCAGTCAGTGAAGTGAGACAGGTTTAAAAGCGAGCAGCCCAGGCTGATGTGGGGAAAGGGAGTGCTAAAGGCAATTGGGAACTTTTAAAAATAAAAATCATAAGAAGTTGTGTGTGGCAACAGCAGGTTTCAGAGAGTGCAGAAGTCAGATTCCCTGCTGCCTGCCCCTTTCTGTAAAGTCCTGACTTTCTCACCCTCTCAGTGTCTCAGCTCTACATTTCCTTTCACACTCCCTCTGTGGGGGTCGAGCAAGCGTTTAACTCCTTCGTCCTTGCCACAATTAGTTATTGGCTTGCAACCTTTGAGAATGTACAGATCCTGAAGTGTGGCCTCCCCCAACTGCTATTCAGCCGGAGCCCCCAGAATGACATGGATTGGTTAACCATAGGTGGGGCCAGGGGATTGCAGCAGTTTAGCAGCTAGAGTGTGTGTGTGTGAGAGAGAGAGGTCAGCAGAGAACTTGGGGGTTTCATTGCAGTTGTGAATGGCCACTGCTGCTCAGTGAAGTGTCCAGATGCTCAGGCAGTGCTGCTGTGTTCTGCCCCCAATCACACCATCCAAGACAGGAAAGGAAACAGCCCCTTGGTTCCTGGGACAGATGTGAATGGCAAAATCAGCCAACAAGCTCAGTGCATTGATTCAAAAGCACTGATCCCATTATTCCTCTCTCTGACAGGTCCCTGCCCTGGGAAAGGAACAATTGCTGCAGGTGCAAATTGCTTTTAATTGCAAAGAGTCTCTCTCACCGGGGAGACATTTAGTCTGGGCATGAGAGAAGTCCGGCAAGAGGAGTGAGGACTCACCCAGTCCTATATAATAACTTTGCCTAGATACGCCCCTGACTGTGCAGATACATGTGTTTTCAGACATCCGTAGGGGATGCCTCACACATGACATCCTGATGTGCAGACTCAAATCTCACCCCAGGGTATGTGAAGCCACATATATTCACATGTGAGTAGATAGGGCATCTGTATTGAATATGAATAGGTAAGTGCTTATACACATCTAAGCCCAAGGGTCAGGCAAAACACCACCTGGCAGTAAGTATCTGGGAAGCTCTGTTTGACTCTTGGAGATGTGTGTCTACAGCTGTACAGTGTCCACCTGCATGCAACATATAGTCACATAAGAGCATATTACACACACACTGGTACATACGAGTGCGTGAAGATATGCACACACGTTACACCTGCGTGCCCATCGACTGTGTATGGCTATTCTATATGTGACTATATGCTCTCTGTGGACCTGATCCAGCTCCCATTTAAGGCAATGCCAGTCTTTCAATTGGAGTCCAATTTTAGCAGACCAGGCTTTTAATGACTGTATGTATTGACCCGCAGGGGAGCTAGAGACTGGTACACAGGCAGCTTCCATCTGTCCAATCTGCCTCCAAGGGTCCCCACTCTGACCCCTTCCCAGCGCAAGGAGTGAAAAAACTGAAAGGGAGGAAAGTCCGCAGCCCGGGCCCTGTCTGCCTCGAGCCAAAGGCGAGCAGGACCCCGAAGAAGCGCGGGGGAAACTGCAACCTCGCACTTGCAGCCAGCGCTCCTCCTTTGGAAACTCACGCCGGGGTCCGGAGCTGCAGCTCCCTGGAGCTGTCTGTGCGGTTCCCGCCGGTCTCCCGCTGCGTGGCACGGTAGAAGTGACAGAATAAAACGGCCCGGCTCGCTACTTCTCCGTGCCCTTGGGGGGCCCCCACCACAGGTCGGCTCGCTCAGGAGAGGCGGCCCCCGCCCCTTCTTGGCAGCCCGTCTGGCGGACGCAGGAGCGGCTCCCAGGAGCCAAAGGAAGAAAGGCGAGGGCAGGCGAGCAGCGCGGGGCACCCTGTGCAGCGAGGCGGCTTTCCCCTGGACCCAGCGAACAGCCCGGCGCCGCCCCGACGTGGGCCGTGGGAGCTGCTCGCGTGGGTGACCGGGCTGTGCCCGCGGCCCTCTCTGCTGCCGATCCCGCAGCAGGACTGCGGGCCGCTCCCCCGGCCTGGGGAGCCGGGCACACCGAGCTGGCTCGCTTGCGGGGCGCGCCTCCTTTGGTTGGAACCAAAACAAAAGGCCCCTGCGTGGGAACAGCGTCGTGCGGGGGGGATAAATTACCGACCCTCGTGCGTGACATTTCCCGCCTGCATGGAACGTGGCCTCGGGGCGTGCCGCGGGCACGTGCCCCGCTCCCACGCACGCCCAGCCGCGCCGGGCCGGCCCGAGTGAGGATGCGATGGAGGCGGGCAGGGGACCCGTGTCTTCCCTCCAGGGAGCGGCTCCCCTCGCCCGCCGGGCAGAGGCAGGGCGGCGAAGACTTTCCGCTGCGGCGGCCTGGTTACTGACGGGGGCTAGTCCTCCGAGCCGCCCGTGGCCACGCACGGCGACTTCACCCGAGGCCGCGCGGGCCCGGGACGCGGCGCCTGGCCCGTGCGTTCACACGTGCCGCGCCTGGGCTGCGGTGAGAAACCAATGCGCCCCCGGGCCGGCTTTGCACGAGGCACGGGCCAGGGCTTGGGGCGGCGCCGCTCTGCCGCTGCCAAACGCCGCTGGGGCCGGTGAAAGCGACGGGGCGAGGCCGCGGGTCGCGCCGGCTTTGGGCGGCGGGCGGGCTGCGCCCATCAGTTAATAGCCGCCCGGCCGGGGGCGGGGGCGGGGACCGGGCCGTCCCGGTAGGGAGCGCGGCCGGTGACCGCCGCAGCGCGATTTCCAGAGCGGCCACGGCACCTCCCTGCGCGGCGTGCGCTGCGGTGCGGACGGGCCGGTCGTGCGCCTCTGGCACGGCGTGAGCGAGCGGTGCTTCCCGGCCCCGGCTAACGAAGCTGGGCGGGAAGGTGTTCGGCAGGGCCCGTGGTCTGCCTTCACACGAGGTCGGTGCTGGGGGGCGTTTGTGTATCGACTCCTGCAGCTAGTAACCCTCGGCCTAGGGGCTGCGGCGTGAAGGAGCGAGGATCACCCGGGCCGTGCTCGGTCCCACAGTGCGTGTGTGTGCGTGCGTGTGCGGAGCTGTGCCCCAGGGTCTGTGTGTGCAGAGCTCTGCCCCGTGTGTGGGTTTGCGTGTGCGCAAAACTGTCACCAGTGTTTGTGTGGAGAGTTGTGCGCCTAGTGTGTGCCCGTGTGAGTGCGCGGAGCTGTGCACCAGTGTGTGTGTGTGTGCAGCGCTGTTCCCTGGTGTCTGAGGATTTGAGTGCGCAGCGCGGTGCCCCAGTGTGTGTGTGCAAGTGTGAGCGTGCAGCGCGGTGCCCAGGGTGTGAGTGTGCAAGTGTGAGCGTGCAGCGCGGTGCCCCTTGGCTGGAGCCGGCGGGCGGCGCCGCACCGAGCCCGGGCGGGGGTCCGGTTCCCAGCGGCTCCGGCGGCCGCACCCCGGGGCCGAGCGCCCGCTCGCTCGCGCCTCGCAACTTTCCTCGCGCCCCCCCTCACTGCGCCGGGGGCGGGGAGATGCTAATGAGGGGGCGTTTCCCGGCGCCGCTGGCCATTGGCGGGCGCGGGCGGAGGAGGGAGGGGAGGGGGGAGCGGTGACGAGATGCAAATGAGGGGCGGGGCCGGGCGGCGAGCCCCGCCCCCTGCCCGCCGGGGCTGGTGGTGCGCCTCTGGTTAGCGGCGGGGAGAGTCGAAGCGGGTCCCGCGGGGAGCGAGCGCGCATCGCTGAGCGGCGCGGGCGGGCGGGGCGGCGTCCGTGCACACCCGGCTGCGCTCGCGCGCTGCCTGCGCCCGTCTGCGCCAGCCGCCCGCTGCCTGCGCCGCGCCGCGCCGGGAGGGAGCCGGAGCGCGGGGCTGGGCGGGGAGGGAAGAAAGGAGCGGAGCGGAGCAGAGGCGAGGAGGGAGGGAGGGGGACGCGCCTCCCTTGTCACTGGAAAATGACACTTGAGGTAGCCCAGCCCGCAGCCGCTCCAGCTGCTCCTATTGTTTCTTAAACGGCCACCCCGGCTTCCGACCCAGGCGGCTCCAAGTGCAGCTCCCGCCGCGCGCGACCGCGACCCACCCGCAGCCGGCCGCCAGCGGCGCCCCGGGGCGATTTCCTTGGGATTTTGCTGTTGGTTTCCTCCTCTGATTTTGTCCGCGTGGATGTGGGCGTCCGCCGCCGCTCGCCCGGCTCGGCTGTGACTCCCGAGAGCGAGCGAGCGCCGCCGTCATCCCAAGCCCCTGCCCGGCGAGTGATTGCTGCTGCTGGCCTCGGTTCTGAGCTGACGAGGGAGGCTATTGGTGATTCATGTTTGGGATCCAGGAGAGCATCCAGAGGACTGGCAGCAGCATGAAGGAGGAGCCCCTCGGCGCGGGGATGAACGCCGTCAGGACCTGGATGCAAGGAGCCGGCGTCCTGGATGCAAACACGGCCGCTCAGAGGTAGGCAAGGCTCGCAGCATCAATCGCTTTCACTCCCCCTGCTCCCTCGCTGCCGGAGATGCAGTCCGGAGCCCTGCAGCCTAAGCTCCCCGCGCTGGTAGGCAGCGCTTTTCAAAGGCAACGCAACCAAACGCTGCACTTTTCGGTTTCGCGCAGCTCGCTCCAGTAGGGAAACTGATTCCCGCTGTCCCAGAATCACTTTTTGGGCTTTGCAAGAAGCGGTGAGTTTTGCATAGATGGATGCAAAATGCACTTAGTGTCATTTCTTGCGCTTATCCCGACGTGTATGCAAAATGCACACCTTACAGCTCCCTGATGTTGTCCGGCCGCTGTCACTTTTTCGAAAAAGGCCCCGGGTTTCGCCAGGCTGCATTCTTTTATTTCTGAGATCCCCCAGGGACACTTTCTCCCCACGAAGCAGAGAGTTTTGCAGAGATGCCTTCAAAAGACGTCTCTTTCTTATCCCCACGAGTTTCACTTTTTAAAAAACAACACAGTGAGTTTTGCAAAGCTTTGCCCAGGGTGTTTTTAGTTCTAATCCCCCTCCTAGAGCTTCCTCCCCTCCCTCCCTCCCATTTGTTGTTGCTGCTGCAAAAAGCAGTGTCTTTTTGCAAAGCTGCACCCACGATCTCTTTAATTTTTAGCGTTCACTCTCCCCATCCCCGCCACACAGTTGTACCGAGCATGTATGTAGCCGAGACAACATCAGCTAGCAAGTTTAATGTTGACATCTTCTGGTATATTTCACAGCAGCCGCCATCCCTCCCTCTGGAGCCCTCTAAGGAAAGGAAAGTTCTGCAGGGACAACCCAAATGCTGAAATATTTAAAGTTTCTGCTCAGCCGCCTTTGGGATGTTGACCATGAATCAAAAGCCGGGGGAAGCTCTTATTATTCAAGCTGAATGATAAGGCGCATGGTCGATTTACTGACAGCTCTGACTAGTTTGGGACATGGCAAGAGCCACCCTTCGCAATCCAGCGCGCAGATTTCTGCTCTGCTCCGCACCGCAGCTAGCCTCGTTGGGAGGGGAAATGATTCTGCATCTCGGGGCTTGGGGTGGGGGAGAAGGCGAGACGAGATTTAGTCATTGGAATGGATAATTTCTCTCCTTGAATGTCTGGGTGGTGGTTGGGATTTTTGGAAGGGGGGAGGGAGGGAATCACACCCCTATCTCGCAGTCAGGCAGCCATGAAGTTTTGCTTCTCTTGGCCACTTTGCCGACTGGCTTCTTGTTTGCACTTTGGGCTCCCCATCGCGAACCGGGACGGGTCTAGGGGCAGCAGAACCCGGCTCCAAGCTCCGTTTGTTTGGTTTGGGTTGCTTTTTTTTTTTGACAAGCAGGAACCTTCCTGCGCGCAGATCCTGCTGCAAAACTGGGGGCTCCCCGACCCCCCAAGAGCAGGAAGAGGGACGGGAGGGTTCCACCTGCCAGGCACGCTCGGGCTGAAACCAGCTGTGACCCCCTGCGTTTGCAGCCCCCCCCAGCAGCTCCCCGGGCCAGCCGGCTGCTGCCCCGGGCTGGGGAAGGGCGCAGAGGCCGGGGGGGCCCCCTGGCTGGTGCGGAGAGGGGAGGGCGGGGGGCTTTGTCCTGCGTCTCTCTAACCCGGTCCTTTCTGGCCGCAGCGGAGTGGGGCTGGCCCGGGCTCACTTCGAGAAGCAGCCCCCCTCCAACCTGAGGAAATCCAACTTCTTCCACTTCGTCCTGGCGCTGTACGACAGGCAGGGCCAGCCCGTGGAGATCGAGCGCACCGCCTTCGTGGGCTTCGTGGAGAAGGAGAAAGTAAGTGGCCCACGGGGCTTGTCCGCTCCGCTGGATCCGGCCTCTGCGGGGGCGGGCTAGTCCTGCGCGGCTCCGGGGCTGTTCGGACCCCCGCATGTCCCCCCCGCGGGGCGGTGGCTCTCCGGCCAGCCGCGGCTTTGGTGCGCGCTGCCCCCCGACCGGCTGCATCCCTCTCCCACCCGCCCTGCCCTCGGCACGGGCAGAATCGCCCCCCGCAGTTAGCCGGTTTCCCCACTGCGGGGGCTCGGGCCAACGGGGAGCCGCCTAGAGACCAGGGTGCCAAACCGGGGCGTTCCCCGCAGCCCGCAGGGCGCGCGCTCGGTTCCGATCCCCGCTGGCGAGACGCGCTGGGTTGCGGGCGAGGGGAGAGTTTTAACCCGGCTCCGCGTGTCTTGTCCCGACGCAGGAGGCGAACAGCGAGAAGACCAATAACGGCATCCACTACCGGCTGCAGCTCCTCTACAGCAACGGTGAGCCGCGGGCCCCCATTTCACTCCCTCCGCCGGCGGCTCGGCCCCGCCGGGAGCCCCGGGGTCTGCCTCTGGGCCGGGGCGGGGCAGGGCAGGCGGTGCGCGCCGGGCTCACAAGCGACGGACCCGGCCCTCGCCCAGGCTTCGCGCCGGGGCTGTTCCCCACGCCGGGGGGGCTGCCAAAGGTTCAGACCCGCCGGCCGCCCGAGAGCGGGTGTCCCCCCGCACAGCGCGGCGAGGCGCGCCCGGGGCTGGCGGGGCCGGGGGCAGCGTTTGCCCGTCGCCCTTCCCCGCGGCTCCGGCCGCTGCTGCGTGGGAGGCTCGGCCGGGCCGGGCGGACGATGGGGTCCGTTACCGCCGCGGCTTGCTCAGCCCGCGTGTTTCTGTTGCAGGGATACGGACGGAGCAGGACTTCTACGTGCGCTTGATCGACTCCATGACCAAACAGGTACGTCCCGCCGCCGCCGCCCCGCGGGGCTGGGCGCCCCTGGAGCCGCTCTCGCCACGGGCCGGGCCGAGGCGTGGCTGGTTCGGGACAGGCCCGGCCCGGGGCAGAGGCGGCTGGCGGGGCTCCCGCCGCCTGCCTTCGGTTCCGCCTGGGCCCATCCCGCCCGCGCCGAGCGGCCAGCCCGCAACCCGGGGCCGCCAGTGCCGCGCCCGGGTACTTGGCGCCTCCGCGGCCGGCCCGCGAGCGAGCGAGCCCCGCGCCCTGCCGTGGGCTGGGCGGGCTGCGGGGCGCTCCGCGCTCCCCTCCCGAGACCCGCTGCCGCTCCCCGAGCGCCCGGCCGGGTCCGTCTGCGGCAGGCGCCGAGGGGAACGGGTGGTCCCAGCGGTGCCAGCCAAGCAGCGAGCGCTGCAAACGCAGCCCCGAGCCCGGGAGGGCGAGCAGCGGCGCCTCCGAATTGAGGGGTGGCGGGAGGGGGGACGCGGCTGGCGAAACGCGCCTCCGAGTCCACCCTCGCTTTTGGGTTGGCGAGGGGCCAGACGGCGAACCCGAGCTGCGGTTTTAAAGGTGCAGAAGCAGCACTGAATGATGGCTCGAAAGATGCAGAGATGCAGAGCCGGGATTTAAAAAAAAGAAACAACCAAAAAAAAAAAAAAAATCGGACGTTTTAATTAGGTGCAGTAGCTTTAAAAATAAAGATGTATCGGCTGCACATTCCCTAAAGGCTTTTAGATCACAGGATTTTTGCTTTAATTATGAGAATGAAAAGAAATAAGCAAACATATAAGCACAAAACACCAGTCAGGCAGCACAGCAAATATTTATCCTTTGTTTATTTGCAGTTACTTGGTTAGTGGTTTTAAAGGAACCGTGATTAAACCATCAGCGATTTTCATTGTATAAACAGCCACTGAAAATACGCGTGTTGGACAAGTAATTATTTAATACATTTTACAGTCACAGATAACTGTAATTTTTAGTTGCAGTACAGCCAGCTTTATAAAATTATTGAAACTAATTTTAAACATGGTATTTAGTTTCCAAAACAGGAATAAAGTGTGTGTGTATATATATACACAAAAACACACAATTGTATTTGTGTGTATAGATGTAAAACCAGTGTTTTGGTGTAATGATTTTCTGAAAAAATCTGATATTATTTTTCCAAAAATAATTAGCATTGTGAAGAGTCTAGTATCCTGTCATTTTACTATTAAAGAGGATTTTCACGTTATAATAAATTTCCATTTTAATACATTTTAACGCCCCCCTTTCCCTGGAGTCTGCGTCTTTTTAATAAGTTAGTGGACTTTTTCCAATTCTACTTCTGCTATAGGGAAAAAAAATTGTATATTATTTACAAAAGCAAAGAAAAATAGCAAACATCTTACATAGAAGAAAACATTTCAGTTCCCCTATGTTCAAAATCCTGTCATCTGCTGAGACGCTCTTCGTGTGGCTTGTATTTTGGTTCTTTTTTTGACACCAACATGTAAAGCTCCATGTGCTGAGTTTGTTTTAGAAAGCTGTTTTTGATGCTCCCAAAACACTTCTTCCTGCCATTGAAGACTGTCTTTAAAAAAAAAGAGGAAACTTGGAGTAATTATAATACACAATTCAACCATGTATCTGACTTTGTTAAATATACACTTCTAAAACATAGACCAGAGACTACGAATTTAAACAGCAACAACATAGCCTTTGGAAATACATCTTGGAAAGTATTTATTATGTCACTCATATTTTTCAGGCACAGATTGTTAGTTCATGTTTAAAGTAACAAAATCCCTTTTGATACATCAGCTATTTTTTTAAAGTATTTTTTGGAAGCCCATGTATTGCATTGTAGAACATACAAGAAGCATTATCAATAAATATTATCTTTAAACAGCTGTCATATCATTACAGAAATGCAAAGCTATTTTTTCCCTTTGTATGCAACTCCGTTGAAAACAGATCTTTTAATTTATGTAGAGCAATGGATTCAAAATAATTTTCTTAACAAAGGCATCTTGCATATGAAGAGTCCGTCCTAAGGCACTGTTTGACCCCTTGCTCTCTCATTATTATCAAGTCATCAGAGGGTCTTTGGAGAGAGAGAGAGAGAAAAGAGATACAGTTTATTTGTAAAACATATAATGTAGATATAAAACACATTTACAATTAAGGGAAATTCTCTGTCTGCTTTTAATTAGTCTTCCTATATAAAGCTAAGCAAAATATCTATTTTATTTTATTTTATTTGGGAAAGCACCGTGGAGTTGATGAAAACAGTGTTTAAAATAGCTATCTGAATTCGGACTAAGAAAACAGTGAAATAAATAATATTTGTAGGGGAAAACACATTTGCTTTCCTGTTAGTTGCATGAATATCCTTTATGTGGACAAATTTATCATTATTTTATCAAAAGTTGTGAATGATCATGTCATAATTGTAGCATGTCCTAATATTTATTTCTGAACAGTAAGTCTGCTGGTTTATTCTTTATTTTGAGTGCAGTTCTCAGATTTGGTAGCTTTTATTACAGTCAATAAAATACTCATTAGAAAGCAAAGTACAGCATATGACACCAATTTCCCTAAATGTGAATATATCATTTATATTTTATCTACAGTGAATTATAAAGGGGATTCTCAAGTCACTTTCAAACCTGAAACTGTAATTAAATATTGCGAAGTCTGAAATTTCTTCATTTTGTAATGCAAGTTAAATATATATTGTCAGCCTACTCAGAGATGTCGTATTCTAATACAGGAGGCTCAGAACAAATTGGATAATGAAATGATTACTTTAAAATTAAATTGTTGCAGGAGCATTCATGTTTTAACTGGCAAGAGTCTTCTTGATGCTCCTAGATGCACTCACACACAGACAGTTATTCAGTAATTGTGAATGCCCAGCCTGAAATCACAGCCACTCTGAGGTTTCTGGGGACAATTTAAAAATCCCACAAAAGCAAGCTTTGAGTGGGTTAGGTCCCCAGAATACACAGTAAAATATCTCAGATTTTTGTAAAATTTTATATCATTGAGAGATCTGATTAATGTACATTCCTGATGTCACACCCGTGATTTGCAAATTTTATATCACTGTGAATTGTGAAGGATTTTTATGTTCAGTAAATCAAAACCACGATCTCTTTCTATATAAACATCTTTCTCATAATTTTAGCAAAAGCTTTACATGCATGATTATTTCAAATTATAACAGCATTTAGGAACCACCTACTGAAATCAGGGCCCTTTATGCTAGGTGCGGGACACACACACAATAATAGATTGTCTTGCTCCCTTAAGGGTGGACAGACTCACGCAAGCCGGGCTTGAGCCAGCAAACTGCAAATGGCTGTGTGGACTCTGCAGCTCAGGCAGCAGCTTGGTTTCTAAGCCCACCCAATCCCTTGGGTCTCAACCTTGGGTGGCTAGCCCAAGTCTCTGATGCAGATGCAACCTCCACACTGCTATTTTTTGTGTGCTAGTGCAAGCCCCTCTAGCATGCGTCTGTGTACCTGGGCTGGGGGGTTTTCTCCCAGCTGCACTGCAGACGGACCCTTAGAGTTCATGGTCTAAACAGATCAGGCCACGTTAGTATTTCTTGGGTGTCGGAATGTTGTTCACCTAACAGGCAAATGGACAACAGCTCTTTCATGGATAGGGCATGGTAATTCACATCCAGCAGGGTGTGTGTGTCTTCTCTGTCATCTGTGATGTTATATGGGAGATAGGACTGGACCCGGCTAGCACTGATGTAATTGAGAATTTTGATGTTGACTTCAACATGAGGCGGAGCCGGTCTATAGTATACGCATACACACCAAAATCTGAACCTTCTGTCTTGCACGTCTCGAACTGGAATGGCTTCAGTGGAAGTTTTATGTGGGCAAGGAATGCAGAATTGGGCTGAAACTGTGTAGTATCACATTATCATGCTAATGCTTGGCCTTTGGTGTTTTCACCAAAGAAGTGGTGATATGACATGCTAATTTCACCTCTTTGAGGTGTCTTGCTACATTTATAAAATACATCTATCATTTCTAAATTGTGAAAACTAGGTACAAATCATTAATTATATGGGAAATTATTTTTCTAAGGGTAACAGCATTAAATGTTAATATTGCCTTAATTGCATTTTCGCTTACGTTATCTTAGCACCTCATTTTACATCCGTATCACATTTTATATATATAAATGCCCCCCTACCCTTCAATTGAGTTTTCACAGTTTGAATATTTCATTATTAAGAAACATGGAGGAAATAAATCGTAAATACTTTTCCCTGTCCTCCTCCCCTCCATCCAGTAATGTACCTGGAGATACGGTGAATAGAAATAAGGGTAAGGAGTCCTAGGTATTGCAGGTCATTTATGATACCTGTAGTCCACTATCCAGAGTCCTTCTGAGTCAAAATCCTTCCTTCAGCCTCTTTGTTTATGTTTTGATTTTTTTCAGTACTTTAAACTCTAGGGGCAAGTGCATTTTTCTGTTGATTGCTCCATTCGGTGCCTAGCCCGGTTCTTCATAGGCGGCCACCTATTTGTGTATAGAAAATGTTATCAGTAAGTTCAGAAAAGACTCAGTAGCATGTCAGATATTCAGCAGAAACATGAAACAAAATAAAACCCAACAACAGGGAAAATTTACCTTGTGCCAGCTTTTAGCAGCTTTCGTGTTTCTTTGGTAGCATGTCAAAAGTGCAGGTGATTTTAATTTTCTTGTACAGAGAGGAATGAAGAAGTTTGGAATTTGCATGCATGATCAGGACCTGTGTTTGGGAAAATGTAAACTCATCACAGTGGAAAATGTGTTGTTTGGAGTCTGGGGGTGAAAACAAAGCTGAGGATTTTGGAGAGACTGCTCAAGCCAGATGGCCTAGTGCATTCCCAGTCTGGCAGCCCAACTGCTGCCTCCTGTGTAATATACAGCCATTTGTTCTGGGATATTTACGCTAGAGCTGTTTCCATGTGAATGTTTGAAAAGCATTAAAAATGGACATATTAGGAGAGAGAAATGTATTTAATTCGTTTGAATACATTACTAAACTGGCTGGCATATCGGAGACGTAGAGAGAGGATAAAATAATTAGATATTAGTGAATTCTGTTTAGAGCTTTATAGAAAGAATTAAATCCACTGTCTTTGGGATCCAATGCTGCATTATTTATGCCGGCTAAATCCGTATTGGGATCGTTGGGAATTTTGCCTGGGCAAGGAGTGCAGGATTAGGTCATGAATGGTTAATCCGTCATTCCAAGTCACGAGAATTTATCGCACTGTTATAGCTGACAGCATTTTATATATAAATGATATAGCTATGACTCTCTCTGCGTGGAATCTTGGCCCCCCCCACTGAAGTCAGTTGCAAAACTGCCTTTGACTTCAATGGGGTCAGGCTTTTACCCTCTCTGTACGTATATGCCTGTGTATACATATATGCAGAGATGTAGATTATATATATTATATTATATTTTATACATATTATTATATTAGATATTATCAGTAGAGATCCTTTTAGTCTAATCTTTCAGAAGACAATCTTTTTTGATCTGATAGTTTTTCTTTCTCCTTTATTTCAATTAATGAGACATTTTGTTTTGTGAAACGTAAATGAAACATTTAACGGTGCATGGCTCTTGTTGCATGCTCTCTTTCTCTCTTTGTGAATCGAGGCTATGACATAACCAAATAATATACTCCACATGATCTCATTTCTTCAGGATTGTTTCTAATCCAGTTCTGAAAACAGGACTGCTTGACTGATAAATTGACACTGGGAGCCATATTCTGCCCTCAGTTATAATGGGTGTAAATCTGGATTTTTCTGGAGTAGTAGAGGATGGAATCTGACTCGGTATCTTTCCAGTTTATTCACCAGTTGTTTCATGGCTTGATCCTACACTCTTTACTCAGGCAAAATTCCCATTGACTTAACTGAAGATTAGACCCTTGATTTGATATTTCCTTTTTTTCATGTACTCAATGTCACGGAAAAAGTGAAATCTAAGAATGACTGTAGTGTGTGCAGTTTAGTAATTTTCATATTCTGGAAACAATTGTTTTACACCTGATATTACTTCTTGCCCATTTTCATTTCACTGGAAATCGGTACCTGGCACTATCTTGTTAGGGGCCTATCTTGCAAACCCTTTTGCATGGGTAGTTTTTACTCAGTGGACTTCTTTCATAAGGGTCGCTTATACGAGTAAGGTTTTAAAAAACGGAAGGTGAATTTTGTCATGTAGAAGGAAGATGAACCACTTTTAAAGTGTCTTCCCACTGTATGAAATACACGGAGTTAAAACTACAATAGAAGTACATAAAAAGGAAAATCAAAATATATAATCGTGTATTTCCTTTGGTGTTCTTTTGTCATGTGATTCTGGCGTGTATTTGCAAGCTTATTTTTAGCCCCACATTTGCCCTACCCCACCCCCGTCCCTGTGATCTAACTTTGTACACGGTAACTTTCACTTTAACTCTTTGTTTAATGGGATGGCTATTTATCATGATTACAGCTGTGCCCAGAGTTCTGCTGAATCCTGGGACGATGACCTGATCCAAAACTCAAACTTCACAAATTAATATTCAAAAACATTGGGAAATGAAGATAGTTTTTGTAAAAAAAAAAAAGCCTTTATTTAACTTAAAACTGATTTTTTTCACAGCAGTAACACTTTAGCCTCTTCCTGTAAAGTAATCTGTGCTTGTGGCAGCTGTAAAGATCTGAAACTTTAGCAGTTCCTGTTTCCTTTCCAAAACAAATTGTAGAAATCATTTTTTATAACAGCAAGTTTTAGAATGAGTAGAGTAACGATAAAGCCATAGACATATGAGACAATCATTTTGTCTTGTTGGGCTGCTGAGTGTGTCCTTCATGGAAATGAACGCTTGTGTTTGCACACCCTTTTGCACCAAGAAATTGGGAAGTATACTATGGGAGGGTGAGTTTGGGGCAACCTGCTGGGAAAATAACTTTCTGCTCAATCCCATATACTTGCAAGCCTGGAGAAGACTAAGCTGTGGATAGGTGCATATGTTATTTTGGGAAGTTACAATATGTATCAGTGCAGTAACAATAGTCAAGCGCAAACAAAGCAAAAACTAACCTTTAACATACCAGAAGGCTGAAGAACGTCATGCACCCAAGCAGAGGATCACTGACGATAAACACAACAGACAAGATGATTATGTACCACACTATTGACTCTGCGTGTTCATTATTGCTATTTAGTTGGGTTAGTTAAGTGGGTACCTGGAGGTTAAGTAAGCATAGCGGCAGGAAGAAAGAAGGGAGAGGAAGAAAAGGACAAGAGGAAATTAAATTGACTTGTTCTTCTTTGTAGTTTCTGGTAGACCTAATCCTGCTCCCATTGGCTTCAGTGGGCACAAGTTCCAATCATATTAGGTGAAGCATATTTTAAAATAGCAGGGCTTAGATGTAAGGGGCCAAATCCTGCAGTCCTTACTCAGGCAAAATTCACACTGGCTTGTGCCAAGGATTGTTGTGCAGGATGTAGCGGGGGACTCTGCATGAGTCCAAATGGCATGACCACTGATTTCAGATGGCATTTTGCCCAGCTGGGGGTGCCAGGAGTGGGTCTGGTGTTTCTCCCGTCAGGAATTTGATTTGGGGGTAACTCTTGCTTTATCCCACGTTAGCCATCAAATTCCGGGCTGACCACCTCGATAAATCGTCTGCTTATTTCTTTGTTTCCCTTTTGCTCTCCAAAGGAAGAAGCTCCCTCAGATTCCCATTTACTGTCTGCAATACAAATAAGGCTCTTCTGTTGCCCAGGGGGTGCTGGCTCTCGCCACGACTTTTCATTATAACTGGCTCATGGGAATTACTTTTTTGAAAAGCCCTACTGGTTTGACTGGTCATTTAATCCACCCTCCCGGTGGACTGATCTGCATCTCTGGGTTTGCTCTGTTCCACGTGACGACGTAAAATCTCAGCAAATCAGGCTCTTTCAAGCCGACTGCTGTTGTCCCTCAGGCTGATGTGAAATGCAGGGCCCAATCCTGCCAGGTGCTGAGTGACTCCTGTGGGGTGCCTGGATGTCAGTGAGGGTTGAACTCTCTCAGCATCTCACAGGAGGGGCAGACTAGTGTGCTCAGTGTCAAATGTTAGCCACAGCAGCAGCCTTGCTGCTGGTCGCAAGCCTGTTAGGTGAGTGGAAGTAAGCAGCCAAGCTTGGATGGGTCTTGGCCCCGATGTTCAAAAGTATTGAGCATGGCTTCCGGTGGGAGGCAGGTGCCTAAATATCTTCGAGGACCTGGGCCTTGGTCCATTGAAGTCTGTGTCATTTGCTCTCTCTCAGTAACCGGTGATGTGCGGCTCTTGCGCATCCAGCTCCCATTGAATCCGGAGGGTGTTGATGCTTCAGGGCCAACGTGTCTCAACTCCCATTTAGGGGCTGGTTTCAACAGGTCTAGCTTTTTTACTGGCCAGAGTGAGATGGGATCGGAGACCTGTGATGAAACACCACGCCCGTTAGACTGACTTACTATGGAGCGCTGGGAAATCTAGTGCCTGATGGCTTTTGTTTTAGCCTTACAGGCAAAACGTACCAGGGATTGCTCTGGGGACACCTATACTAAAATTGGAGTGATACCATGAAAATTAGCATGGGTCCTGTGCAATGATAACACAGACCCATCCTCGATACTTTTTGTTGTGTTACTCTGTCATATTATAATGCATATGGTTAATAATACATATTATTGCTATAACACCGTGTTTAAAAAATCAGCTCATGCTACCTAAGATTCATGAGTCTATGTAGAAAAAGCACTTATTGATTTCAAGTGGAGTTAATTTTGAATGCACACCAGTCTGACATCTCTTTTTATCATATATTAAGATGCCTTGATTTTAATTTGATCTTGCATCACCAGAGACTTTTTTTTATTTACAATAACTATTTTATTGCTGGCTTTAGGGACTTCACCATAAGTAGCTTCATTGCATTTTTGTTGAATATAGTTTTATGGGATCAAAAATAAGATGGGCTGGCCCCTCCACTGTATTCTCCGACTCCCCTCCGGCAGGGTGGCTTTGGTGGGATTCGTGCTGCCATTGCCCGTCCCAGCTGCTCCTTTTTGCCTCTCATTGGGGAGAGGACAGGGCAGACTGGAAGTCAGTGCCGCTTCTCACCCACTCCGATCATAGAGCTTCAGCCCCACGTGGCTGTCGTGGCCAATCTTCTCTGGGCTCCTGGGAAGGGAAGACCATGCGGGGCGTGGGTCGTTGGGACTTGGGGTGAAATGTTCAAAAGCGCCTGAATCCTATTGGAAGTTACACAGGTGCTTTTGAAAATGTTATCCTTCACCTCTGTGCACTCTCGGCGGCTGCCCTCCCAGGGGACTGGTACGCGGGGCATGGTTAGCAATGTGTGGGGCTGCATACCGTATTAGGGTGACATTGTGATATGGCACTGACCTAGTTTCCATATTTTCTAGGGCAAAACAATAGCGATAAATCATTCTTTCTTGCTACTAGCAGCAAATGCAGCGTTGCTGCGGCTGCATACATACTGATCACTGCTAAGCAGGTAGGAATGCTTTCTAAATCAGCGGTGAGCAGTTTTATTTACTCAGCCTGGTAGGTAATGTCAGTCCATTTGCAATGCACCTTATAACAGGATGCCCTTTGTATGATTATTGCAGACGTAGACCCTCTTTTAGACATGCACGCACAGTAGTCTCAGCGTTTTGGCAAATAATAAGGATTTTCCTCCTTATTCACGTATCAGATTCACGTATCCAGGCCTGTTTGTTTTATCCTTACTCACTTCCCAGTGGTCTGTGCATTCAGTGGGCTGATTCTCATCTCACTTAAACCCCTGCAAATCAGGCGAGCACAGTGGACAGGAGTGGAGAATGCATCAGACCCTAACTTTTCCTGGTAGCGAGCAGTGAAGTCACAGGCTGTACAACACACTTGCTTTTGAAATTAAAAATACACGAGCTGTTTATTTTGCTTTTTTTAAAAAAAGAAAGAATTGGCCATGAAGTGTGGTGAGCCCTTCTGGGGTTGAATGCTCTCAGGTATATATTTTATTTTGAATTGAAAGGAAAATTGTGGTTGTCTTGACTACTAAAAAAGCCCATCCTACACACTGCTCTGAAGATGTGCATAATGTATTGGTTGAAATGGGAGAGGAGGGAATCTGGCTCTAGTCATCCCGTGTTCTCCCACTGCAAATCTTGAAGCAGTCTTTACGGTGATGCAGTCTGTTTAAGCAAGCCATCCAGCCTGCGACTATCGTTAAGCATTCAGTTATTGTGATGCCTTTTATTTTCTCCAAACTCAGTTTGGCATGTAGCTAAACGTGTCTTTTGTTTCTAGGCGATAGTGTACGAAGGCCAAGACAAGAACCCAGAAATGTGCAGAGTCCTTCTCACACATGAAATAATGTGCAGGTAAGAAATGCCCTGTTTCCAGTTAATTAGCAAAGAGAAGATGAATTTGTTTTTCAAAATCTAGGTTGGATCTGGAGCTATTTTAGGACTTAAATATCTCTTTCTTGCATTAAACAATCCCAGAATAACAGAGTTCTGGGTGTGTAATTAGCAGCACAGTTTCAGTCATCATATCAGTTTTCAATTATGTATAAAGGTTTGTCCTTAGCAATCTGCTACTGGTTTGCATTTAGACACTTTACCATTAATGGGCCCAGAATATGTTTCCTCACCAAAAATAATAAAATAAACTAAAATCTTGCTAGCTGTAATTGGCTACCCTCACAACCATAACTGCCCTAATAAAGTGACAAAGCGTTCTGTTGATGGCCCAGCTGGCTTTAATTCAGCTGGGTTCAGACTTGAAATTTATAGCTCTCTCTTCTTCCACTTAATGCAAACCTTCCTTGCAGTTTGTCTTTACTGGGGCTGCTCTTGTCAGTGTGGGTTACAGAGTTGGTTAGCTCTGTGTTCAACTGGTGATAGCAAAACACAGAAGAAAACTCATTTCTTGTTGATTTCCTAACTTTCCCTGGTGCAGGTCTTTTTTATAGGAAATTCCCCCCCCAATGCCTTTTTGAGGTGGGTCCTTTAAATTTGACAGAGCCAGGCAGTGACTCTTCCTAAAATGGCCATTTTGCAACTGGTGGCTGCCTTTTTCTCTTTTCTAGCTGGTAAGAAAGCTTAGCTCCTGTTTTCTCTTTTTTTTTATTGCTGAAGAGAGCGTGCTGCTCTTCCCAGAGTCCTTAGACCATGCTAATGACCCTGAGCCTGCGATCCCAGTGAAATTAATGAGTTTTGCTTGCTTGAAGATTGCAAAAGTTACACAGTATACAGTTGCAATGCAGAACAGAACGACTTCTCCAGGGGGACACAGGAAATTTGTGAAAAAGGCATGGTTAGCACTTGCCTGCTTTGTGGCCTTTGAAATATATTTAGTAAAAAGTGGCAGTTTGGGCCTAAATCTTGATGCCTGGTTCTGAGTGAGTGAGCTTTGCTGTGAGGGTGTGTGGGCAAAGTCTAGAGGCAGATACTGCACTACCAGAGCCTCCCTCGTGGGTGGGCTTGGCCTGTTGATCTGCACTGCTGCTGGCTTCATTGTCCAAGCAGAGCTCTCCGGAGACGCAGCGTCCTGCCCTTGGCTGTCGCACGTGGTGCGTGTGGACAAGTGGACTGGTCCTCTTGCATGTTGCTGGGACAGTTCAGCATCGAAGCAGCTGTCTGTGAGGTAGTCTGCAGCCTTTTTGCAGGATTTGGCCCTTTCGCTTGCAACTCGTTTTTTGTTAAAAGACACCCTTTTCTAATACGTTTGCAGTAGTCAGTTACAGTGTGGAAGGATCAACGCAAACCAAGGCCTGTGAGAGGCGCCTGGCGCTGCAGTTCCTGCCTGCATTGGGGACTTTGCTTTGCTAAGGATGACCGGCCCGTTATTTGTTAACAAATGGAAGCAGGGTCGCCCTAAAATACATTGGCTCTGTTTGTACTGCGTGCTTTCTAGAGACCCCAGCAATGAGCTACACATACAGAAAGAGGCCCTGAGCTGCATATGCTTAACTTTTCCCATGTAAATAATCCTGGAACAGCAATGGCACTGCTCACGTGACTGGAATTAAACACCTGCTGAAGTGTTTGGAGTGTCAGCGTCCATATCGGCTGCTGTTACCAGCTAATCGGCCAATCCGTTCTTAAATTCCAGGCTCTTTGGCCAGGGCCTGTCTGTCTATATGTGCCCCTAGGACAGTGATCCTGCCTCGGGGTGGTACCGCAATACAAATAAGAATTGTCCTACCTCCAGGACCTGAACACGCTGCTGTTGAAGACAATAGGTACAACTCCCCTTAACTTGCACTGGAGCAGAAGCAAATCCCCATTCTAACCCCAAGAGAGTGCAGCCCCATTTTCTGCAGAGCCACTGGCAGCAGCAATCTTGCTCAGCACTCTTCAAAAGACCTGAAGAGCTCTCTGTACCCCGACAGCTTGTCTCTCACCCTCCCTTGCCCACCTTATCTCTCTTGAAAGAGCAGGAATTATGCAGGCTTTGATGCATTCATTTTCCTAGACACACTTTTTCTATTTTTTTTTTCCTTATAAATCGCAGAATATACACACGGCTAGATTTCAGCCAACAGACCAACAAATATCGACATTTCAGATTTACGCTCATGTCAGTGTACTTTGACCTAGATAAAATTTATTCCATTATTGGAATGATGAAAAATCTGACATTCAGATGCAGTCTTTCCCTCTATTAATGTAGTTTATGCTTGTTCTTAAAATTCTTTGGATCAGGCTTTTTATTATGTTTGTCTTTCTTTACTGCTAGTTTCTTTCTGTCTTTTTCAAAAACATAAGACAAGGGGGGGGGGGAATCTCAGAGCGTTGCAGGCAAATCCTCCATGCCTGATGGGAAAAAAACTAAATTCAAATTTCATATGGCAAATGTTAGAGATTACGGTTTTCTTGGCTGCCTATAGATTTGTAAGGAGTTCTGTTTGTTTACCAGGTTGCTTGACCCTATTACACAAATCTGTCATCTATTGTGTTGCTAACACTCTTTTAAATTGCAAATCTGATGCTCTTTAGGGGACTCAAGGAAAAAAAATCTTTCTCCACACCATTCTGTTTCTCTTGATTTCTTGCCTGTTGTATGTGGAAGTTGGGATGTGCTGAATTTGCACCAGGGGTGCAAATGCAGCCTCAATTATAAGCATAAAATTAGAGTCTGTTCCCCATTAATCAGCCCAGCTAATTGCTATGCACTACCATTAGCCATATGGTGTGAAAGACAGCCTGCTCTCCCTGAGATGAAATTTCTTCATTTCAGACATGAAATAGCGAGGGCTCTGTATTTTAAAATAGCCTGGCTTAGATATTTAATTTCTAAACAACTTTCTGCAATGCTTTCTCTCACGACTAACTGCACCATAAAACTTTGCATTTATGTGACAAAAGCTGTGTATTTATAGTGTACTAAAACTATGGGGTGGATAAGACAGAGAATTCAAATGTACAGGAGAGACCCTTGATTGCTGCAGGAACGAAGTGAGTGAGTTACATTTCAGGTGTTTGTTTGTTTGTATGGAGTTCGTTGTTCTTTGCAGATTATTAAATGAGGCTGTTCTTTTGGCTGACGTGATAATGGTTGGGAAGAATTCATTGTCCCAGTGGAATTCATTCTTACTATAGTCAGCGCATGTAGGGATGCTTATAAGTTATAGGTGCCTGACACTTTCCTTTGTAAATCAGTTGCTTATAACTTTGCCAGAGTTAAACCATTCAGGTTGCAGTGGCCTATGCGCGGTGAATGGGTAAGGCTGTATTTTTGAGGGAAGTATCAGCCAGTATCGCTCTGCCATTTCCAAGAATGAAGTTAGGGATAATATATTGTTTTGTCCATGTTCAAAAAACAAAAACAAAAAAAAAACGTTATGTTGAGAAACTCTACCATCTCCATGCGTTGGAGCAGGGACTGAAATTAGGCAGCAAGGTTGCCTTGATGTTCGACAGCTGCTTTGTGCTTCCCAAAGTGGAAGAACTCTGTTTGGATGTGCTCAGTAGAGACTTGTCGACGTCTGGCACCTAAATCCCAGAAGATTTCGTCTGCGCTGAGCATTCCGCTACCCCTCAAAGCTTCTGGGCGTGAGCAGACATTAGCCACCAGAGCAACTGGCCATGCTCCTGCCCGAGAATGCATAGGCTGCGCAGGACTTGGACTGCAATTGCTCTCCCAGCTGCTGCTGTGCTGCTGGTTTTCAGAACTGGGAGTAGGCGGACTGTCTGTTCCGTGCACTCAGTGGAAACTGCCCCTGCACGACAGAATCTGGAACCCATTGTCAAAGTGTGTGTCTCCATCTCCTTCTACAGGCAGGGCCACACTGAAGATAACAGCCTTCTACTGCTGCCAGTTTTTTGGTTCGCTCAAGGGGCAGCGGATTGTGGTGTGGCTGTAAGGATCCCCATCCTGCTGATGACCCCTGATGGCAATTTTGTTTTAAAATTTTTAAACTTTTTTGTTTTTTTGTTTTTTGTTAATTAGGAAATCCATCCTGGATGAAGCCGTTCACTCTGGCCAATGTGGTGGTTGTAATTTGACTGTACTGGTTTAATTAGAGAACATCTGCCTGCCCTGTTGTTCTGAATTACTATTATGAATAAAAAACCATTGTTATAGCGCAGTGCATTTACACAGTGACTTGTGCGCATAGGGCAAGACGTGTTCAGGGCTCCCCAGCAGTTAGTCTAAGGGCTAGGTGGGCCTTGCATTGGGGGAGGGGTGATGTGGAGACACCCAGCCAGCTCCAGAAGAGCTGGTGAGCAGGATTGTGTTTTGGGAGCAATTCTGCATGCCAGGGCCATGCAGGAAGCACCCATCCTAACAACGTAGCCTGCTGGCCCTTCCCATACGCTACTGCAGTGTGGGGAATGAGGCCCAAATCCTGCCTTCTCCCCATCCCCTTTAGAGACATAGGCGGTCCCTAGGGACCATAGAGGGACCAGTCCTCGTGGTCCCAAGTGCAGGGACTGTGATTCCAAGAGGCCCTGGCATGGCATGTGCCAGGGGAGGAGGCCCCGTGTAAGCTCCTCCCTCCCTCTTCCACCTGCGCAAGGGCCAGTCATGATCTGGCCCTGAGCAAGGCAAGCATAAGACACAACGTTGGCCAACAGCCCAAGAGAAGGAGAGGACATGTGGCATCAGTGTGAAGAAGGCGGGAAGGGTTGCGGGAGGACGTAGGCCATAAGCAGGGGAGAGATGGTACCTGATCAATGGAAGAAGGAGGCTGGTGTGGACATGAAGAGCGGCAATAATCTGAGATAGAGAAGGAGAAGGAAACGAAGGGAGCAGGAAGAGCTAGATGAGACGGGGCCATTCGCACACTCTCTTTTTCTGATATTCAGGTCAGGTGTGGGTGGGGAGACTCTTGGTGGGTTCCTTTTAACGTGTGTTCAATCAGAGAGAGATTCTTTCCTGGGTGTCTGGCTGGTGGGTCTTGCCCATGTGCTCAGGGTCCAACTCACTGCCATATTTGGGGTCAGGAAGGAATTTCCGCTCCCTGCCCAGTCAGATCGGCAGAGATCCTGGGGGGTTTTCGCCTTCCTCTGCAGCCTGGGGCATGGGTCACTTGCAGGTTTAAACTAGTGAAAATGGTGGATTTTCTGTAACTTGATGTCTTTCAATCAATAAACGATTCCAGTAACTCAACCAGAGGTTAAGGGTCTACTGCAGGAGTTGGTGGGTGAGATTCTGTGGCCTGCAAGGTGCAGGAGGTCTGACTAGATGGTCTCTCCTGACCTTAAAGTCTATGAGACCTAGGATGACCAGATATATAGGGACAGTCCTGATATTTGGGGCTTTCTATTATATTGGTGCCTATTACGCCCCCACCTCCTGTCCTGATCTTTCACACTTGCTATCCAGTCACCCTCTTGAGATCATCAGACTTCAGAATGGACATTGGCATCATTGCATGATGTTGAGCTTACACATGCCCAAGTATGGCAGCACTACTGAAATGCATCATGGAAATGGCCCGGCCACTATTCCACATGGACCTCCCGGTGAGGTCAACACTGGGGAAACAGCCCACCTGCACAGTATATTTCTTCTTGGTTCTTCATAAGAAAAGGTTTTAAAAGTGAGCCGCAAGGGGAGAAAAAATTGGGATTGTGCCTTTCCCCTGCCTTCATTAGGGTGTATAAAGAAAAGTATTTATTAAAAAACCCTTTTCTTTTGTACTGTTCAATTTAGAATATCCAGAATGTCAGTTCTCACTGTCCCTGTTTTTAGCTAGAGGATTTATTGGAGGACTCAGAGAAGTGTATTGGGAGTTTTCTCAGTTCTTAGCTGAAGGGATAAGGGAGGTTGATATTTAGAACAGCCAGCTGTTGTCCAAAGTGTTAGCTAGGTATTAACAAAACCCAAAGTGTTTGAAGCAGACTGAACAAAACAATGACTTCCCATGTCCATTTACCAGGTTTCAAATGGAGGGTTTCTGTACTGTCTTAATTCTCCAGTTGTCCATAGAAAAAGCAGGATAGAAAATGCTTGAATTTCTAATGTAAAAACTAATCAGGAAACCTTTCTCCCCCTTAAAAAGCAACATTTTGGCCCTTCCTTATATTTCATAAAGCTGCAAGAAAAAGGGCACAGACCCATTTCATTTCACCTTCTCATAATATACAAGGGTTGCATTCTTCCACCCTTCCTGCTGTTTATTGGTACCTCACTGCTCAGAAAGTCCTATTCAGTGGGCTACTCAATAAGTAAATCAGTGTTTCCCAAACTTTTGAAGGTGAGCGCTCCTGCAGGGAGACAAAAGCAATCCATTCCCCCTTAGCCTTAGTATGTGATAATCCTCCTCATCTTAATTGATGCATCTTCACCCCATTCCACCTGGCTTGTTCTTTTCCTGGGGGCCACTCCATGGGGCACATCCCAGCACTAGAGTGGGGTATTTGGTCCTGCTCCAGGAATTTGTTTCACATGGACAGACCTTAGTGGGTAATGTGTGGGCATTGGCATCTGCCCATGTGGGTTGGCTTTTAGATTGGGGCCTTGAACAGCATAAATAAGAGTGGCAGGTTTTGGCTTCCTGGCCAGGTTTTGATACCCTTCCATTCAGTGTCATTTGCTTTAGATGTAATTGTTTTGGAGTTGGTGGGCCTACTCATGGGATAAGGTTCTTCAAAGCTGCAATGAGAATGCTAGAATCTGGCCATTCTTCACGTTAGTGACAGGAACTAGGGTGTCTTCACTTGAGACAGCTATGCTTCTAATTAAAATTTAATCAGTTACAAAATATTAGCGGTTTTCCCTACTTGGTTTTTGGGTGAATTTCGCCATGCCACACATTCAAGCTAAATTCCCTTGTATAATCGAAAAAGACACTATGATAAATGAGCTTCTTTTATTCCTTCCTATATTCTGATCTATTTGGCGTGCCAAGGTTTTTCATTTTGGTGGTGAATCAGTCGTGGGGTGGTGTTGTAAGCATCTTTTTTAGGCTGTCCTAAACCATGCGACTGGCACAGAATTGAACATCCTGCACGTGCATTACCTGTGAAAAGTTTCAATCCTGAAGAGTTGCCTTGAAGCTTTTACAGTGAAAAACATTATGTATCCCCCCAACCGCTTTGTAACTTTTGTTTCTCTTTTGGAAACCACATTTCAAAGGGCTGGTTTTGTAAAGCCATATTTTGTTTGTCTGTTATTTTTAGTGTGGCTAGTGGCTGTATTGCTCGCCTTGGTGGGTTACTGTACATTATTCTCTCTATTGTTCAGCAGCATAAGAGAACCTTTGTCATACTCCCAGCAGAGCTATTTATACAATGTGGCATTTCTAATGACCGCTTCCTGTGCTGGTATGCTTCCGCTTTCTGTAGGAAAAAAATAGTCCCTCTTAAATGAAGTAAGAGTAGCAGTAATTCCTACCAGGACCCTCACCCTGAATGTCGGAATAGAAAGTAGAAGTTCATACAATGTACAGTTTTCTTCAGTTCCGCTCAGAGCAAAGCTGGCACTTGCAAAAAGGTTCGTTGTCTATGGCGAAGCTTGTGGGTCACTGTCAGGAAATCTGCCGAATGCAGAGGGCCCATCATCCCTGGTGAATGTGGAAGCTAGGGGCAATATAGGTGATCCCACCCCTGGATCCACACACAGACAGCAGCCTTGACGCACAGATCCCCACCCTACGGCATGGTGGGGAAGCTTAGTTGCTGCTCTGGCATTGTAACCCCAGGCGCTGCTGAGGTCACTCTGAGGCCCTGGGGGGGCTAAGGAAGGAGGGGGGGGGCTGCATAGGGACTCTAGTTGCACAGGGACAATGTGCCCTTCCAGCCTGGGGCTGTATTTTTCCTCCAGTGGGGGATACCTTATTAAGGGTAGGCACAGGGGTGGGGTGGCAGGGGGGATCCTAGTTGGCTATTTGTGTTCTACCACTAGGGAGCTGAAGGAAGTGGATAAGAACCGAATTGGTTAGAAGGGACTGCTTAGGACAGTAAGGGCTTTGAGGCTGGGGTCCCGGGAAAGTCGGGATCCGTCTCTAACCAGTTATGCCCCTGCCTAAAGCGGAAATATGTATATTGTGTGAGAGATGACGGGTAATATTTTAATGAGTCAGCTCTTAATAGATGATCACCCCCGACAAGAAATCATCACAAACAACAATTTAACTCTCTTTGGAAATAATGAGCCTTCTTAGTTCAAAAGAATCCAAGCCTCCGTGCTTTGGTAAAGGGAGCTTACATTTCAAACGCCTGCTTTAGGTCTGACCTAATACAGGGCACCAGCCGTCAGTGCCGTGCTTTCCACAGTACTATTAGCAATCATTAAAATTCTCAGAAAACTTAAGCCA
Organism: Mesoclemmys tuberculata; assembly: GCA_007922155.1. Taxonomy (NCBI): domain Eukaryota; kingdom Metazoa; phylum Chordata; order Testudines; family Chelidae; genus Mesoclemmys; species Mesoclemmys tuberculata. The sequence continues at coordinate 31,345,060 of ML675615.1, read as the reverse complement.
ATGGCATTTCTGTTTTTAGTTTCCCTGCTCAGAACAATATTTTAAAAGCGGGGATATGTTGTGCCGGGAATTCTACTTCACATGGAAACCAATCGTATAATATGTGCACAAGGGGTAAGCACCAATCCAGAGGTTAAAATTGTGCTCCCTGGAAAAAGAGCCCACTTTTGTGATTGATCTTGATGTGTGTGTATTGGCCCTATGAAAAAGGGGTAGACGGACCACGATCCCTATTTGAAGTGATCCCTGAACTACGGTTCCTGAAAGTGGGCAAAACCCCTTTCTCTTTGTTTGCCGTTACTAACCAGCTGTGCAAGAAGTTAAACGTAGTAATTAACCCACATGTGACCCACTAAATTCGACTGATTTCCAGACGGGGACAGAATGGTAACTCTAGCTTGCAATTTGAACCTCCTGTGTTCGTAATGATGATTTTACAGTGTAATGGTTGCACTAAATCCTCTCACTTTTGCTCTGTAGCCGCTGCTGTGACAAGAAAAGCTGTGGCAACAGAAATGAGACTCCATCAGATCCAGTGATAATTGACAGGTAAGGACCGCTATTGTTTCCTTCAATTTTATATTATTCCTCATTATAATAAAACACCTGCTGTGTGTTGCTAATGGGAAAGGGGTTACGTGTGTATGTGGATGAAATTTTGTTGTTGATACCGAATTAGTTGCGCTGTGCAATTGTGATTCCCATGGAAGGGTCATCTGACATGTAGCTGTGAGACCTGCTCTTTGGAATGCTCTCGTTTTTGTATCTGATTCATGTTCATAAAGGGGATATTTTTCTTGCTGTGGCTCAATTCACATGCTGTGCCAGGGAAGCTTCAGGAATAAAATAATAGTTTGTGATTTATGGAATGTGGTCGGGTGCTTATAAATATTTAACTTTTATTTGAAAAATGTTTGAATCATTGTCACTTTTAGCTACAGTAGTTCTGTTGGATGCAATCCATCTACATTTTAAGGTTTTTATTTATGCAAAAGAACATTTTTTTAAAAAATCTGCAAACTAAGATTTTCCCCAGCTATTTTCTTTGGTTGGAGTGCTATTTTGACTGTATTGTCAGTTGATTAATTCATTTTGCCTGTCTTAATTATTGTGTTTTAAAACAGATCCATATTACTAATCTGACATGACCAAGTAAATCACTGTAGAACAATAAATCTGTTTTAGCTGGTCTGAGCAATTTGCAGTCTGTTCGCAAATTATGCAAAGTTGTAGCCAAATAGTCATTTTTACATTTTAATTATTGAAATTCATTGAACAGAAACATATATGATAAACAGTTTATTATGTGGCATTACTCTAGGAGAGTTAAATGGCCATGAAGGACTGAAACTGTCTATCATCAAACAGGGAAAGTAATACTATGCACTAATCCATGAATACAGGGACCCTGAAGGGAAACTATACACAGGAAAGCCAGAGTATAGATTAGAGTTCTTCTTTGTCTTATTGTCTTAGCTAATGATCACTATATTAAGTTCAAAGTACCTTCTGTGCCGGAGTGTCCGTTTTTATGAAAAAAGGTAAAGAGTCAGATTTGTTCAGCGCCACATCAAAACAGAATTATATAAAAGAGAACATATCAGAGAGGGACCCACTGTGCTTAGGTAGTCTTTCAGGTTTATCTCTTGTTTCAGTTTAAGAAAGTGCATGTTCTGGGAGCTTATAGAAGATGTTTTGATTAGTTACAATATCTAATCCTGAGATGGCTTGAATCTCTGAATATCTATGTATTAATCATGCATCTTTTCACATGATACTAGAATTAGGTAACACCAGGTTAAGTAAAAGAAGGCACATAAAAACACATCTCTGTAGAGAATTCTTTAAATATGCTATGCAGTTGAACAAATAGGGTGCTAAAGTGGCATTTTGAGCTACATGAAAGCTACAAAATTCACATGCGTTTTTCATTGTACTTAAAAATGAAATATGAAGATGTTAATAGTTGGCTAACAGAACTAGTTTGTTTAACAATCCAATGTGCAAAGCTGTGAGTTGCAACTCATTTAAATTGTGAACCCTCCAGATTTTCACCAGCTTCAAGGAAAAAACCAACAAACCAATTATGTGAAAAAATGGATATAACTTCCTAGTTGTGATCAAATTAGCAGTATTTACTGAAATTGAGACAAGGCTTGCAATTTTGAACACGGGGTTTAAAAAACAAGTTGAATATGGTTTAGATTATAATATAAATCTTACCTCGCCACCTGCAATGAACCCCTCTTTGCTTGTGAATGGGTTAAGCTTTTAAGTTCGTCACTTGGTTTTAAATTGTGACTTTGATACAGAAGGTCGCTGTGACTGTGGTTTGAATAACATTTGGTTTTGACCTGTTCCTGTGGCTTGCAATGGGATAAGAAATTTGACTCAGCAGTGCTGTAATTAGCCTTCCCTCTGTTTTTGAAACAGGATTGTATTACCTGGATCGCATTAGTGTGGCTTCTATTGTTGCCGCTTTGCATCTGTCCCAGTAGGGTACTTAAAACCTTTTCTTGGCTAGGGTTAGTTCAGACAATTTAGGCCAAATAAGTACGTGCTTTATACAGTTAGTGGCTTTAGTGATGTTTCTCGTGACATTTATCCTATTCATTTTTCCCCCTTTTTGGTTTGAAAAGTATAAAGCCAACCATGCGGAGTCTCCATATTTTAAGAATACTTTAAAAATGGTTGCAACATTAAAATGTCTGCACAAGTCAGAACGTGTGTTTAGTTGCACTTATCCTCATGTCTGCAGGCATAAAGTCTTATGATATTGTGGCAATTGATATGCCAAACCATATTTAGCTATTTTTATTTGCATGTGAGCTTACAGAATTCATTTGGCGTTTGGGCTAAAGCACTCCCATGTGCCTTGCAGTCTGATAAAGCCTTCTCTTTGAATTTAACATAACTTTAACACAGAATCACCATCTAAACTCTCACAGCTTTGTCGACAACTCTAGTTATATGAAAAATGTTGCCCTGTTCTTCCCCTGGCAGTCTCTTTTGATGGGTTATTTAAGAAAACTATTTGTGGGGTACAGATAGAAAAGTCTTTATGGCTACTGAGTTAACTTGTACAAAAGGCTGTTTCTCAACTTAAAAGTTAGATTTTTTTTTGCTAGATATGTAGGAAATATGGAGAGGACCCTTTTATTTACTTCAAAATGGGATTTAAAAAAAATCAATAGGTGCATGTGAGAGCAGTCTAGAAAATTACTTTATACTTCCGACTATTATAATAACCTACTGTATAGCTATAAAAGTGACCTAAAGAAATTTAGCGTCCTATAATGATCGGTCTCTTCTCTGAAGAGGGGTAGAAATCTAATATTCTTATAGACTTGCCCTCCCAAGGACGCCCATGGAAAAAATAGTGTGTGTGGAATTGTCTTTTTAGAGTTGCCTGTGTACCTGATGTCTAACCCAGTTTTACATGTGTCCAAACGAAGCTCTGATCACCAAGAACTAATTGTAAAAGGGAAGCACAATTCCTGTTACAAGTGAAGCAATGGGCTGTATAATAATCATAGATAAAGTAAAAATGGAGCACTTCCTGTTATTACATTAAATTCTAGATTGATTTAACATTCAAATTGTAACTCATATTTGAATTTAAAAGGTTTGCAATAAAATTCCTGTGCAGAAATTGAATAAATTGTAGTTTTATTACCACTCTAGATATTCCTGTGTCCTAACCTTTTTCCTTACAGTTATCTTAGTTCAATAAATAAAACCTCATTAGACTATTCCCATTTCAACGAGTTTATTAAATTTTACAGGAGTAATTAGCATAAGCTGTGCTAATTTCTCTGGAAGACTAATGAGAGAGCTTCCTAATTAGGTTTGCTTTGTAAGAATCAGAAAAGATGATAATGACAAAAGTCACATAGGGTGGAAAGTGGAGCCTTATATTATTTTTTGATTTGGGAAAGTTGTTTCTTTATCTTGGCACCCTTGCAAACTTTTTTTTTAATCCAGCTGACCATAGTAGGTATAGGTAATCAATTGAGAGATCAGTGCTTGCTGTGTTCTTTACCTTTTATGGAAGGATCTGGTAAACACTGCACAGTAGTCCTATTGGTTGAGATAAAGATAGTTATTTCAATCTCCAACATACAGCAGAATAACTTCAGCGTGAAAGGTCATGTTCTGTCTCCAGATCTACACTGTATACCTCTAGAGTGGGATGTTGCTTACGTGAGAGAGGGTCTGACAACAGCCTGCTTGGTAATCTCTGGTCAGCCTGAATTCTGCCTTTTTCCAGAATGCATGGTCAGTCTGTGATAGTGGGGACGTGAAATGGGCGGTGCTGCAATTTGCCAATTAAAAGAGGGCCTATTTAGGTGAATTTCAAGACTGGTGTCTTTCTAGAGGATGCACTCTAGTTCAGCTGTCAGTTGTAGGGTTTGATGATGGAAACCACACTAGATGAAATTCTGTACCCTGGGCTATGCAGGGTGGTGGCCATAATGGCCTTAGCACGTGAAAACTTGGAAGTGCTTCACATCCTGCCATCTTTCCTCACATTGAAATGGACCCAGCTTCTGAGGAATAAATTCCATTTGACATTTGCTTACATATTTGGGCCCAGCCAGAGCTGTTGTCAGTAGGAGTTCTCAGATCAATCAGTTTCTCTCTTTAATCTATCTGGGACGCACCCCGCCAGCAGAGTACCTAGCGAGCTGACTTGCTTACAGGTGGTTTTGAAATCATTCAGTCTCTAGGCTGAACACTTATAGTTGCAGATAAGGATTTCATAGTGAAGTGGCATGGAAAGAGGCGTGAATGACTTTCCCCGGCTCCGTTTTACGCTGTTCTCGTGTAGTGGATTGGATTTAATGGGCCTGATCATCCTCTTTCATGCCAAAGTGCCTTCCAGGGGAAATACAGAAGTGCTCTGCAGGACATAGCAGCCAGTTATACCCTACTGCCTCCCGAAAATATGCTGTTCTGTCCTAGTGCAGATGTGGCAGTGAGTGCATTTAGCAGTAGCTTTCCATGCCCAAGTAAGGATAAGGAAGGTCTGTGAAGGACCGTAAGGCCAGGTAGAAGCTCTTCCATCATTGAGGAGGAGAAGTGATGTCAGGATGGGGGTTTTAGAACCGTAGAAGATGAGAGTTGGAAGGGACCTCAGGAGGGGTCTAGTCCCACCCCTGAGGGAGGAAGCCACCAATGGGTGTCTGGAGGCAGGTGACTAGCTCAGTGACCGCAGAACATTGATCTGGACACAAGATGGAGTTGCACAGGCCCAGAGCGGCACAGGAACTGTGACCAGGCTTCAGCAACTGCTAGTGACCATGGGACCTGTAGGCGATGGGTGCTAGTAACACCTAGCGAAGGGACATCTGTCCCTCTGGCAGTGGACTCAGCCTCCAGGTCATCGCCATACAAACAAGCGCCCAATGGGCAGCTCCTTTCGCATAAGCACCTGAACGTCAGGGCATCACACCCAGTACCCACCAGAGCTGTCGACAAGACCGTGTTTTTATGTTGTTTTGGATTTCCCTGAAAACATTTCACTCACCACTAATAGTTACATGACCCAAGTCAAGATCAGAGCCTCATGGGGCTAGGTGCTGTCCAGTGTCAGGCAGCTAGATGGTCTCCGTCCCGAAGAGACTTTTTGCCTTTATGTGGTTTAAGAATTAAGGGTTGGATTTTCAAAGGAACCCAAAGGTGTTAAGTATCCAACTTCCATTTAATTTCACTGGGATGTAGGTGCCTAATTTTCTTAGGCTATCTTGAAAATCCCAGTCTTGGCCACTAGGGTCAAGTGTTTTCAGAATTGGGCACTAATTTAGCATGTCTCAGTTTTTAGGAGTGCACCCTAGGAGATCTTTGGCCTAATTTTTCAGAGGTACACCCCAGACTTCAGTTATGTCACTGGGAGCTGCCAAGCACTTCAGAAAATCAGAAAGCTGGACACTCAAAATTAGAGGGCATCTGCAAAAATTTTGGATGATGGTGCCTGGGCTACGTGTCCTCTACAAAGAACAGTGTGTGCTCAGCTCCCACTGAAACGAGTTCAGAATCTGGCTCGACTGGGGCCTTCCCTTTGTGTCTCTTCCCAAAACTTCATATGTGCTTTTTATACCTATCGATATCTTAATGCAAACTGCTACCTCAAAGTGTGCTGTGGAGCAGAAAGGATGTGCTTTGCCCAGAGAGTTGCGTGGATCCATACAACCCATCATAACTCTTTTTTTTTTTTTAAGAGCATTTTGGGGGAAAAAATTCAGAAATGTTGCGTTATCTAGACTGCTGCTGCTGAGGATAAATTCACCGTCCTTTCTTCAGCCCCTGATTTATTTCAACATTTGCTGTCTCAGTGGGAATACATACATGATTGCTAGGAACGAGAGGGATGTGAAAATGTGTTTGCAGAGATCATACTAAATTTTCCTGTAGATTGGCTAAAATTGTTTTGAATATGAAATGTGGAGCCTATATTGGTGGCAGCTTTTTGTGCAGAAGAATCGAGCCAAGAGCACAATCGTGCAAGTGCTTATGCAAGTGAGTAACTTTTGGTGTGCGAGCTGTACCGCTGACCACCACATGCATAAAGGCTTGCAGGATTGGCCCCTCATCCAATAAATGAATGGCAATCTGTGGCCACACCTGCAAGGACAGCCATGATATATTCAAATATACTTCACCACGCTGGCGGTATATCACTTTAGCACAACACAGCATGCTGCTAATAAGATAACATACAGTAAAAAAGACAGGCAGTGGTAGCTGGGGTGGCATCCTAGAAATGTATTTAACCTAGTGTCTGAAACAGCAGCACTTATACGTGGTAGTAATGATAAATTCTGGTATGAGTTTTCTCTTTTCCTGTAGTATCAGATTTTCTTCTGTACCAGTTCTGGAAAAGTACAGAAAAGCCATACAAAGTTCCCAGTGTGTCACATTAGCAACTTCGCAGAGGCAGTTTGTGATCAGAATATATTACTGTATCAAATGAGTGTTTGCTTTTTTGCTAAGGATAGTATTTTAGATTTTTAAAAAGTGGCATGAATAGTTTGCTTCACTACTTTAAAACGGAATTTGGAAATATGAAATATGAAAGCAATATTTCTGTGGTTTTCATTTGTGCTTTATATGAAGAAAATATTAAAATATTTTATTTCATTACCCTGAAATTATATCCTGGACAGTACTAAAGTGACCCAGATATACAGACTTTCACTGCAGTCGTTGAAATACTACAAACAGTACGGTTTTGTCTTTACCTTTAGAGGCAGCTAGCAACTAAAAGCAGATGAAGATAAATCTAACAAGGGCTATTTCTCCAATTACAAGCCTTTGTCCTAGAGAAAACAAAGGTTTAAACTATTCATTGTAACAGAATTTTAATTTCCCTAATCTGGAAAAATGAGTCTGAATTTTTTTTAAAGATAGAGCAGAGGCAGTCTGTAAATTCTGCATATTCCATGTCCTCTTGTTAAGGACACAGATTTGAAATGCAATGAAACTAATTTGAGAACGGAGTGGAAATCATAGTGGTTGATCAGTGTAACATACACCATATTTGTAGTGGGAACGGAGTGGTCCTGAATACGCTTTTGGACTTTTTTTCTTTTGAAGGTGAAGTGCAGGGTTCTCCTTCCAGCAATACAGGGCACGGGAAGGAATTAAATACAATAAAATAAAATGCTTTGTAATGTCTTAAGCAGACAAGCTGGCAAATCTATATAGCTTTATAACAACTCAATAACCACTGAAAAGGCATACTGCAACTATACCATCGAACTAACTGTTTGAGACAAAATAGTTTTGTAATAGAATATAAAAAGTAATAGTGTTAGCTAACACATCTTTAATAAGATATTGTCCACTGCTCTGCCATATGCTACAGAGCAGGCTCTCACTCGGTGGGGCTTTTGATTCCTCTCAATAAGATTATTTCAAATACGCTAATCCTGAATCATTGACATGAATACAAAAGCCTAGTGACATCTAATAGATGCCTCTTAGCTTTTCTTTTCCTCTTGTTCCTTTCCTTTTTCTTCTCTTTTTACCTGACAAAAAGCTTCCAGATATTTGGGCTCTGTCTCTCAGTAGCAGCATGTGGGTCTCCTCATGAAATATAAAGGAGGAAAAAGGATGGACATAGAGCTGATAAACCATAGAGCAAAGGACTATAGATTAAAAGTAAATGCCAGTAAATCCTACCCTGTACACTTGTTCTTTTTTTGTTTTCTTTAACACTTTCAGTGCTGGAGAAGAGAGAGATGGAATTTTGTTTTTAAGGATACAGTATATTGTTGGCAAGATCTTAAAATATTTCTGTGTATTCAGATGTAATTGATTGACTTTTTTCCCCTGAGACGTTTTGAATATTGTTATAAAACGTCAATTTCAGCCAATAGGAATTGTTCAGTCCAGCTATATGCCCAGATGTTGTTTTAAAAACGATCTTTTCTTGCACAAGAGCAAGTCCATCATACCAAGCTGTTGCCCTCCTTCAGAGGGGGCTTTCATCTGAAACAAATTTAAAAAAATGAAAGTAACATTCCTAGATGTCTGGCAATGTGTTAATAAATTCCCTTTTCATGGCAGAGTGTTGCCAGTCTGGCTGCTTGAGTCAGGAACCTTCTTTGCTTCACTTCACTATCCTTTTGGACGCTTCCAAAACTGTTCATGAACTGAATATCAAAAATATTTTTTGGAAGAGTTCTTGATACAGGGGATAATCAGTGGCTGTAGTGGGTAAAAAAAAATCGCAAGGACTGTAAAACCATAGTTAGATCAATTCTTTTAACATCAGATGGTATTCAAAATACCTTTTTCAGTAATTTTCTCCAGCACTGTGTAGGCTGCCTTCCAGGTTATTTTTGCCTGGGATAACTATCCATTTCTATTCAGTTGGATTCTTGTCTTCTTTGTAATCTTTATGAATATAATCTTTCAGTTAGATTTTTTGGCATCTATATCTCTACATAACCATTGGCTGACATCCCAGATGTTAAGTCACTTTGATAAGTGGATGTTAAAAAACATATTACCTAGTTCAGATTTTGTAGAAGGATGTCACAAGAAAGGGAGAAATGTGTTCCATTGTCATTATAAAGTTCTTCGCTTTAAAAGAACAAGAAAATTAGCCATGCTTGGAGCTATTAAGCGCTGATGTAAGGATTCTTCCCATGTTTCTCTGCGTGACTTCAGCCTTGTAATGGCCAGGTTCTGATCCCAGGTGCCTGGCACGCATGTCTGCGTACCTTAGAAAAATCTGCAGCTCTGTGTGTTCAGATATGAGCAGGAGCCGACCCTGAGATGTATTCTGTTTGATGCTGCTCCTCTAAGATTGCATGTCCAGATGTGCATCTAAAAAAATATTACACCCTGTAGATTCCCACTATAATACTGTTGAGCCCACTTCTTAATCCAGCCCTGGATTCTTCTCGGTCTAGAGCAGAGATGTGGACATCCCCCTGGAATCCCCCTTCCATCTAACGAGGGCCTCTGCTGTTTAGCAACATGAAGATGTCAGGGCGCTCCTGAATCCTGGGCACCTGTTTATGATCTCCCTTGGGGTTCACAAACTCCTGGCTGAGAAACTTCATGGTCTGGAGTGCCTTAAATTTGAAAAGCCTCTCCCTGGAATTTGCTCTCTTCTTAACAATCAGTCTTAGGCTCCTTTTCGCTCCATGTCATGACATTAATGGCTCTGCGGCTTGGAAAGGACTGGAGCAGTGGCCAGCTATGTGGGGGAGAGACCAAATTGCAGCATGTTTCCTGAAAGAGCCACTCCCCTGGACTGTTAGGTTGCCCTTGTCCCAGGCCTTGTTGTGCTAGGCACTGTACAGTCACATAGTAGAGAAAGTCTTTGTCCCAGCGAGCTTGCCATCTAAATAGACAAGACAGCCTCTTGGCTATGTTGAGCTATTTTGTTTTAAAGCCTGTTTAGTCCATCTTTAGTAACAGATCTGGCATTCTGGAAGACTGAATACACCGGGCTTTGGGTAAGAGGAAAACTCCTAGCCAGTGCTTGATTTGTGCCAGGCACCTCTAGGCTTGGCAGTTCATAGCCCGGCACCTCTGGCCTTACCGTGTAAATTATGAAAGTAAAAAAAATTGCTTGAGCCCTGGCACTCAATTGCTTGAGCTGCAGCATCTCTTTAGTTACAAATTAAGCCCTGACGCCATACCAGATCCGTTCCTTGAACAGGCATTGTCACATGCTGTGCACCGTACAACGCGAGAAAAGTTCCTGTTTCAAAAGAGTTGCTCACTGTGACAGGGCTGGCTTAATTTCTCAGAAACTACCAGAGTGGTAATACAGTAGAGTTAAAAACCACCTGGGATTTCTAATACTGGACTATTAAGACCCTTCAAATCATCGTGGTTTTATAATGCTGGAGTATCAATACCCTGAAAGGCATTTGGGCTTTGTAAATGGATGTTTCAAATATTGTAACTAACTTACTTAGCTATTTTTCCCGGTTATTATTAACTCTTGGAGTGTATTCATAACAGAGCCAGCCCTGTTCACGTTCTCAGCCGTCTATGCTTGAATAGGAACATGCTGTTAGTTAATATTTGTATTGTTCTAAGTGGCATGATTTTAAAAAAAATACCTGAGATTGTTCTTGGGGAACGAAAGGAGAATTTTGTGACTACTTTTTTGCCATGGTAACACAGTTATGTCCCATTAATCTGTCAAATATAAAACAAGTTCCCAACTACAACACATTTAAACAAGCCATTGTTTTGCACAGCCCTGCAGAAGCTTGGAGAGTCTTAGCCTTCTACCTGTCACATGCAGGTATTATGTTCAGAGGCTGCTTTAGTTAGTGAAGGGTTAATGAATCGCAGTCAGCTCCCCGCAATCCCATCATGTGCCTGGTTGACTCTGAAAGAAGGGGCTTGCAGTTGCCTACAGGCCATCCTTTCCCAGCTTTTTGTAGGCCACCTGGACAGATGACATCGTGCACAGTCTATCCCTAGGACACAAAATCCAATCAGGCATTGCCTCTTCTGGTCTCAGTGACCTGTATGCTAGAAAAGGGAAAAGAAACTGGGGAGCTCATCATTGATAGGCTGCATCTTTCTAGCTTTAGGGGACTCCTATCTTTCCATAAGGAAGGAAGTTTTTCCTTCAATTTCAAGATAAGGTGTCATTCATGAGAGCAGTGTGCTGAACTAATCAGGTTAATTGAGAGGCCCTGAATAGCACTCATTGCTGATCTCTTCTTCCTGTTAAAGGCAGATAGTACAGAAAGAGATTACACACGTTTTAAACTCTTCCTTGCCATCTCTGAATTCTGTGCAGAATCCAGAGTGGTGAATGTCATTAGAGACAGGAGCCTACCATTTATTTTTGGTGTGAAGAAAGTAGAATTTATATTACACAAATGGGGCCAGATCAGTGTAGCGCCAACAAAGGCAGTGAAACTATGCCAGTTTGCACTAGCTGAGGATCTGACCCATTGTTTTCTGAAAGACACAGTGAACTAGTATTTCAGAGGATTGGCTCGACTTTGACATGTTCTCGAGTTTTTTTGGGTTAATATTAAAATTATTTTAGCTCTAACTCATGGCAGGTCTGCAGAAAACATTAATCTTCAAAAGATGTTGTCAGTAGTTGAAGCAGATACCAGTTGTTTTTATTGCTGTTACAGTATCATTTCCCTTTAAACCCATTCTGATTGGAGTGGTTGGACATGATTTTATTCAAGTTTCCCAAAATGCTAAAGCATTTCCCTCTGCTCTTGCCAAATTAGGAACATCCAGGCTCCAAACCTCATTCTAATCTTCCTACTAGCCACAATCTATTACATTTTCTTTGCAAATGTTGTAACCATTAGAGAAGAGTTTAAAAAAAAATTTAAACCCAGGACTCTCCCCCAAATCGAACTGATTGTTAGTGTAATTTAAACAAGGTCATTGGTTTCCCTTTTCCCCCCCCTTCCTTGGAAGTTTCGGGAATGACTTTAATTATCTCTACAGTCAAATTCTCACTGCTGTGTCTGTGAAAGCGTGTAGTCATGGATTGCTGGGATTATTTTCTTTAGCACTTGGGGAATAGAGAAACTGGTTGTTTCAAAATTAGAACCATCTGGGTTCTCATAGCTCTCATTTAGGGGAAGCCACTTGGCACACAAAGCCATAGCCCAGGTTAGTCATTAACTAAAACCCTAAATAAGCAGCATTTGGTTTACCACACTGGATTATGCAATGTGAGGAATGATTTTGTTTGTCTCATTAATGTGCTGCTTTGTTGCTGCAACTTTCCTTTAAGCGCAGACCTTCCTTTACGATCTGCTACCAACCAAACTTCTTTGCTACAGCAAATTTCATGGCACGGGCTTCCTGAGACTCAGTCCTCAGCATGGCATTTTTATCTTCTAAAAGTAGAAAATAAAATGACACCTACAGTAATGACCATCTTGTATCTGCCGCGCGTTGTACAGGTGAAAGATAAGCAGGTAAACTGCTGAACAGGGTAATAGAACCAAAGGGAAAGGAGAAAGAACTTCTGTTATCTAAGATCTTTTGTTACCTTGTAAAACAAGCAGCAGGGGTGATATACTGTATATATTCTGCCTGTCTTCCCTCCTTGGATAAATTAGTTGTTTGTCATACCTTATTAATCTATATTAGTGCCAAACTCAATTTGAAATTAGGATCACACCTTTTAGTCAGAAATGATGTGAACCAGAATTCTTCCTGAGCATTTTGTCAAAGTGAAAAATGCAGGGTCTTATTCTGCTCTTAGTTATAGGAATATAAATATGAAGGAATGCCACTGAATTTAATGGAGATGCTCCAGATTTGTAAATGTGAGAAGAATGTGCTCTTTGGAATATGAGAATCTCTGTGCGAGTATATCTATATATAGCTACATATGCAGCCTTAATTGTGTGATGTGCTTAAGTTTGCAATGATCAGGGTGGTATAATCTTGAAAATGAATTTTTTTTAAAGATAAATTAATTTCTAAAACTCAGTATTTATTAAATCAGGATTTATAGATGTTCCAGAAATATATTCTACACGCAAATATATTCTATCGCACAAAAAGGATTGATTATTCAGCTTTGCTTAACTAATTGTAAATGCCTTAATGCTGTATGTAAAAACGAAACGAAACAAAACCCAGATGCCTGCAATATAAACATGTTTTATTCTGTTAATAACCTTTGAAGCACAGCTAAAGTGTTTTTAAACAAAGATGAAATCATTGTAATGCTGCATGGATTCAGATGATCTGAATATTCTCACATAGAAACCTTTTCTTAGGATTTCCTCTTGAAACAAATATATTATAACCACTGCTAATCGCACATATATTAGGCTTTTCATTCTGTGGTTTTTTTTCTGGAGTACACTTATTCCATTTTCAATTTGTTATGAAATATATAAAATATATTCTGTTTGTTTTTTTTTTTTTAAAGCTAAGCTTTTTTTAAACAAATAACTGTTACATTTCCAGTCACTCAAATTTGGACAGAATTTTACTTCCTGTTTCAAAGGTCAAGGAAAGCTGACCTCAACAGCAGTGTTGAGGCTGCTGAATTATTCATATCATTGACTTTGTGTCAGCTTCCACATTTGTGCAGAGGGATGTTTTATTCATTTATCTCATTTAGGGTCCTTCTCTGCACCTGTTTCTACCATTAAGTACCCTGTAATTTGCATTTGATGCTAATTTAGTTTCATATCAGCCTGGTCCCCCCTTGTTAATTTAATTTTCTAAGACCCTTTTCATTACAGTAGAAATGTTTCCCTCTTTAAAGCAAACATCTATACAAGTAATTGTATAAACTGCCTTTTAAATAATATCTTTTAGAAGATTCCATCGTTTAATTCCTTAATTCCTATAATTAGCCATGGTTTGATTAATGTTTCAAAGGGTTAAATTAAAATGCAGAGTTACTCAAATGCATACTTGAATAATTTTCTCTGCAGATAACGTTTTCTGCATTGCTGCCTACACTTCTACTTATGGTTCTGAAAATTACATGTGCTAACAAGCACTAATTTTTCTAACTTGAGGATTTTTATTTTGTTGACTAATAGCTGTTTTTAAAAAATATACTCGCCAGAATGTTAACATTGCTGATGTCATGCTTAGATTTTCTTCAGATAGATTGTAAATGGTTAACCAGAAATGCTGAAATGGAAAAGCTACTCTAGGTTTCTCTCAAAACTGTAACAACTTAAAATATCAATACAGTTTATTTCTCCAGAAAAGGAGATTGGAAATATAATTGCTATGATCTCCCAACCAGTGTGATTAGCTGTGATGGCTGAAAGTGGCAAACTTCGGAAATATTTCAGTATATGGCCATTGTGTGTTTGTTTTTCGAGGTGAGATTTTTAATAGAGGACGCTACTGTGGGGCAAAACACGATGTGATTTTCACTTCCAAGGAAGTTTGTTAGCCTTGGTGCAAGAATATTGCACAAGGAAAAATAAAGGACCAGAGGATCTGTGATGGAAAAGTCAAGTGATTTTGCCCTCATGTGGGCTTATTTAAAACAACATTGTACGATTGCTTCTGTGGAATGGATATTGTGCTCATATCTCCATGGTGGAAAGTATTTAGACTGCCCCCCCCGGGCCCCTGGGTCCCCATGCATTAAGCAAAATAAAATGTAAAGGAGAATCTCAGTTTTCATATACACAAAACACTAAGTCTCTAGCTTTCTTCCTTGCAAAATTAGACCAGAAAGCATAAATCGGTGTAAGTGGATTCCTGTGGTTGAATGGAAGAAGCAGCTGGGGTTTGCTGCTACAGCTAAGGGTGGTGTGCGTTTGCATGTGCGCATGTGTGTTGAAAACAGAAACAAATAACCATCCCTCCACTCCCCACCCATTCCCATATACCTTATTTTCATTTATAATGAGTCAACTAAATTTGGGGCGAACCTCCAAAGAACCCTCACTATAACCCTCCTCCAGATCCTTAGCTTGGCCCTAGGTATGGTAGTGGCATAACGGTGGACAGGCGTACGGGACTCCTATGAGGCATGTGGCCAAAAGCCTGACGGGCAGGCCTGTTGCAAAATTCCAGAACTGGCCCTGGAGGCAAGAGGTCACCCCTTCAGCTACCAGCACCTCAGATGAAATCTTGTTGCATGTCCTTTAAAGCTCTGAAGATCATAGGTACTATAGGCCAGAATTTTAAAGTATTCGGGGGCCTCAAGATAGTGGTAGTCACCCAGTGGGTTTTTCAAAAGTGCCGACCTCCCATTGATTTCAGTAGGACTGCTCACTTGAGGAAAAGCTCCGTGCATCAATGAGGACTGGAGGATTAGGGCTTTCTCACCGTCTGTGATCACAGTACCACTTTTAAGAGCGAAAACAGGAGCTCTGCATCCATGGGGGAATTTGTCCCCAAGCTTTTGTGTTTGTGTTTTACCCAGCATGTTTAGAATATACGTCACAAGCCAAAGGGCACTAGGAAACCTGACTCTCGGTATTGTGTTTAAATCCTGGCAGTATTCTCGCTGGCCAGTCAGCCCCCTGGTTTTCCTGATATTCTGAACCATTCTTATGTTGCGTCAGAAAGTGCTTTTTGTCCCTGCTGGCACATTTCTGTACAGGAATGGGGGTCTTTTGGGTGCAGGGAGAAGGAATCAATTCCAGTGCATGCACATCTCTGCATCATTAGCTTGTCCCCTAAGCCAGCCAAGAGATGACACTCCCGTTCCCGATACTCCCATTGGAGTCACGGGGAGATCCAGAGATGGAATGTTTCAGGTTCAGGCTGTTAGGATCCTTTTCTGCTTTAGCATTCAGCCCTTGTGACTCACACTGTCGTTAATGGGAGCCCTGTGTATGCATCCTGGGGCCAGGATTTACTTACTAAACCGGGAGCGGTCCTCCCGACAGCATGAGTTCATTTATATGATGCCCCATTGAGAGTCATTAACCTGAAACTTGGACTCGGGAGTTGCTGCTGGTAGAACAATTTCACCTGCAAAACATGGATTAAAACAAAAGTTCCGCAGGTAGATTGATTTGACCTGCCTATAATCCTAAATGTATAGTTTGGGAATATGGCATTTGGACCTGATTCTGTGTCCATTACAGTGGCTGACAAAAGTCCCATTGATTGCAGTGTCTGGGGATGTGTTATCAGTTGAATTCAGTGTTGAGAGGTGAGCCAGGCAGCATGGGTGGCTAATGTATAGGGCCCCAATGTGCCAAGTACATAACAACTGAAATGGCATCTCCATAGATGACCAAAACATCTCTAAGCTTATTGTCCCCCCCGTCCCCTTTTTATCACATAGTTACAATAATGACCCTAGTGCAGGGTATTTCCTGGGTATTAATCACCTGCTGGGGTTAATGGCTCTTGGTTGTACCTCAGGCCATCAACTCCTCCTGGCTGGTCATTAATTCCTGGGAAATGCCCTACGCAGAGGTCATTATTGCTTAATTAGCTCCATACATTTTTATGTTAGTTTGGACACTCTGCAGTCTCGTACTGTGAGCTGTATGCTTTACAATTCATTAAGCAGCTTATCGTTAAAACTGCTGATGATCTTGATGATTATTTATTAATGTTTTCCCTTTGATTTATCTGGTGCATCCATGCTTGTACCATGGAAGGGACAAAGGTGAGCTGGGTGTGTGCTGGAACCTGCAAGTCAGCGGGCAGTGGTGGATTAATGCAAGATGCCTGGTGCACTCAGGGACTGGACCCTGGATTGTGGAGCCCCGGTCTTGCAGGCATCTGTTGTCGGAAGCATGGGAGCAGCAGCTCCGGCTCACACCACGGATGTGTGTGCCTGATGCTGCATGAATTGCTCAGGGCCCAGCTTGCTCTGTCTTTGGGGGCAGACACAGGGAACTGAGGGAGGACGGCCGATTAGGGAATCAGTACTGAAGACACAGTGGTGTTTGAAGCAGTCGAATCCTTCTCTGTTCATATGGGAGGGAGCGAGAAAGGGCTGCCCAGAGCTGCCGTCCCACAAATAGGCATGAGGAGAAGGAGCGTCTCTCTCTGTGCGGATGGAGAGGGAAGGCAGCCTCCAGCTCGGAGAAGAAGGGGAATGGCTAATGGCCTCTCACAGGAGCTGGGAAGGAAGGTGACTTCCCCGCACTCTACCTCACAGTAGCCAGAAGGAGGGGTGCCTGAACCTTTGGTGGATCTAGGCCTTACTTAGCCTTGTCCCGTCCCATGAATGTATGTTTGGGATGATTTCTCCTGGGGGCCAGCTTGTGAGCCCCATGCTAACCTGGCATGTGGCCCTGTGAGTGCCGTGGGGACGGCTGGGTCAGGAGTTCGCAGTGTGGCCCTGGGTTGAAGTAGCAATGTTAGCACCGTTGATGTGGCTTTCATTCGTTCAGCTGCAGTGGAGAATAAAAGGGGGCCACAATCAGTCCAGGCATTAAGGCAGCTGTAATTTATACATTCTCTTTAATTTGTTTTTCCAGAGAGGATCTGATTATTAACTTGCTCATTTAAGCAAATACCTCTTTATGGCATGCCCCCCTCCCTCCCATTCCTTTCTTGGATCCTCTGTGGTTAATTTGAACACGGCCAGGATTGCAGGGGACTTTTTTTTTTAATGATGGAAGAATACACGTTCCAGACAGCTGTGCATTTGGCTCCCTCATTTAAATTACAGTTATAGACTGTGGTCGGCTGGCACTGAGTGATGTAAGGGTATGGTCAGAGATACCTAATCCATGGAGCCCTCACCTGTATAACTCTCAATTGCAAATAGACTGTTTTCTTGTTCTTCTTCTTCTCCATTAGCCCAGTCCTGCCGTCTTCTTTCATGCAGCGCTACCACAGACTGACATGCTTTCCAGCTTTTTGTCCCCACGCTTAGAACTGAAACGTCAAGAGCGAGGGGTTCTAAACATTTGTGGTTTCAGCTCACCCATCAGGTTCTCCACCTGCACGAGGCATTTGAATGCTCAGGGGTGCCGTGTTTCCCACAACTGTCTTGACAAGTCGGGACTCTGATTTTTAGAAACTCCCCAAACCAGTTGGAGGAGGGCTGCGAGTTTGGAACTACAGAGCAGGCTCGCAGAGGCGGCTGACGGAAATGTGGAAGATCTAAGTGGCAGTGCCACTGCTTTTACAAAGGACCTTTTAAGAAGTTTTGTATGTGCTTGCTTACAATACTTTTTGTAATCTATATCCCTCCTATCTAGACAGGCCGCCATGCCTGATTGTAGGACAGCTCTGGTTCTTCAAAAAATATTCTGGTTCTGAGCCAGCTCATCCCAAATCTTTTTTTATTGCAATTATTTTTGTGACTGCTGAGATGAAATGATGTGTGTGTGGCTATATGGGGTGAAATGCTGGCCCCATTGAGTTTTGCCATTGATTTCAATGGAGGCCAAGATTTCACCCATCATATTTGCTGTTCTCCCCCCATGAGGTCTATGTCTAGAAAACCTTCTTTCTTCTGAATTGATTTGAACCATCCAAGCAATCTATTTTACAGCTTGCCTTTCCAGTCCCCATTCTGAACGGGGTCTTCCAAAAGCAGGCCAGTCTTGATTAAACTCTTACCGTCTTTCAAAAAGCCACATATATACAAGAACAGCAACAACAACAAAAGCTGCAGCAATGTTTGAATGTAGTATGTTGCTGCCGGGAAAAAAAAAATCAATGAATCTCTTGTTACTCCTGTCTCAGGAAAAAACAGCGGTTTGAAGCTGATCAAAAGTTGAAAGTTTTTTTAAAAAAGAAAAAAGACAGTGAAAGGAAACAACATATTCATGTATTTGTTTAAAGAGAGGAAAAAGAGATTTATGATAAAATCCAGGAAAATGGTCGGTGTTCTCGATTCATGTTGTGTGCAAAAGTCATCCTTGTGCGAAGCACAGGATCAGAGTCAGTATTTTAGGCAGAAGGGCTGCAGTATGGGGGGAAAAGCTAGGTTTTTTTTACCCTTCCCTGCCCCTCAGTAGTGGCATTGTAGGTAGCCATGAATTAGTTCTTAGATTGGTGTCTCCTTGCTATAAATCTTGACCAAAGTGCTGTTCTTACCGCAGGCAGTGAAGCACAGAGAGAGGGGCAGGCACTGTTTGTGTTGTTGTTAGCGACACGTAGCAGAGTTCCTCCTGAACGGAAAAGCTCTGGCTCCAGATTGTCGCCAGTGAAAGCAGAAACATAAGTCGCACATGTGGTGAGAGAGAGAGCCAGCGTTGCCTCAGCTAAGGGGGATTCACTCAGTGGACGCAGTGTGACTTGGGGCACTGTGCGTGTGTGTGCTTGGGGAGGGGAAGAGGAGGGTGGGGGGAAAAAGGGGTGTCAAAGAAAATAGCTGCAGGGGAGCTAGAGAAATACTGCTGTCTTGTGACGTTTACTCTGTCATGTTTAATTGTTCCTTTACTAAAAAGTCAAAGGCAGTTAAAAATATCACTTCTGCATTGTGGTTTATGGGTCTGTTTGGAGGTTTTTTTTCTGCTCAGTATTTTCCTTTTGGATCCTCCGGTTTGTGAAAGGTAAATACCCTTTCCCCTTTAAGAGGCAAAAAAGCATGTGGCTATGTTAAGCGTAAGGGACTTCTTCCCTGTCTCATCTATATCATTTCTATTAAACCACACTGAAAAGCCTGGGGCTTGGTGGTCACTGGGCTAAAGTTACATTTCACAAGCAGAAAACTGAACTTGGTACTTAGAAAAATTGGCTACCAACTATATGTCATACGCTGTAAAACCAGCCAAGATTTGTTGCTAGCATACGCGAGTAAGCAGAGGCATTCACATTTGTTGCCATATGGAAGAGATTCCTTTAGTTTAATTTAAATCTGTCTCTTTCTTCCACGTTCATTGAGACCGTGCTCCCAAATGAAGCGTTTTGATACGTTTGTTAAAAGGAATAAACAGTGAGAAGGAACAAAGCATTTTGGGGGGAATTAGATGCAAGACACCGTGATGTTGTTGCCTTTTTTTGTATTTAGTTTAAATTTCAGGGAAGGAGTGCTGGAGAGCTGAGGAGAAGTGTATTTGTGCAGTGAAAGGCTGCATTTGAAAGCAGCTTTTTTTGTTTACATTTTCAGCAAACCCAAGATGACACAGCTGGGCATGTTCAAAGTGAAATAAAAATAGGAATGAATAAATAAATAGGAGTAAAGAGAAGTAGTAAATAAAAACCACACGAGAGGAGAGTAACATGCTGAGCATGGCAGAGGGCACCCTCCACCTGGAGAAGCATGGTCTGGCTGGGAACGCGGTATGAGCAAGGATCAATCTGAGGAAATGGGAAGAATAGGGACGAGGTGGAGACTGGCACAAGGGGTTTGGGGTGTTAGATCTTCAAGTGAGGACTCTTCCTCTCGCACTGTGCCCTCCTGACACCACCGAGGCTGAGCCAGAGAGCAAGGCTTGCACACTGCAGATGCCTTTGAGGGGTTGGAGTGCTACGTATTTTCCTGCCTTATGAAAAAGGCAGGCAACGGTGTGCATTGGTTTTTCCCATTCAACTTAAAAGGCCAGATCCTCAAGTGGTGTAAATCAGCATCTCCATTGACTTCAACTGAGCTGTTTTCTTTTCTTTTTTTTTTTTAACTCTAGACGAGGATCTGGTCCAACCGCCTTGTCTACACTAGAGATATTTACCAACCACACTATGTTGGGTCCCCCGATAATGACTGTAGCACACCCAGGTATTCCCTGTGATGTGTATATGTGCCAAGGTCTGTGTGGAGCACCTGGAAGCATCTGTGAGCCAGGAGGGCTGGAGGGGGAGGGGGAGAAGAAGTCATGGGAGCAGAGGGAAAGGTCACAGAAGGGCCTTGGAGTCTGGTGCCTTTAAACAGAGAAATGGGAGGGGGACGGAGGATGCACTGAGAAGAGGAGAGCTTGGAAGCTGAAAGCAAAAGAAAGCAGGGAGCCCTGGAAATGGCAGGCAGGCAGACAGAGATAGATAGCAATTAGGATCTAGAAGCAGACTGGGAGATAAGGAGTCACTGAAGATTTACTGTATGTATATAGACAGGAAGAAAGAGAGAGTACATTGGGAGCAGAGAGGGAGGTGTGTACATATAGTAAATCTCAAGCGATGCCATCTCTCTGGCTGCTTCTGCATCCTAATTGCTGTCTCTCCCTCTTTGGCTACTGCTTTCGGGAGCCAGCCTCTTTCTCTCTGCTCCCCTTTCCACCTCTAGCCCCTCTCTGTCAGTGGGGCAGGATTTAACCCCCTGTGTTCGAGGGCCACGCAGGGCTTGGCTTAGCTCCCAGTGTACCCCCCTCAGGGCTGCTCTTCTTCACACGCCGCGCTGTGGGTCCGATGCGCCCTGGGAAGCAGAGAATGGCTGCACTGCTGAGTGCTCTGGCCGCAGACCTGGTGTGGCCCCCTGCGTAGGGGGCTGCAGGCCAGGGGTGTAGAGCCTTCACCCAGTGCTGCACTGGCCCAGGAGCTCTGCTGCAGATGGGGTATTTCCAGGGGTAAGATACCTGTACGCGGCCCAGAGCGATGGAAAATGATCGGGGCACCGATTTGAAGGGGTGTGGGATGAGGAGCTTTCCCTGCATCAGCTTTTTCCCTGCTGGATGTAACAGCGCCTAGAAGTGGGCAAGATCCTGTCTTCAATGAGATCACGTTACTCTGGTCTCAAGAGACTTGAGTCACCACCACCGCTCTGAAATTCACATCCATGATTCCATTCTTCATCCAAAAGAAAGCTGGAAATGACTGACTCTGTGGATCAATCTTTCTTTTTTGACGTGTCAACATGCATACCCAAGGAGACTCGGGTTTGATTTTTTCTTGGCTCAAATTCTGTTTGCTTTACTCACATGAGTAGCCCTGAGGACCAACCCTGAGTGAGGGGAAAAGGACCCCTTCACATCATCAAGGTTGTTGTACCTTCGTTATTCCAGCTGAACCCTGTGTGGCTTTAACTTTTACAGAGAATTTTTTTCCAGACAAGAATAAACTCTTCAAAGGTGAATTATCTTCTTCATATTCAACACATCTGAGAGATCATTTCTTGATTATGTTTAAACTCGTGCTGGTGTATCCATAATGCTTAATTGGAGTAGTTTTATAGCAACTAAATATTTTCTTAAATGTATAATTGATTGCGTAGGGAAGGAAGAAATGCAGGAATGGAAATCATACATGATTTCATTATTAATGGCAATGTCTAAATAAAATGCAGACCGTGTCATATTTAATGGATGGTTGAGTACATTCAGCTTTAAAACACAAACTGCTTTTTTTAAAGGTGCCTGCATAATTTCAACTGCCTTAGGTGGAATTTCATATTTTTATAAGCGTATTCCCGGGAGCTGAGGTCTAAAAACCTTTGACAGCAAAACTGTAAGGGAATGGCATTGTCATATGTTCAGAATAAATACTTTGACGGATTTTTCTTGGAACAAATTATTTTTGGTAACTTTTTACGAAATGCAGCACGCCTACTCATTTTCAATGAACTTACCTGAAAGGTGTGAGCCCAAATATTAGAATGCAAGATGGATTTTGAATTATTGCACAGATTCACTAAAATTATATTTAGGGCTAGAGTCTCAGCTGGTTTCAGGCAACCATAATTCCAGGAAGGTCAGTGGAGCTGTGCTGATGACCTGGCCCTAAGCGTTACCAAAAATTGAGTCAAGTTCTGCTCGCTGTTCGTTTCTGTTACTCATTTATTTCTATGATGGTAGCGTATAGGCACTAGCTGAGAACGGGCCCCTTGTGCTTGGCACGGTACAGTGTGTGTACAGTGGAGCCGGCGGGGTAATTTCTAGCTCCTGGAGACATACCCACACCAGGTCTGATTGTGCTCGTGTACTAAAGATAGAAGCGCAGTCATGGCAGTGTGAATGGTGGGAGGGGCTAGCTGCCTCAGGATCATACTGAGGCTGGCTAGCCGCTCCTGCTGTTTGTGCCACTACGGCTGCATTTCATTTCAGTTGTAGCTGGTACAGTTATGTCTCCTGGCCCTGGAAATTCTGCTCTAGAGCCGGAATGTGTATACATCCACAGAGTAATTGACAGTCCCTGTCAGGAGGAATTTACAATCTAAATAGGCAAGGTGGACAAAGGGTAGGGGAATGAGGTGTAACGTACAAGCTGTCTCTTGTCTTCAGTGGAGTTACTCACCTGAATAAAGCCAGTAGGATTTGTTTTATAAAGTAAAGTCCGGATGCTGGTCCCTCAGCTTCGGCTTTCAGTGGAAGTTGAGGTTACTCTGGATCACCTCGGCCTTCATTGGGAAGCTTTCAACAGTTTCCTCTCTGCAGCAGTCTCAATTGCGATACTAATCCTGTTTAGCTGGGGAAAGCATGTCTACAGTTAGATCCTGGTGGAACAATGGTGAGGAAGGAACCCCTCTGATCCCTGAGCCCGGTCCCTTCTCTCATGCAGAACCTCAGTGAAGCCAACAGGGTCGGGCAGGAGAGAAAGGAATTTGCGTTTGCAGATACCTTTGTGGGATCAGAGCACAAAATATTTTCTTACGCTAAGAAAAGGATGTGCAAGAGACCGTCTCTTTTGATTGAACACCAAGGGCCAGATTCTTAACAGGGGTAAACCGGCCTCTCTCCATTAAAAAGGAGCAAGGCTGTTTTACACCATATGAGGTTCTGGCCCTATAAGCTTAGTCAGAAGAGGGTAGACCTTGCCTTCGCTGGAGAAATTTACCAAACTACCCATTGTGTGGTCCCTGGTGTGCTCCAAATGGCGTATGCTCATGCCAGATGAGGTGTGGGTTAGATTTAATCCTGGCATGGCTACCGATCGGATCGGTCTGCACTGTGGCAGTGGCAGAAAAGCACCATGTGAGTGGCATTCATGTCCCACATGAATTGGTGACTTTTCAAAGTTTACCAAACTCCCCTGCTTCTGGAAACTGTGCTGGGAACTTCGAGAGAGACACCCGTAGAGCAGTGTGACTGCAGTGATGTAGTGGCACACGAGAATGGAGAAGGGGCATAAATGACCTGGAAACATCATGTCACCACGGGTGTGCTATACTATTGATGCTTCGAATTGGTTCAGTTCTCTAGTGTAGACATGGCTGGAGTGTTTGGCAGAACCGTCATCTGTCCCTTGTCAAGGGCAGACGGCAGAACTTTCAGATCTGAATTCTAGAGACCTCCATCTCTTCTCATCAGGAAATCTTTAAAATATTGCAGATCTGTTCATTTTTGAAAAGCTTGAAACTCAAACCTTTGATGTTGCTTTTAGGAAGTTAAATAATAAACCACAGTGTTCCCCAAACGAGTGCTTTTGTAAGAAACCCTTGCTTTACAATGAAAAGAAGGAAAACATAAATAAATGATACTCAAATATTTATAAAGGCGTTCAGCAGATCAAAATGTTTCATTCTGCCTTTACTTTGTTACTTCATGTCTGCCTGTCTGAGGTTTTTGTTTATTTTTAGCCGTGGGACGTAGAAGAAATTTTGCTTTTCCTTTAATTAATTTGCAGTATTTAATTGAGCCCTTTTTGATAGGGAATTGGCAGGCGTCAGAGTGCAGATAAAGGCGTAAGCCCATGCCGTATCTGTTTCACTGGAAGTTCTCCTAGAGGGGCTGCAGGATGGGGCTTTCTGTGTGGAGGTGGGGAAGAGGAGGGGGTGATGGAGCAATATGTTTACTCTGTAGTTACTGGTAGGCATTTACCCTTGAATGGGGTTCAATTTGCTCAGCTATATATTTGGGAAATGCTCCTAGCCCTGAATCCAAATATTTTTATTACTATCCCCATTTCCAACTAGGACTCCTGGATTCTTTGCAATCATCCCTCCCCCAGATCCAGGACTCCCCTTCTTTCCCTTTGATGTGTTTTGGAGGAATGGCCAGATGCCTGCAATCCTGCTGTCTGCCCTGGCACTGGGTGGTAGCTCTCATTTCTCCACGGATTTAATCTTGACAGCCCTTTTCTGGAGTAGAATGGGGTGGTTCTTACTCTCAGCCTTGAATCCAAGAAGGGTCTTCTCTGGGGGCTGGGAATGCTGCTGCTCGAGTGGCTGTGCCAGTAATGCCTCAGTGTACCACGCTACAGCCCGGGGGGCCTCAGCTATTTGCTCGGGAAACCTGGGGTTTGAACTGCAGGGCGTTTCTGTCTCCAGCTCACTGTAGCCAGCCAGCAGGTGGAAGAGTTTCCTACTCCCACTGCTGCGTGAAGGAGGATTGGGGGCCTCCAGGGTCCGTAGGGAGTAGTGACGCCTCTAGGCACTTCCTTGAAGGTGGCTGATAGGAGGAGGGAGTATCCCTGGTGGGAGGGAGAGGGTGGAGACTGGGAAAAGGCAAGCTGCCAGGCAGCAGCCCCTTATAAGACTAATCCATTAGTGGTTCCTAGGTCCTGTGGTCAGGGAAATTGTCCAGGACCTGCCCTGGGATGCAGGGGGAAGACCAGAGTGACGAGGAGCCATGTGTCTTCTGATTAATATTTGGGATCATTTGGCACCGAGCTCTTTGAGACAGTTTCTATTCACACTGCCCATCCCATTTATTTTCACCAGTAGGACCTGACCTTGTTTCCACTGGTCAGTGAGAAGTCTTTCATTGACATCAGCAAGAACTGGGTCAGGTCCTTAGACCTCTGCTGTGTTATCAATGTTGAAGACCAAATCGAAGTGGGAGAAAATTGTTTGTTCGTAGCAGTATGGTAGCATGTAAGGTCCGCAGTCAAGGTTCGGGGCCCCCTCATGCCAGGTTCTGTACAACTAACAAAGAAGACCGTTCCTGTCCCAGAGAGCTCACAATCTACATGTCTACCGGACATGACAGATGGGCTAAACAGACCAGCGGGCTGGAAATGTGTAGGAAGATGATGTAATAAAGCAAAAGTAGTAAAGCAGAAAAATAGAAGTCTTCCCTGGCATTTGTAGGTGCGCATGTCCAGGTTGGTTTGGTGGAGGGAATTTGTAAAGTATCTTATGATATATCTGGGAGAGTCTAAATAAAGTTTTTAAATATGTAACACTGATCTCTCCTTCACGTGTTAATTTTCACACTACATTTTTGAATGTAAATACACGTTTTATTATTTTATTATTAATCAAGTTCTGTTTTGTCAGCTAGTGAAAAAACAATTGGCACTTACTGTTAAGTACTTCTAATTCTGCTAAAACATAAATCTGGGTGAGCTGCAGCTTTTGTTCCTAGAAACTCAGATTCCTGGGATCCTCATGTGAGAATACGTTTATCCTATTTTTGCAGTTTTGATCTCATCATATTAATCTTTTGCTTTTTTTCAGCCACAGTCAAAATGAGAGATCTCATTATGAAAAGGCAGTTAAAATGGATTACAAAAGCCTTTGATAAACTATGAAACCATGGAGAGTAAAAGTTTTTAGAGATCAGTACTTCAGTATCCTGATTTTCTTGGCAGGTTAGTTTAATTGTTGTGTAGAGCTGTGCAAAACAATTTCACTGCTGGCCTAAAAAATAAAAACAAATGATGATGGCTTGCATTCTCAAAGTAACTAGTGATTTGGGTGCTTAGATTTTTGGGGACCCAACTTGAGTTATCTGAAGGAAGCTTGATTTTTCTGAGAGAAGACTTCAGTGCCAAGGGCCATTTAAAGTCTCTCAAGTGGGGTACTCCAAAGTTACTAGTCCCTTACGAGAAGACAGGTCTGTGATGTTTTGGGAGTTTTGTCAAAGAATTTATGGGAATTTTTTCTGGAGCATGAAACAAGAAACACACAATCAAACCTTCATATACTGCTCTTGGCTTCTAGTCATCACTGGTCTAGTTCTGGATGATATTTGCTCCCAGCCATCACTGCATTCAATTAATAGAGGTATTGCTTGTTTATTTATATCCCCTCTGGCTACATGGCCACTCGCGGATAGGACGTTGCTGGAATTTCCCTTTCCCCTATATTCTCTGATCTTACTTTACTGCAGTATATCCTGTGTGATGCGTGCAAGTGGGAATGCAGTAGGAGGGACATTGACAGCATGGCCTTACCAGCAGCAATCATGTTGCAGTAATGCAAAGAAATCTGTTTTTTTTCTTTGCGGTGTGGGTATAACACTGTGCAGCTACATTGCATTGCTTTCCACACAGTCCCCTGGATGAGGTCATGAGAGATTTTTTTCACTGTGTGCTGTTTGCCACCCTGGGTGTTTCATGAAAAGAGTAGACTGAAAACTGTCATTTTGCTGGGGGGAAAAGAATGCCCTGTGGTATTCTGTGGCTTTTGGCAGGGAACTAGCAGTGGTGGCTTGACCCCGGGCAGGGAGGTCAAGCAGGGAGAAGACTGACTGGTCACAGTGTCTAGGGCAGCCATATTTCCCAAAGGGAAAAGGGGACATCCCGTGGGGCTAGCCTGAGTCTAGCCTGTGTGCTGGGGTGCCCTGAACCACTCACGCGAGCCCTGCCGGTCTCCCCTCACATGGGTGGCATTGCTGCTTCCCCGCGCCCCACCCGCCACCTGCCTGTTTTTGTCCCGCTTGCTCTTCCCTACGGAGGTTGGCGAGAGCGAACAGAATAAATGCCCACTTCTGCCAAAATAGTTGGGACGGCCGGGACAGGGTTTAAAAAGGGACTGCCCCAGCCAAAACGGGGCTCATGGTCACCCGAACGATTACTGGTTCCTCACTGGCAGCCTCCATGGTAAAGGCCACGCAGAAAAAAGAGGAGGGGAAGGAAGAGAAGTCATACAATGGGGGAAAAGAAACTCCTGCTGCTCAGTCTTGTGGGGGCGATGCACTGGCTGTGCTCCCCTTAAGCGCGTGAGACTGTTTCCGGAGGAATGATGTACGTAATGTGTACATGTATAAAGGCAGGAGCTTGATGTATATAGTACAATCTGCTGGTGTTTGGCTGTTGATCAAAATCTGACGTGTAGCAAAGTCTAGGCAGGTGATAAGCTGAGATGGCTGCTTATTAGTGCCCAAACCTGCTATTTTTACTATTACCTCATCCTTGGCGTCAGTCTGTTGTCTTTTCAGAGACCGAGGCCTCTGTCCGACGGCATGATACGCCTGCATGAAGCCTGGTTGACTTCCGTGGGGTTTGGCATGGGTGCATGGGTCCATCTGAGTGCATCACGTTGCAGGATCGGGGCTCCACACCGTACGCTGTCTGGGACAGAGACTGTCACTTCGCTCCATGTTTGTACAGCGCCTAGCACAATGGGGCCCTTCTTGGGGTCTCTAGACACGATTGCAATTCAAATAAATAACAGTAATAAAACCCCTTGGGCCTAGTGGGGGAAATAACAAGCAAAAATTGATAGCTTTGACTGTTCCACTGATATGGCCACAAATTCATTCTGATACAACGCTTGAGGAAGATTCATTTTCTGCTCTGGCACTCCAGCACCCAGCCTTGGCAGTGAGGAGAAGAGTTGGGATTGGGGCCTGCTCCTAAATGAGTGGGATTAAAATCAGGTATGAGAATCCTCTAATTCAGACAAGCCTGTCTCTTCTTGTTTGGCACTTGGACTAGAGCTTCAGTACATGGGAAAAAATTCTCTTCCAATTACACAGCAGTTTTGTGGTGGCTGAGTGCTATAATGGGAATGCTTTCCAGCCAAAGATCTCATTCATAAATCCCACTGTTCCACTCTATAATTTTTCTCTTTTGGATAGATCAGTATTCTGTGGCCATATCAACCACAATCATGCAAGCAAAAATGAGTAGTTAACTATTATGACAGTCCTATAAGTCTTCTTAAGGCATTGTGCATAACACAGTTATCCACAAGTGTCATTCAGGTTGTAGAAGGGAATTGACCCTTTGCTAATATCTGCCAGTAAAAAAACAAACCAAACCAAAACACTGGAGAAATCGCTAGGTGAGAATGGCTACATGGCTCAATTTATTAATTTTAGAGTAAATACAAAATGCTTTATCCTGGGTAAAGGTTACTGTATTTGCATTTCACACAGAGATATCTATGTGTGTGTATCCATAGGTGCCACAAAAATATAGGGATGGTATGTGTGCATTCATCCGTTATCCTTTTTCATGCTCCCGGACTTTATAAAGTGTATGTTTTATGAATTTAACATTACTCTCACTCTCCCCTCACCACGCCCGTCCCCCTGTCTCTGCGATTACCTTAGCAAGTAAGCGAAGAAAATTAAATATGTATCTAAGGACATTTTTCCATAAAAGAAACAAACACCCAGTACTTACACCCAGCTCACGCGTACATGTTAAGGTACGATATTTCGTATACATCCTGTGGGTCCAGTTCTGTATTCTTTGAGGATCCAGAATTTCCACACACGTGATGTAAATTGGCCTAACAGCTGAGATCAGTGCTGGACTGATTTACATCAGCAGAGGAGCTGGCCTCTCGAGCTAGTGGGACTTTTGGGGGGGGTGAGGGCAGGGGCTTTGTCAATGCAGGATTGCCCCCCCCACACGACTGGATTGTGAACATCTTCCGGTGCATTTGTGTTCATTGGAGTTCACATGCGCACTGGAAGGAGTGTGTGCCTAGGCGTGAGTGCACGTGTTTGTATTTCTGTCCATGTTTAATTTTTCGAAGTGGCTTGCCTAGCTACAATGCAGGGAGCAGAATCTTTGTTTTCAAAACACCAGTAGATATGTTTTTTCTATTGCTTTCCCCCTCCCCTTTTGGGGAGAGCTGTCTGTCGAAGTATAAATTCACAGAAAGATTGTTACTTATTAAGCACGTGTAGCTCCCATTAGTGTCAATGAGAACTTCACATGCATATCAAAGGGCAGAATAGGTTCATATGCTGTGAGCTGGATCTGAAATTCACATTTGTAGTTCATGTTGTATTGAATGGAGAAATTCTTTGGCACAGAGCTAAAAACTCTAAGGTGTTTAAAACATTCCAGGCTCCCTCCTTTTAACTAAAAAGCAATAGCAGGGAGCAAAATGTAAGTCGGTTTCTCTTGAACTGAAAATGCACATATAGCATAGTAACTTTTTTCTCGCTCTTCTAATTTCTCTGTAATGGCTTTCCTGTTTTTAAAAACTCACAGATAGTGACCTCCAGGGGCTCTGAGGGCTGGACACACTTGTGTGGCCAGAGACCAAACTAAAATGAAAGATTAAAGCAATTCTGAAAGATTTCCTGATAGGCCCCTGCCAGTGCTACTTCAGAAAAAAAGTCCCCTGCAATCTGGACCGCAGCCATTTTCATGGCCGCCTCCCTGGATATAGAGGAGATAGTGCTTTCAAAGTCTGGCCTCAGAGCTTTTGCGGAACTGTTATTAAATATTTAAGCGTTTCCTTTTTTCTGCCTCTAATTCAACCATGTGAACGAGAACAGTATTTTCTAAGCGCAGTGTAAAATTGTTGCTTGCGTTAATGTAGCGCAGTGCCTTATAGCACCCAATTTTGGAGGATGAAAATTGGCCTTTATTGCACAGTCCCATTTTATAGAGGTTTTCAGGGCAGGCTGTCTAATATTTATTGTCTCCTGTTGGTTAGAAATAACACAGGAATTGCTGTAGCCAATCAATCCACTCTTTCCTCTAGCCTCGGACCTTGTCTCCTTTCTGTTGGCTATAATACTTGGGCCAGATTTCCATTTTCTAAAGGCTACTTATTTTGCTCAAATAACCTCTCGTATTCTGCCATTTAAGCATGCTGTATTTTGTTTCCCTCTTGCCTTCCTGGGGTGAAATCTTGGCCCCACTGACTTCAAGGAGGCCAGGATTTCACCCCTGCTTCCTTTTCATGTCAGGGGTATGCATGCTTTCTGTAACTCTGTTATTCTGTGCTTAAATAGCCTCCATGCTGAGCCTAAGGATTTTAATTTTTCCTCCCAACCACCTGGATAGGCAGTCTTTTTTATGGTCTTTTGCTGAGTTAGCCCGAAAGGAATCACAGTTTAGAGCTTGTGGAATGGTGCCTATTATATGTGAGCTAAAGCAAACAAAGTCATTGATCTTAAAATCGTATGTTATATTTAAAACATTTTTTCCATTTAGAAATATCATCCTTTATTGGGGTCTCTACCACGTGCCAGGATTTTTTAGGATTATATATATATAACAAATCTTGCAAAAATATTTGTTAGATACATTTGGATCACAGATACGATGGAGGATGTCTTAATTGGCCTGAAGAAAAAGATACTAAATCCTTTGAGCATATTCCTTGCTGTGGATTTATTTGTGTATGCCTGTTACTGTAATGCAATAGAGCCCAAATTAAACTCTTGACACTATCTTGCATCCACCCTTCTCCCCTCCCCTTACCCCTCCAAGAAAATATTGCTGAAGATCTTTGATGGATAAAAGTGTAGTACATGTAAGGTGAAATTCACCCCAGGGTGTGGATAGCTGGAATGAAGCCCAGTGCAACATTTAAACTCAGGTGTGAGGAAAGCCAGATGAGTAGGAGACGGAGCGTGTGCCAGCAAGATGTATACCAGGTTAGCTCTGTGTAGTCTGGTGTGGAAGGCAGCAATGTGTTTTAGAGAGCTCATTGGATCCTGGACTGCATGTATCCAGTGACCTAGATCTTGTACAGAAGTGTAGGAGGTCATAGTCTAGAATAAAGTGGCTTGCTGGATGGGTGAACAATTTCCCTGGACCCAACCCCTTTTACTTCTCTGCGCTAAGCCCAAGTGGCTGGCTTTTTGTACCAAAGGGATATTTCACCCATTATTATCTACACAGGGTTTTAAGTGGAGTCAGTGGGATGAACTAGTTTAAAAGTTTATTAACAAAAATATCCCTCGCGGTTAATATTTAAATACTATTTTCCCCCTAAAAATCAGATTTTAAATATTACGGCAGCTTTATAGCCAAATTACTTTAGTCACTAGGTTTACTGGTTTGTTTTTAAAATCTACATGGTCCCTAAAATAAAGGCTAATGTAATATGTAAAATAATACACATAAACACTGAAAATCCTGCCTCACAGCATTGGTTGGGGAACGTCAGTGCGCGCAGCCGCCAGCAGTGGTTTTATTTGAACTAGTACATATAACAACATGACATGCTGTGAAAAATAAATAACGTTTGAAAATGCATTTTCCAAGAATGAAAGTAATATTGAAAAATGACTGAAGTAATCACTTTTGTATGGATTCCAAGAGTGAAAGAGACACAAAGAATAATTCAGGGCTTTAACGCATGGAGAATACATGAAAATGTAAAGGGCTTTATAAAAATACAAGGCTTAAGACCATGTTGTAATGTTACTTAGGGTCTGATTTTGTGAACTATAAGTTGAGTAGTACCTTATTTTGCAAATAGTCCCACTGAAATCAATGAGATTGCGCTGTAAGATACTATTCAGCATGAATAAAGATAACTCAGTGTGGCCCATGGAAAACACCTGAGTCTGTGAGACGTCCCAGTTCTGCTTTGCTTTTCACTGGATACATTTGTTTGTAAAGTAAAGAGAAGAGAATAAACTGGGCATATTTGGGTTTAATCTGGTTCCTGCTGGCCTGGGTCTGTCTACACTGCAGTTAAACACCTGCAGCTGGCCAGTGGTGCTGGAACTATTTTTATAGTGGGGTGCTGAGAGCCATTAAACCAAACTGTAAACCCTGCGTATCATGGAAACCACTTCAAGCCAGGGAGTGCAGCAGCATCCCTAGTTTCAGTACCTGTGCTGCTGGCCCCTTGTCAGCTGACTTGGACTTGGGCTGCTTAATTGCAGTGTAGGTATACCCAATGGGAACAGAATCGTATCTTCGCTTTCTTTTTTGTTCACTGTGGCCTCCCTGGGAACTTTCTCCTTTTGCCGCTTGCCTATACCTTGCCAATGTGTTTTTCAGCTCATAGATCAGGAATTCAAGTCCAATGGAGCTATCAGGAAGTCTTGGAGTATTCACCTGTATTTTCAGTATTGTTGAAATGTGCATTTTAGGAATTATTGATCTTGACTGATAAATTATTGGGCCATGTTCTCCTCTGGAGAACACTAGTGTAAAGTGGGAATAACTCACTGGAGTTAGTGGAATGCCACTGGTGTGGGAGAGGAATACTCTTGGTCATACTGTAGGAGAATATTAGGGTGGTCACATGTTTTGGTTATTCGTGTGGACGTTTTTAAAGAGTACTCTGAACGTGTGGTGTCATTCACTGCTCCGTGTGGTACATGTGTCCCTCCACAGACACCACGAGTCTGTCCCAGCTCCAGCAATAGAGTTTGACTTGTTAGCTCAAGCTGTAAAGAGCTATGCCGTTAGTTCTGGCGGCCCCCTGTTCAATGCTTGGGGTTGGCCACAGTGGCAGATGGCGGAGCAGCGTGTGGCTGAAACTGCAATTTTCCTACGTTTTTAGAAAGAGATAATGCAAGATTTACGTGGCATTTGGGTGTTCTGTGTAGAAGGGGGCCTGAGGATTATTAGGTGCTCGACCGGCACTGGCAGGGCAAGGAAGGTGTTTCTCTCTGTGGCCCTGGCCTCTGTGCCTAGATTTATCCATGGAAACCTGGGCAACAAATAATAGAGCTCAGGGCTGAGCGACTCGGGGTAGGTGAGGAATCCTGCAGTTGAATCCCACACGAGTGGGTCCCTGCACCGCCACACAACCCCAGTAGGATGGGTCCCAAAGAAACTCCAATGGAGCAAAGCAACTTGCAGACTAAAGCCCTAAAATAGCTTATCTACATTGCTTCATCCTGTACTCCCCTTGCATGCAGAAGTTTCCATTGGAGTCAGTGGGTGCAAAAAATACAGGAGCAGGCCCTATGTCATTATCCAGCGCAAAAGGCAAGTTATGTGGCGTTATGCTGGTTTTAGTTTGCTGGTGGAAAATGCTGTTCGTCACCAATGCTCTCCTTTACACGTGCAAGCCAGGATATTATGTCTATAGTGATCTGAACACCCTTTGATTGAATAGCCTTAATTTGTGGGGCTAAACAGTACTCCAACATTGTACCAAGTTGGCTAGGGGTTGGGCGGAAGATCAGCATGAATGGGAATGGGACATTCTTTGCATCCTATTCATTAGGTTAGTCTTGGGATAGACTTGGGAACCTGCACTGTGGCAAAAAATCTGTATTTTGAAGCAAGAACAAAGGCGTCTGTTAGGCTCGCCAGACCCACAGAGCAGCACTGAGATGAAAGAGAGACTGTCACGTCTCTCTTACAGCAGTTCTGTGTGTGGAAAATGTTACACAGGCAAGAGGGGGTTAATTCAATAAAATAAATATAAAATACTCTCTGGGCTGTCCGACAGCGCTAGAAGGGATCAGAGGTCACGGAGCTGCTCTGCTAGCGCACTAATCGATTTGCTGTCAAGGTAGTGGTGCCGGGGTTTCAAGTCAGAGAAGAATTGAGTTCTGCTCGGGCCCAATTTCCATAATTGCTCACTGCCTTTAGTGTACAACCTTTTATGAAACACAAAAAATATATCACTGAATTGTATTGATTAGCCATTGGGCTGAATAATTCACTTAGTATTTATTACCTGACCCTCAGAGGTTAAATAAATCCACGATCTAAGTTTGGCTTGTGAAAATATTACTTATTCATAGAACTGTGGAATGATTATTACACCATCGGAGTATATCTTTGTTGTTCTCTTTCTCTCTTGAAAGCTTAATCCCTGCTGCATTTTAATGGCAGCGAATTAAAAGGAATATTTACTGATAGCCAGGAGCACTTTCCAAAATAAATACTGTTACATTCACAATGATATCATAGCTTGGCTTTCTTTTTGAAGCTATTATTTTTTTCACCCTATGTTTTGTGTCAGATTATGGGGGTCAGAATGGCCCAAACTGAACTTTTATGCATGACGGTGAAATATGTTAATAAACAAAGTTTTCATTGCAAACATGGAGTCTTGTAATGACAGACTTATCGCTTGTGATTGGATCAGGGTCCATTTTTATGACACTATTTTTTTGGATCGCTCCTGAAGGACATAAATCTTCCTTTCATATGAAACACCCTCTGCTAATTAAATTTCCAAAGAAAACAGAAATCTTTCCTAACATGAAAAGATAAAATTTAAACCAGTCAACCATGGACAGCTCACTGTCATTACAACAAAAATAATTTCACATCGCCTTCACAATGTTTTGGATGTAATTTGTAGGGCATTTTATGTCTTTGTTAAATATTAAATAATATCCACTGATAAAAATTTGATTATTGCCTTAAACATTTTATGATTCTGAACAGTCATTCCCTCCCCCTTTTATTGTTGTTGTTGATGATATACCTTTCTCCCAACGTCGTGCTCTCTCTAAATCCAATTATTGACTCAGCTACCATAATATCTCATCATCTAGATACAACTGTGCAGTAGCTTGAAGTATTCCCTCCAAAAAAGATTTCCTAACTTTGTGTAAAGTCTTTCCTCAATTTCCGGCCTGCATCCTCCAGCATCTCAAAAGTATTGTTTTTGAAGTTTGATGGAATTTGTGTTAGGTCAAGAGGAGGAAACTATGGGAAGCCTTTTTTTCCCCTTTTCATTAAATGTAAAGGAAAAACCTAATGGGATCTCAATGCTACATTGTATTTGTTGATAGCTGTGTATGTCTGTATCCAGGATCTGGGCTTATAGTTAGCAGGAGTTAGAGACCTGTGTTCTTGGTGGTATAATCCAAAACCTCTTTTCCTGTATCACATAATGGAAGGAAAAGTCTGTCAGAAAATAATGTGCCCTTACATGCACAAAACTCTCTCAAATGTTTCAGGTGGCCAGCTTCCTGTGCTGTGAGCATAGGATAATATCTGCGAATACATAGGACTCTTCATCCCAAATGATTCAGCGTGTTGCAGACTGTCCCAATGAAATGCAGCCAAGTGTGGGTGAGGGGTGTGCGAGCATGCGCACGCAGTAGCCAATGCATTGCACAACAGTGGGTGGAGAGGAAACTTGATGTCCATACAGACCAGTCCGAGCCTTGATTTATAAAGTGTCACCTGAACTGCCCTGATACTGCAAACTGCCTGAAACGCAATTTATCCCTCTGGGTGCTTTAAATTGCTAGGGAGTCAATTCCTCAAAGACTTAAGCAGAAGCTTCACTTTACGCATTCTGAGCCCTCCTCTAGATAGCTTAACTTCTTTGGGGCTACTCGTGTGCCAGATTTGCAGGATCAGTACCAATGAGCCAGAGAGTTATCTTTTTGCCCTTATTAGCATCACGTGGCTTTCCCTCCCCCTTTGTCTTTTGGCAAGGGAGGGAGTAGAAAGTACATCTACATTTCACCACCACCAATAAAGAAAGAAAAAGCCAATTCTTTCCCTTTAGCATCCCTTTGCCGGCGCAGGAATTTCTTAGTAGGGGAGCACAGTTAACAAAGTGACTGTAACGAGTTTATGATGGCATATCAGGATAATTCTGCTGCACGTATTGAAAGAAATATGTTATCTGAATGGTCTCATTTGGAAAGGTAATTATACAAATAACATTTTACAATAAGCTAATCTCATAATAAAGTCCATAATAACAAGCAAACAAGCTATTAGTGTGAAAGTCCTAAAACAGCAACTACCAAGCGGAGAATAAAGAGGGCTTAAAGATCTACCCAAGTTTGTTTATTTTCTGGGAAATTTCCTGCCTCACTGATGGTTCTTTTCTCCTATCCTTCCTTCTCTGGCTTTGATCTCCAGGAGTTTGGTTCGTGCTTGTCTTGCGCCATGTGTAGGCATTTATAGGGTGTGAAAACGCTATGACATGAGAATGGTAACGTTGTACCAGGGTGGGCAGAAAACGGTTGAATTTGTGTTCCTCATAATTGTCTGTCTTCTGGGTGCATTTGAATTACTGTCTTTGCTAAATGCCTTCCTGTGTCCCTGGCCGTCTCTTCAAAAACAAGATCAGGCCAAGGGTAGATGGAACCCAGGGAGGACGTTTTTTAAAAAATCGAATATTAATTTTTTTCAGGGTTTTTTTGTTTTGGATTGGGTGGGAAGGGTGTCTTAGGCTCCTCAGAGGCTGTTCCTGCCCCTCCCCCTGACACAAATAAACCCTGTTCCCTGTCTTGCTGTAACATCTGATGGAGAACTCCTGCTCCCTGGTGCCAGCAGAAGGAGGAAAGCAGCCCGGCTGCCAAAGTGAGCACATCCCCATCACATCTAGGTCAGGGTGGACTAGGACTAGGACTGTGGAAGGGAAAAGGACAGCATCAAGAATTCCCTCCTCTCCCCATGTGCTCCTGTCACTCCACCACAGCTTTCAGGCACTCAGTTGTCACTGTTCCACCATCAGACTAGACCCATAATGGTGTGGGAGGATGGATGGCCCATGCATGTAGAGTGTGGATAGAAAGGCTCCCTCTGTATCCTGTCTCTCCTACTGTGCATGCACACAATGCCAGCCACAA
This sequence comes from Mesoclemmys tuberculata, assembly GCA_007922155.1. Lineage (NCBI taxonomy): Eukaryota > Metazoa > Chordata > Testudines > Chelidae > Mesoclemmys > Mesoclemmys tuberculata. The sequence goes on along the minus strand of ML675615.1, from coordinate 31,307,924 downwards.
TCCGTCCCTACCTTTTTGGGCTGGAGATTCTTGTGCCTATATAAATCATGGTACCAAGGATGTGCACTGCACCTCAGCTATTCTGTGTGAGGGAACGGGTATGGAAAACTGGCATCTTTCTCTTACTCTCGCCCTCTTAATGCATCCTGCAACTTGCATTTTCTTTTCCTTTTCGGTTGCATCGTACATAGCATTTGAAAAGCGCTGTCAAAACAACTCGTAAAGGGGAGGGGAGAAGTAATTGTCTTGACGTGGTGATTATCCAGTTCTTAAACTGTGCAAAAGGGATGGTTATCTGGTTTGCGATTTAAGTAAAAGTGCCCAAGATTTCCCAACTGTTCTATTTTTGCAAATGTACAAGTTTCATAAAAGGTCAGCTTTAGGCCTTGTGTGGGAAACAACTGATACTGCCAGCAACAGGGCAAGATGACTGCTCTGTTGTGGTTTACATGTCTTATTACATTCCATGAATTGCTGAACTGTATATAGAATGGCTGACTCTAAATCTCTAGTACTTTGTGTGAATTAGCAACCTTTTGATTCTGATTCAAAGTTTATATATTATTTTTAACTCTAGATGTTTATGACTGTTTGGTCAGGATCTACTCCCCAATAAATGAAGGCTATGGTCAGATTACAACACAGGAAATGGTTGGGACGGCTACAAACAAACCTTAAAAATGGTGTCCCCGTTTATTTATTTTTGCTGGAATGTTATCTTCATTTTGTCATCTGAACTGTTTTGGCACAGAAGGAACTGCAAATGGAGGGGCGGGGAAATTACCATCAGCACAGAAAATGTATAGATTTCACATGCAACAATGATGTATCACAGTAGATTTAGGAGAACTGGGGATGTCACATTCACAGCTGGTTAACATTTTACACTTGAAGTCCTCGTAACGTTTGTATATGTTTCAACACTTCTTTTTTCTAACTTGGGACCATCTGCATTTCTCATATGTGACACTGACTTGGAAGAACAAACTTTTCGCAGAACTGGCAAATTACTAGTTCTCTCTAACAGATGTCGGTGCCTCTCCCAAGTTTATCACTCTGGATTGCTGTTAAATTGACATGAGAGGGCCAAATTCTGACCTCAGAAGGGCGTCCCAAAAAAGTTTCAGGTGGAGAATGTAGTTTATCGGGTTCATGCTACTCTCATAATGATGAAGAATTTGCACAGAGAAAAAAATGTCTTTAGGTTTATAATATAGATAATTTTGAAATAGAAACTAAGAACTTAATACATCAGCAAGGAAGACTGGTAAGACTGATCAGCCTAAATTCCAACATGTCCTTCTTTCTCTGTGCAACCTACGTAATTCTTACTATGTTCCCCCACCCCCTGTTCTCATTCTTCCCAAGTATAAATGGATGAAAAAAACCTATTTCCTACAGCTCATCTTCCATAAGGAAAATCCCGCAGTAACAAATCACAGCCATTCTGAGCAACTCTCCATTAACAAATCACTGTTCAGACATGTAGTCACAATTTGAACGCAAGTATACTGGTCATTTTGCACTGAAATATTGTCTGGGGATTTGAAAATTTTAAGGAACTCTGTGTGCATTTTTGTGCAGATTTAAGTGCCCAGTTTGGGAAGCGGCCCAACCTTAACCAGTCATGTGGAATAAACAACTGCTTGGTGTTGTGCAATACTGTATGATCGGTATCATCCGAAATGACTGACCTGAATTCATTACATTTAATCAACCCATGCTGAAGAGCTGAGCTAGGTACATCGGCCTGTCCTGTTACAACTGGAACTTTAGGGTCCTACTGATAGTCTGCGCTGAGATTCGAGGGAATGGATGTGACCATTCTGGCTTTTAACTGAGAAAATCAAAGATCCCTTCAAACGGAAGATCTGTGAGTGTGCCCTTAAAAAGTGAAATAATGCTTGAAAAGACTATCACAAAAAAATGGTTTCCCATCACGTTACAACGGGAGCTGTCACTAAAGGGAAGCCTTACTCCTCATATTCTAAGGTGTACATATCAGTAACTAAAGTTAGCAGGAATCTGAAGCCATTTTTAACATCCAGACAGACCTGTAGAGACATATTAAGTACAAAACCCACAGAAAAGGAGAACCACCAATAGGAAATCTTGCAGGGTTCAGACAAGGGCAGTTTCATGTGACCTCGTAGATTGGATATAAAAAGGCTGCTATTAGTTCCATGTCAGTTCTTATAGTGAATGTTGCAGAGTAATGGAGGGTGTTAAGCTGTCAAATACTAGCAAGGGTTAATAAGGTTAAGGAAGAAGTAAAAGCAGGCCAACAATAAAGAACCATGGATAAATACAATGTAATAAATAAAGGATGTCACATCATGTGAGAAAACTAAAATCATAACTCAGGAGCGTAACAACTGCAGAAATTCTTAACAGGATATCATCATGTTATTTCTTTCACATTGGTCATCAGACTTGTTCTATGCAGTGTGATGCTGGCTTTTTAGCACATCTAAAGTCCCTCTTTCCCCAGCATTCAATTTGGGAAGAATAAAAATCAGGCTGTGGAACTGAATGCCCGGAATAGTCTAAATATACATTTGAGAGATGCAGATTAATGCATAAATTAACTCATTAATTAAATAAAAGAACCCCAACAACGCACCTGGAGTTAGATACGAACAACGTTTTGACATTGTCCTGAAAGACAATTTGAGTTTCAGCATTTTCTTGTGTCTGAATTCCAAAGTCTGAATTGCAGACTTGTGATTTGTAATGAGTTCTGGATTCTCACATGGCACATTATTAAGCAGTTACACTGGTGGCTGCAAATCTAGGGTTCTAAACATTTCCATTTTCAATGCAACTTTGACCTAAAACTTTCTAGGGTGGAGAGGGAGAATATAACTTTTTGCCTAATATTTCCCCATGCAATGTTATTTAAATGAGAATTTAATTATTTGTGCAACCCCATTCAGCAAGGCAAGCTGACTTCTGATATGCTGAAATATTCGTAGATTCAGACTCTTTGAAAATTGTTTTAGTGCTCTTTTCTTGTTTCAGATTTGTTTTATGAATTATGGCTTCAGTTTTGCAATTTTGCTCTTGCACATTTGCTTAACTTGATGGCTCTGATCGTTCCTCTGAGATCACTTCTCACAGGCATAAATATAAGTATTTGCAGGATTGGGATCTTGGAGTTGAAAAGATGTTAGCTATTAGAGTAAAAACCCGTGTCTTGTTCTTCCTTAGGAAGTTGCTTTTGTTTGATTGTTGTGTTGATTTTAGAGCGTGACTAGGGCGATATTGCTCAGAATAGAAGGGTGCCTTGAGAAACACCATGGTTCTAAAAAGTGAGGAAATCGGCAGCTCAGAATCCATTGCCAGCTTTAAGCTTGTTCTCATGTGTTAGCCCACTCTCCATCTGTAGGCTAGAGGTCTTCATATCTCACCTTTCCATGCTGGGCATCGGATCACAAATCGTCCTCACCCGCACTTCGTATACCATCTACACCATTTTGCTGTGGGCTGCATAGCCCAGTCTGCTTCATCAGTCCCCTCGGTATGGACTCAGAGCATCATTGAAGGGCATGGTACTTTACAGCCATAAGAAGATCACTTCCCTGCCCCATACGCCATATACTCTGAGGACCAAATGCTGCATTTGCCAGCTTGTGGGGAAGGGAACCTGTCTCTGTAGTCCCACAATAACCTTTTAAGCTGGCGTTTTCACAGTGGCCTAAAGGGTGCACCACACCTTTGGGTTTTTGGTGGGTAGAGATATTGTGCTGTGGGTTATTCCCATTGTCAGCAGCAAGGATGGCTCGCTCTGGTTTCAGCTGTCTTTGTTTTGTGCCAAATGAAGCTAGGATTATTGAGACATGTGTGAATCTCTGTGTTCTCAGCGGACAGGTGTTTGTGCAGGCCTCTCCCCTGGGCTCATAACTCCTGAGGTTTCAGATTCAAACAAGTTCAGTGTGAAACAACTGTTATTTCTGATTTGGGATCACACTGTTTTCACTCATGAGCCAGCTTGAATGTTCAGGTTTGCAGACCTTGTGGATAGAATTGGTTGAAAAATGTGATGAATTTTCTGAGAAAAAGTGGAAAACAAAATTTTGTTTGAAACTTTTGGCAGAAATTTTCATGTTTTTTGGCTAAGTGAAAAACGAAAAATGTTTCAGTTTTCATTTATCCCCTCCCGTCTCACCACCAAAAAATACCCAAATAGAATTTTTTTTTTAAATTTCCAAATCCCAATTTCCATTTATTTTCCATGAAACTTGTTTCTGTTGAAAAGCTATTTTTTGTGGAAAAAATATTTTTACAAAAATATTTCAACCAGCTCTGTTTCTGGGAACCTACCTCAAATTTCAGGTTCGTGCTTCAATCCAACCCATTTCTCCTGCTTCTGGGTGGTGTTAAAATAGTCACACATATCTCTAATGGATACGGTATTGGCTGCTTGGAGCAGAGCAATATGTTTATGACTGTTCTTTTATGATGCTGCTCGTTTTCGCTATAAATTTAAGCTAAGTGGGCAGTATTGGAACCAGCTGCTAGAATTTTCTATTTGCCATTTTTCTCATGAAAACAAACAATGCAATGCAATAAATTAAACAATGTACATATTTTTACATAGCCCTAGCATTTAACCGCTAGAAAATGACACAAGCCAAAGGCAGTGTTGTGCGCTGCATTCATTTCACAAGCATTGCAGTAACACGACAAATGTTACAGAGTAACTGGATTTTCTTTTTAAGTGGCACTTTATTTGTGCTTGAAAAATGTAATGAGCCTTCACTAAGAGACTTTTCTGGCCGTGTTCCTTTTCTAATGACATGCCCATGCAAAAAAAAAAAAAAAAAGACTAAGGAGAAAAGAGCCCATTTGGTCAACTTCTTTTTTTCATTATACCGTATGCAAAACAGTGAGGCTTTAAGATGAGGGGGAAAAAATGCAAAGCCTTGTGCATGTCCATTAATTCCTCAGCCCATCCTTAATTAGTGTTTTTATAGTTAATCTTCATCATATATCTTTAAGAGTTTCATTTTAGTTGGCTCCCTACAAGTTTTATTGCATTCAGAATACTTAAAGTGCCACACTGGCAGCGTGTTACGGTGGGAATATATGCGGCCTCCATGAGAGGGGATAGCTGTTACCCGTAATTGATTGCTCACTGGAGCTTGGCCTAGCTCTGTACCCCCAGGCCTGACTTTACTCCATATGCCTGGTGTCAAAGTTTGGAAGCCAGCTGGTCAGTCACAGTATATCCTGTGGGAAGCAGGCGGAGCAGAGCCGTGGCAGAGCCATCAGAATGCCAGGGTGCATTTTCCTGGTGTCTTGATAATCGTTCTGTAAGCTTTAATTACGCTGTATGACAACACCATTCATGAACTATCAAAATACATCCTTTGAGGAGCTGTGCTGTTAACAAGTTTTTAAGAAACAGTGCTTTATTGCAAAAGCAATACATAGATCAGATTTTTTTTTTCCGGCATCAGGAACCCCTGCCTTGTTTTGTATCAGATGAAATATTTTTGTGCAAAAGGCAGGGTGTTTTTTTTTTTTTAACACCCTTATTTTCTCAGGGTCCAATAGTGCAAGTCTTTCACAATTAGCAGCAGTCACATGAGCCGACGAGACCTCCAGCAATATCCATAATCGAAAAAATACTATAGGGTCCATTAAGGCCATTTGAAGTTCAGATGGAGACTAATGGTATTAAATTATTATAGCGAATGCAAATGGGACGTTATAAGTTAATGCCCACAACTGTAAGAGGTGACTGTGTGTGGTTTTCCTCAGCACTGCAGTACTTCAACAATAGCGCCATTGTTTGTGATAATTTAGGCCTAATGCTGTGTACTTTTTCATGAGATATAACTTATATGCAGCAGAAGGGCTGTGAATTAGCTTTTGAGTAAACTCAGTTTGGCAATAAATGGCATCAGGTGGTCTTTGTTTAGTCCAGCGTAAGTTTATTTTGCATTCAAATAAACTGCATGGAATGCTGGCCTTTCTTGTAGGTTTGAGATGATTTTCAGTAATTAAACTGAAAAGGAATGGCTTGTTCCCATTCACACTTCGCCAGCTTCGTGAGGACACTTGTCTCCTCTCTCCTTCTGCAAGCTGCTTCAGCCTGCAGGTATCAGCTGCATAAGGCTGTAGTTTGCACTGTAGAGCGTGCTACTTTGTGAGTATTTCAGTTTAGTTGCTTGCAAAAATCAATCTGCTGAAGAGGTACATACACTGCAAATGGAAAATTAAGCTCTAGCTTTCAATTTACTAAGCAAGAAAGTTGCAAAGGAGAATTTGGAAGGGAAAATCAGAGTGCGTTAGCATTGCTACCCAGTTGTAATACTTTATATTGAACAAGGAACGGCACTGGCAAATATTCAAAAGAGCCTGATGTCCAGCTATTTATCCCGCAGTTGATGTAGCTGGTCAGAGTAAAAAGGAGCCAGTACAGATTGGGGAAGAATTCAGGAAAGGAAGAAAAATGCCAAGGTTTTTTTCCCTCATTTTCTTTTTTTGGCAGATTGGCTGGCTTATTTTCTCAGGGCCGTTGGACTCCGTTCTGTTTTAGTTACTGTAATTTTTGCACTGCATGCCAGATACCTTTTTAAGGATGCGACTGAAATGTCAACATAAATAAGTAGCACTGTGATTATGCCAGACATATTAAATGATGTTCGGTGATAAACCTTTTCCAGAACTTAGCAGCGAAGCAGAAATCTTTTGCAATCTTTGTATCTCTGATTTTGGGAATAGCCACAAAACAAGTGAGGAATGCAAACATTAATGAGCCTGGCATAAAACATTTTTAAAGCATTTTTATAGTTGCTATAGAAACATCTTGGCCTTCACTCTTGCTAATTAGTTGGATTTTGCACATTTTGTATTTGGAAATGCAAATCAGATTTAATAAATTATTACTTATTTTTCGTTGATATTTACAGTATTGTTATTCAGATACACGCAAGATGTCTAAAATATTAATTATTTATATAACACAAATAAGCATGGCTTTTATGGTCACAAGACATCTTTTAGTTTAAATATTCGTACTAAGCGTTTTGAGGAATTATACAAAGATTCATAATTTTTGGAGAAGAAAATATGTGAATATAAATGAATGAAGTTTTCCATAAAATGCCCCCTCCCTTTTGTTAAAAGAGGAATTGGGGAAATTTTACTGTCTAAACCTAACTGGTTATGCAGATTTTAAGAAAGTGGGTCGGTTTTGTCCTCTCTCATTTACACTGCTGTAAATTAGGTGTAACTCCACTGGAATAGTGAGACATGACATTAGTGTAAAACAGGGCTTGATTCTCTTCTCACTTACCCCCATCTCTTTCATTATATGGATGTGAGAGTTAATTTTATTTTCAGAAATCTTGTGTGTAGGTATTACAATCTCACCTTTCCAGTTTTGGTTGCTTCTATCCATTTACAATGATCTTAGGCAATTAGGCAAAAATTCCAAAGGCTTCTAAAAATACACAAGAGCCTGGATGCTGCGGTTCTTTCCCAAGCAAAAATCCCATTCAAGGCTACAACGAGCATGCTTAGACAAAGGCTGCAAGGATCACATCCATGTTTTTGTAAATGTATACAGATATATCCAGAAACTGTGGGTACGTTCTGAAGAGCCATTGAAAATCTGGTTCTTTTCCATCTTATTTAGTCTGTGTGTTTATCAAAATAAATAAAAACCTTATTGCCACTGTGGTCCGGTGGATTTTCTGTTCAACTTTACTAATAAACAAGACTCTCTGTCTTTTCTGAGCTTATAGTGCCATACCAATCCAGGTTTTTAGATGTGATGAATGGTAAATATTTTTAAGAAGACAGTTGAATAAATATCTTTAAAAATTCAGTTTGTTCAAATTTTACCATGCTAACCAGTGACTTCCTTGGATGACTGTATTTTGGCTTGTAGAATGTATGGTTTAAATGATATTAACTGAAATTAGGAACTGTCCATTAGAATCATATAGAATAAAACCCAATAGCATAGACAGCATAATGAATATATTTCCTTTGTATGTTAAAATGAAAAGTAACATAAGTTTGCAGAAGTTCATTTCAGGTTTTGGTTTTGTCTGTGTATGTGTGTGTCTTTTATGGCTTGAAAATGAAACTGCCCAATTAAACAACAGCACGGGCACTTTTTTTTTAAGTTGAGTAATAAAAAAAGCCCCTCCATAGCAAGGAGCGATCTTAAGTACTGCAAACAAAGCTAATGGAACAATACCTAGTTTCAGAAAATTTCACTTGGCTATTTGATACCTGAAGTGCCAGCAGACAGCCAATCTGAAAGGAAAAAAAGCCAATTACATTTCTGATATGTTTCGTTGTGTTAAATTGGATTCTATTGTCATGCTCTGTACTATTATGTCATTTCACATATTGACTTTTAACCGGCTGGACCTGTGACATCTTTAGAGATTGCAACATGACCAAACCCAGCATGCATTATTAAAACAAATGTCAGTATTATGTGTTGGGATACCATAGATAGGGGACAAGTTAGGACCTAACCATTTATGGACTGAGTTGCATTAATGTCAGCAACATTATTAGATTGGTTACTGTCTTTCCTGCTAGTGATAGGAATATCATCATGTGGGAGTCTGGGGTAACCAGGACAGTGGTTTTATAAGCAAAGGCTTATCTTGCAAAGATAAACAGTTAATCTTCTTAATTAAGTAAAATACATACGTACATTCTTGCAGGACTAGGGTCTAATATGTGTGGATGCCTATCTGCAGTGCTGACCATGGCTTGATTGTATTTTGTGGACCTCACAAGATATAGGGGAGCTAAAAGGAAGTTCAAACTTTTAGCAATATCCCTTCCTGTAGCAGCTTTTCATGGGGCCAGCTTACATGCAGCATGAGTGTGGCACATAACTAGCAAATTCATAGGCACCTATGTTCCACGTAAATTTGGTTTGTTAATGCCTTGATGATTGGTGCACTAGAAATATGGATAGAACAGCAACCTGGCAGCATTTCTTTAGTTAGACAACTGTGCTTTGTCCTTCTTGAGACACTGACTAAAATGGGGAGGAGAATTTGATCCCTTTTAATTTCTGTTTTTAAATGTGAGGCACAGAGATACTACAACGATAGGTGCATTAGAAACCTTTAGACAAAATGACACACTGTCACTCAAAGGGAAAAAAATTAAGCTCTTTGATTAAAATCCAGTAACTTTTTGCCATTATGGAATTTGGGAATGACAGAAATATTTGCAGTTCTATGCCCCAGTGCTGCACGGTCTTGTGCACATGTTTAACTTTACACACATGAGTAATCCTGTGGCTTTCAAGGCGCCTGCCCACATGCATAAAATTAAGCATGTGCGTAAGTCTTTCCAAGATTGGGGCCATACTTATCTTTGAGTCTGTCACACTGTGTCTGTGTAAATAGCTGAACTCTTCTTGAGTGTGGGTATAGGTAGGGCTTGATTGCGTAGAGCAGATCTGTATGCTGTGGTTTGTAAGATGTCAGGGGCTGTCTGGGGCCTTGAGCATGCTAGCGTTCACAGTGGTTGGGATTTCCCCACCGTAGCAATGGAGGGAAGACACAGGCAAAACAAAGCCTCAGGTGGGCCGTGCTGTGGCATGAAATCTCCATTTTAAGCCTCATGGGTGCTAACTCATATGCAAGGTGAACTTCATATAAGTAACAAGTGAGCCCTTGCCCAACACAGGTCATTTATCCAACTGTTTAGTTAAGACGGGAGGCAAAACCAAACAATTTGGAATATAACAAAAAAGTTAATAGGATGTAAGGTACAGCTTTGTAGGAACTCAGGGTATAGCGTTGCACCAGCCTTAGATCAGACTGCGCTGGTTGTTTTGCAGCGATGTAGCTGACCAGTGATAACCACCAGTGTTGACACACTACAAGTGTGAAAAGTATTATGCTGTGATGCACTTTATCTTGGGATCAAATTGGGGTGAGCTGCAAGTGGGCAATTCCCCCCCTCCCCCCATTCATACACAAAAAACCCTGAAAAATACCCTGAAAACATTTTGGTTTTTGAAATGAAACATGCAAATCTTTTTGGTTTTTAGTTTTTCAATCTCTCTCTCTTTCTGCCTCCCATTTTTAAGTGGTGAAATAGAAAAAGGGGAGGGGGAAAAAAAACCCAAAACTTTCTTTTTCAGTGTTCTTTTTTGGCTGAAAAATTGAAAATACTGTGCAATTTTGAGGCAATGAGCATTTTTCACAAAACGTGTTAGTCATTTTTCACCCAGCTGTAGTAACCAAGTTGGTCTGTCTTTCTGTGCTTCTTAATGAAGTAAAAACGTTTTTTTGGTGACATTGGCTCTGAACATGAGGAAATGCTCCTATGCAGGCCTATATCGAAAATGTCAGTAAACAGAGCAATAAAAAAAAAAAGAAAAAGAAATGGGGGGAGGGAGTGGGGATTAGTAACAAAAGACATTGTTTCTTGGTATGTGATGAACAACATGCTGGACCAAGTTTCTCAGAATAGCCTTGATACTTCAGAGCCGGGCCCTCCTGCCCCTTTTGCCCAGCAATAAAGTAAATAACAAGAAATTTACCAGCCCTGAACCCACCAAGGCAAACAAACTCCTGAATGCTGTGCTGTCATCAGACCCAGGAAGATTCTTGCGGGATCACAAAACAAATCGAGCAGTTGAGGGCTTCCGGGCAGCTAGCTAACAAAAATATACTATCAGAGGATGCAGTCCAGTGAGCTCTGCGTCCGTCACAGCAGTAGGCCGCAAACCTAGGCTTCCGTTACAGAGCTTCACCCTCACATCTGGTGAAGTTGTGACAATCAGTGTCAGACCATTTTAGAAATCAGATACTCTGGGTACCAGGAAGTTGATTCGACTTCCACTTCCTTAACAAAACACACATTAATATTTAAGCTTCACTTTTATAAAGCCGTGTTCTGTCTTAGACACAAGTTAAAGTTATGCACTGGGAAAATTCACTTGGACGTAGCAAAAGCTTTTCAGCTATTTCTAACTATTTAAAAAAAAACAAGTTAATTGAATCCTGCTGGTTTGTTATTGTTGTTTGACAGCTTTATATATGTACTGAATCTTAATATTAAAAAAATATCTAGAGAAAGCAGGGGAAAAAGATCTATAAAATATTTCCTTATTAAGTAGAAATGAAATCATGTTTATTATGCTCTACTCTGTATTGTTTTTAGCATCTTTCTTCAATTAGATGGCCAGATGACACAGATCATCATGTTACTTTCATTACTGTGAGCACAAGCTTTTCTGTCAAGGTTGGACCTCTTGCTTTTCCTTTTCTTTTAAAGATATTTCCCCTTTTTTAAAAAAAGTCCCATATTTTATTGTAACAGATTAATAGGGTGCCACACAACTGATAACACAATCTTGAATGCAGTGTGGGATTCCAGTTCAAATCCAGAGGTCTCATTTTTCAGGCATTACAAAACGTTTTTCTGTTATGAAAGTTTTTCTCTTTCTTTTTCAATGTTGGTAAGATAAAAAGGGAAGCAGAAAAAAAACCCTTTATTTAAGAGCTTTACTGAATTCAGTGTGAGCAATCTATTTTTTCAATTAACCATTTTTTATATGTTAATCTTTATTGTCTGAAGTTTCACGGTCAGCGGATGTTGAGTGAAATAATATGCCAAGGTTTCAATTCAGTACACCCTCAACATTTCTGGTATGGGAAGTTTACCTTGTGTGTAGATCCAGATTTGTTAGGTTTATAGAAATGATAAATCTTGGTGGTGGTTTGGTCAGTCATAATGTGCCCATTGTACAATCTTCAGTTGTATATGCTGGCATGTAAAACAATATACATAACTTAGTGACAAATGTCAACCCAAGGGCTCCCGTCCCTGGCTAACCTCATTCAGGCTAAACAGGCAAATGCAAATAGTTGAGTCTTGCAACATGCTCTGAAACTCAACAAACTATGTTTCCGACTGACCAGGGGATGAAATGCATCACAGAACTGAGAGCCTGGTACCCAGAAAGCCCTGCTTCTAATCCCCAGATGTTCATATATGAGAACAATTGACAGACGGGCCACGGCCGATCCCAAATGATGGGCCGGCACCGTAGGGCAGAGAATGAACTCTTAGTCCGAAACCATGGCTTTGTACCTCTGTGGGTGAGATTTCCAGAATGAGATAGGAGCCCAAGTTCCCTTGACAGGTGATCACGTAAGTTGTTTTGGCAATTCTCCCCCTATCACCACATTGTGAATCGCACCCTGATGTGAACAGGAAGTCAGTGCAGTCTGCTGAGGAAGAGGTGCAGTGAGCTTTGTGAGACAAGAGCATCCTCACTGCACACGCTGTATCTTCCAATGGGTCTCAGATTAATACTAGAGAGGGGGATTTGGTTGGAATTTAGGTTATTTAATAAGTTGCCAGAAAGGAAAAACTGACTTGGAAATTGCCACGGCTTTTCTGCAATACAAATTGGGTTATTGTCCAATTGTCTCTCATTGCTGCCTATCTCTTCAACCCCCTTTCTCTAGATGTGGGAATGGATCGCAAAAGCTTTCATGTTACACGTAACATACGTGGGTCTACCTTGAGGAGGTTTATTTGCAGTGCATTCCATGTGGAGCAGCATCCATTATCCTTCGCTTTTGTGTGTCTGGTGCTCAGGACACTGACGCGGAATTAGGATGGGCTTGAACCAGGCATCGTGGTGATGTAGCATTGTGTAAGCCTCTCACCCACACACCTCACCGTTCCATACAGGCCTGTAGCAGCCCATGCGGTTCCATTCCTGGGTGTTGCCAAACAAAGAACACCAATCACTGTCAAATTAACTCCCAGCTCATCAGCTGTGCGACCTGTCAGCCACAAACCTGGGGGGAGGAGAGGGTTGTAAATGCCTACGACGGACAAGAATTTCAGCATTATTTCCCCTGGAAGAACACAATGTGCAAATCTACCTCCAAGCCGTTGAGTGGCTGACAGCGGGTTACTCAGAGACGGAGCTAGGGCTTTAACTGGTTGTGAGGCCTCGCTCTCCCTATGAAGGAGTTCTTTCAAGGTAGGAGGAGGTTTCTGGTGGTGGTATTTTTAAGATAGGTAAGGAATATTAATGGCTGAGATTTTCAGAGGAGCCTAAGACAGTTAGTTTCCAAGTCCTTTGAAAATCTCAGCCTTAACTCTTGTGCTACCATGGCACAAGAGAGTTGCCGAGACACAGATCTGCGCCTGTGATCTCTAGTGCACCATCCTGAACACGTTGGATCTTTTATGCCAGAGAGAAGTTTGTGTATTCTGTGGGTGAAATATGAAAGAATCAGCGAGGTCCTTTACAGACGGCATCCTGGTGATTTGTTAAAATCATATATAGCCTCGAGGTGCATCTTTATCTGATCTGATGATCACAGCTGCTGTGAAACTTACTTAAATCCCAGTATTGCAAAGTACCATCAAGTGCCTTTCTGGCCAATCTCAGGGCATCAACAGAATGATTTAATACATAGACTGTAAAAGCCTTCACTTCCAGCATTTCTAAAATAACACCTTTTGGGGTATTATTGTTCTTTTGTAACCATTTTCATTTTAAAAAAGGGTAAAGCTAGGAACGGTGAGCGATTTTCTTTCAAGAGCACAAGAACCAATTTTTTAACTGATGAATGGACATGAGGTTGGGGACTGTTTCTATGTATTTTAAGACTTCATTTTCCCTTAAAGCTTATGAAAAACACCAGTGTTCTCATTGCATATGGTATCAGTGAGTGAGGTTTTGCTGGAAAGGATGAAAGCATGGTCTTGTGGATAAGATACTAGAGTGGGGTCAGGAAATGTAAGTTCAGTTTCTGAGTATAGCTTTGTACATGACCTGGGGAATTTACCTAGGGTGAGATTTTCAGAAGAGCTCGGCATGGTGAGTATCTGACCATAAGTGTCATGATGGAAACTGCAAAGGCACTGAAAATCTGGCTACTGCTTTGAGGTGAAAATCTGGCCCTGAGTTCTTGGAACCAGGGGTGAAATCTTGGAGTGGCAAAACTCCAGTTATCTTCAGGGGGACCCAGGATTTCACCCCCAGCCTCACATTTTTGCCTGCGATCTCCATTTGGATCATGTGAGTATCTAGCCAGCACGTGATTCTCCTTTCCTAGCTAACACTCTCCATACAAAGCAGTGCTGCTGGGGTTAAAAACGCAAACAATATTTTCAGGTTTTTTTAAAAACTGGATAGCCCACGTCCCACCTGCGTTACATCTGCATGGAGAAAGATACAATAAAAATGAAATGCTTCCCCAAATGTCCTTAATGTACACACCAACCTTTTATTGTTGAAAAATATGTATTTTTTCTTAGCTGAAGTGTGATTTCCCTGTTTAAAGTACGAATGCTTCCCTTTAGGCTCAGTCTGCTTCTTGGCTTATATAATCCCTCAGGTGCCAAAGCAGTGGCTATTTGGTCGTTCATTAGGAAAAATACATTAACTCATGCTTTCCTGACCCACATCTTGCTTTTAGGTGTGGGGGTGGGGTGGTCTTACTACATTCCATACTCTTCCTTGTGCACAAAGAACAACATTTTCCTAGACCAGGAGTATGTTTTTCCATGAATCAGGCTCAAAATGGTTTTATCATCAAGATCTTTTAACTGTTTATATAACACATAACCAATCTGTTGTGTAAGACAATCTGAAACGCTGTTTTAAAACTAAAATGCTCATTCCAAAGAGGTATAACTTCTATTGTGTGACTGAAATCTGCTTAAACAGCATGTGCGCGCGTGTATGAATATGTGAACTTTTTATTTAGCAAAGATTCCTGGAAGGTTGACCTGACTTTCTCTATACCCCCATTCTCCTTCCAACTGTTTCTTCCATTTGTATGGTACTATGTGTAACATCCCTTTATTGTGTTGACAGTATCTTATTCACTCGCCTTATTGCCTGGGTTCTTGTAATTGCCAGAGAACTGTATTGACAATGATCATGTCCGAGTCTATTACATTGTTCAACAATCAAGCCATAGCAAATAAGAAACTCAACCTACGTAATAGCACTCTTTGGATGTTAGTTTTATATGGTGGTGGTGGTGGTGTGAAAAGTAAAAATGGATGGATATAAAAAGATTTAAAAAAATCTGCAAGCAATAGTCTTCTGTCTTGGTTCTATGAAAGCACTTCAGGGTTCAATTCTGTGGTATTGATGGTGGCATTTTTGCCATTCCTGTTAAATAAGAGCAGGACCACACCTTAATTGCTGAACTGTCCTGTGATAGCACATGGTGCAGATAGTAGGGCTAACAGGTACGTTCTTGAGCTGTGTTGGAACTGAAGTTCGCTGTATGTAACTATTGCACCAGTGACACTTAATATTGAACATTGGTTCATTTTAAAAAAAATTCCAGCTACATAACCCACGAAGGACCCCATACTATGATTTTGCCTGCAGGAATATGTAGAACTTAATGTATTTTTGAAGATATGCTGTCCCTATTACAAGACTCTTATATGCACTATTAAAAGCTCTTCCACTTTGGGTTTTATTTGTTCTCTTGATCTGGATTATCTCAGAGTAGCCACTTTTGTTGCACTCTGATTTGGTGATTATTGTTCTTGACATTTTTCTCCATGGAGAAAGCAGAAACTTCCTTGTGTGACAGCATTTTGCAGTTCCAGTCATGTGCAAGGTATGGCATCTTTACTATCTACTGATACCTTTTCTGGGTTTAATCTATTGTAAAATTAGATTGTAAAAATGGTTTTACACAGTTACCACATTTACATGCCAGCACCAAAGGACTTATGAAGTAATTCAGGTACTATACAATTCCTTGTGCTGAAATCACAGCAAAATTCATTTGTAAGTGACATGTAAACCATGCAAATTAGCGTGGATTCTTTCTCAATTCAATTCATCTTTCAGAGGCTGTTACACTCCCCAACTGATTGCTTTAAGAACACAGATTGTCTTCTCTTGATGGTGAAACTGCTTTAATCCCCTTTTCCAAAGGTCAACTAATCTTCAGTCGTAAGTGCCATAGATGCAAATACAGTTCTCTTGCAGTGTTGCTTCTAATTTAATTCTCTCCTAAGCTTTCATGTATAAACCTAGTAATGGATCAAGTTTGGAAGGGGTCAAAAGGTTTCTGTTCTAGTAAAATTTAAATTGACATCACCTACTGATAATGGTATACTCTATTTTCCTATAAACCCTAGCTAGTACTCTATTGGCATTTTGCACACTAACACTGATATTCCAAGCTGAGGCACATAATATTCTTTGCTTTGTTGCAAATGCTAGTGCTTGCAACCTAAATACAGTAGAGACAAAAATACGTTTATTTTGTTCACGGCTGTAGTGCAGTGTCTTTGGCTTAATTTTTTGTCGCATCATCCCTAAATATACACATTTGCAGACCAAAAAAATGCATGCAAACTGCAGATGAATACTAAGGTTGTAATTTGTTGAATTATACGTGGAAGAGTCCTCAATAAAGGTCTAAATGTTATCTTCCACTCCAGCCTACTTGGAGAAAAAGACCCCTTATAAACCTACTGTATAGATCAGATTTTATTCTTATTTTCTTTGGCTTACAGTCCTTCAGCTCTTTAAAGAGGCGCGCGAGAGCACTCTGCCACCCTATTGATTATAGACCAGAGAATGGCAAGCACATAGTGAAATATTGGCAGGAAGCTTTCTTCCAGCTGAAACCTGTATGTGACAGCCTCTGGAGCTAGAGCAAGCTTCACTGTTAAATTCAAAAGAGGGCTGGCGTTATCAGCTAGGGACACTTAGAGGATTTGATTGATAAATGTACTACTCCTGTGGATTACCTCGTCCTTTTCTGCAGGACTCTGGCTGAATGTCAGGGCTGGGTCCTGACAGAATCCAGAACATGTGTCTAGACTAATTTACTGTGGAGTACTGGGGAGCCAGAATGCTTTTATACAGGCCACTGCGACGGAGAGTACAGGGCCTGGATTTCGTTGGGTGGCACTTTTTCCTTTTTGAAGCACAGTCTTTCTTACAACTGATTCTTGTTATTTCACGACATTCTAAAAGTGGTGTTGTGACTGTTTAAGAAATATATGGAGATGTATTGTAATAAAAGACTGTTACTGATTTCTTTTTAAGAACAAATAGAGTTGTACACAGCACAGCTTTTATGCCGTGCATTTCAAATAGCTTTGTTCTAAACCCTGTCTAACTCCTCGTGCTGTCATCTCCACAATCAAGCAGGAGAAGAACTTGTAGTCACATTGGGCAACATTGGGACACTCTTACAGTGGCTGAGTAGTTGCCCAAGAAGTCCCAGTGACTACTTTTGAAGCGATCGGAATCTAGGCCATCAGCTATAGAGATTTTTTTAAATCAGAACACTCCTTTCTGAATGACAAGTGAGGCATTAAGCAGATGGACAGCTTTTTAATTCTCAAAACACAAAGGAATTAAGGCTAACTAAAACTTTGGAGATAGTACATTTCTTTATTTCTGCATGCAGTATTGTTTTTGTAGCCGGGTTGGTCCCAGGACATTAGAGAGACAGGGCAGGTGAGCTAATATCTTTTATTGGACCAATTTCTTTTTGGTGAGAGAGACATGCTTTCACGCTACACGGACAGAGCTCTTACTCAGGTCTGGGGAAGGTACTGAGAGTGTCACAGCTAAATGCAAGATGGAACAGACAGTTTTGCATATGCAGTTAGTGCATATTCTAAAGGACCATTCGAGGTGCAGTGGCCCATTAAGGACAAAAAGGGGGAATAGTGGGTTACGGATAGTTGTAATAAGCCATAAATCCAGTGTCTTTATTAAGAGTAGGATTTATAGTGCCTAACCAAGTTATGAATGTAAGCTTGCATTTGGAAGCATTGTGCAGGTTTCTTTTGCGGATGAGGACTAATAGGTCAGATGAAGAGTGATTGCATTGTGACAAGCGTTCACCCACGGGGGATGCTGTGATTTTGTCTTTGATTATTTTCCTGTGTGAGTCCATTTGAGAATGTAGTGATGGTCTGGGTTCACCCCCATAGTTGTTATTGGGGTATTTAATGCAGTGGTGGAGAGACACCACGTATTGTGATAGGCATGTGTAGGATCCATGAATCTTGAAAGTTGTTTGTGGGAGGGGGAGCAGGGAGGAGGCTGGGGGGTGTTGTTCATGGTGGCAGTGGAGATACGTGTGCGGGTTTTGCCTCTATTGTTATGGCAGGGGCTGGTGCTACTTTGAGTTGGCGTGTCCTGGTCCATACAGAGTTTGCTTCTGATGGTGAGCTTGAAGAGGTGTGACACCTGGTGTCTGAAAACGACTCCCCAGAAACTCCATATTCACCAGCGTCTCGTACTTGTGACATGTTCTGTACAAGGTACGCCTTGTTTGGCGTTATTTTAAAAGTCTTGCTCTGCTAAACATTGATATCTTGTTGGATGGCATGTGCTACCGGCGTATGTGAAGGCATGAAACGTTGTTGAACATGTAATTAGAACACGTTGCAACTCCCACAAACAGCCTTTCAGGCACGACCAGGGAGTGGGCAGGCAGCATTAATGGCTCTCTCTCACCCATTCAGGAATAGATTCCACTCTCAGGGATTGTTTAGTGAAGGCTTTGCTCTAGGAAGAACGTTTGCAATGAGGCTGGACTGACTGATGAGGACAACTCCACGGGTCACAATCCTGATTGTTCTAGTGAGCGTGGGAGCGTGACATCATCCCTTGGCGCCACTCCCATTTAACAGAACACCTGAAGGGTCCTCAGGAAGACAAAGGGACTTTGAAAGGGGGAAGGGGAGCCCCAGGCAGGGAAGGATGGCCAGCCTGCATTTAAGAAGCTGCGTGTACCAGCTAACAAGGGGGAGACGTTGCTCGTTCCAATCTTGCTCGTGTGTAGAACTTAGACTGCGGTCTGATGTTTATTTCATTTGGTAACTACTTTTAATTGCTTTACATTTGCCCCTTATAGTCCCCTAAAATCTATTTTCCTGTAGTTAAGAAACTTGTTGAATGTTTTATCTTATCCAGTGTGTGTCTGAGTGAAGTGTTCAGACAAATGTTCAGTAACAAAAGCTGGTGCACGGTCCTGCCACTTGGAGAGAAGGGAGGACTGGATAATAATCACCCTTGGCCGGGTGTTTTGACTAGAGTAGACAGTATTGTCCTGTGGTCCTGGGCTGAGGAACTAGCTGGAGTTTCTCTGTTGTTGGTTCGTGAGTGGCTGGAAAGCATTTGTTGAACTAAGCGGGGGGTGGTCCCTCCCTGTGGAGGGCTGTGTAAGTGCAGTGCCCGCCAGGGTTTGTGGCTTGTCCAAGAATCACAGTGTGAGAGGGAGCCCAAGCTGGCTGAGTGATATGCCATCTCCTAGGTGGTACCCCAGGGGTTCTGCGTACCATCACAGAAGATTGTTTGAAGGCCACAAGAGGGGGTTCAAGATGGGGTCCCCATCAAGTATGGGTTATCATAGTTTGATGAGACCTCTTAGGGGTTCCAGTATGGGGCGGTAGGTGACATCTAGGGATGTGTGGTCAGAGTGGGTTTCATGTTTGTGTTGAAACAGGTTCCCTTGGGATATTTGGGTGGTCCATTCTCTGGTGAAGTGTCCTTGTTGGGTGAAGGCGGTTCTGAGTGTTGTAAAGTGTGTATCCTGGACTTTCTCCTCAGAGCATATTCTGAGGTATCTGAGTGCCTGGCTGTAGAGAACAGATTTCTTGGTGTGTTTGGGGTGGTTACGGGGTTGGTAAAGGTAGGTGTGGTGGTCTGTGGGTTTCTGGTATGTAGTAGTCTGTAGGGTTTCCATTGTTGAAGCTGATTGTAATGTCCAGGAAGTTGATGCCAGTGTGGCTGTGTTCCAGAGAGTTTAATGGATGTGGTGGGGGAGAGGGGTTTGAAGTTGTGCTGGAAATCTATAAGGGAGTTTAAGTCCTTTGTCCTGAGGATGAAAATATCATCCCTGTATCTCAAGTAGATCGTTGGTTTTGTGGTGCATTTGTCCGGAATAAAAGATGTTGCCTCACCCACCTTGTCTCTCTATTTTCTGCAGACTTTTGGGGCAACTCCTGCAGATCTTACACAAGGAAAATTCCCATTGGACCTTAGCGGGGCTTCATGTGGGTTTTGCTGGAGTAAGGACTGCTGGACCACACTTTGTTTTATTGCTGCTTTAGAGAAGTGGCTATAAAACATAGTCGGTGCGTCTTTCACTAGATTTCCTGTGACTAAAATCCTCCTCTGAGCAGTCCAACTGTGCCCTGCCAGCCTGCAATAGCTGCCACAGCTTTGAAATCCATTTCCCACAACGTTAAGAATTAAAAAGCCACAAAAGCCGACCTGTACATTTGTGTTGTATGAGGATTGCTGATACACAGCAGAGCTGTCATTTTAAGAGGAAACCATCCATCATCTGCCTGCTAGTCCTCAATAATCACCTTCTATTACAGTCCGATAGAGTCTTCAATCAGTGGCAGAGTGCCAGGTTTTCCACAGTTCCCAGTTTCCTGTTCTTTACAGAGGTATTCAAAATAATTCGTCATTCAACTCAAGAAATGTAGTGTTTGAGGAGAATAGTATTGTCCGTTAGCGCGTTGCCTCTGAAGAAAAGCTGGGCTTCGGTGTGATTTTTAGAATTAAACATTGTTAATCAATCCTGCACCTGACTTGTGTTTAATAATTACTGTTGTTGTTTTCATATACACTGATGCCGTGTAAAACTTGGAGGATGTTGCGCAATGACCCTATTACTAACAGTATAAGCAATGACCTGATTATAAAGATTCCATGAAGCAGAAAGGTAAGGGCACCAGTGTAAGGGGAAGTCATGGAGATAAAATGTATAGTGAAAATGGCAAACGTTCAGAAACACTTTGTTTTTATAGTGCATCTCTTTACTGTAGCTAATTGTTCCCTTGTGGAAATCTATAGAGGACTACCAGCATGTCTGTTATGGAAATATATAGGACAGAATTTAACCATGGCTATATTTGGAAAAAATGCATCCATGTTAAAAAAAATTTCAAAGTATCTGACTTCTGAAATATTTTTTTCTCATCCGGCTGTGAAATAAAATACAGCAGAGTTCTGAATTTAATCTCTCCCTATCAGTTCTGGGACTAACGGTAACCTCTGCTTTATTCGTATCATTCCATATGCTTTATAGCAGAAGAGAGTTCCTTACCTTTTGCACAAATTTGAAGCACTGCACTAAAGCAAAGACCTGGACACACATCACTGGTTTGTCCCTTTGGAAAATAAATAATAGTAAAATTTCTTTGCTATCTCTTCCTGTTCTAAAAATAAATAAGTAGTGGTTTGATTCTGTATTCAAAGTCTAATGTCCTACTTTGCAATTAAAACTATATAGTGTATTTTGAGAGCACACACTTGAATTCACCAAAGGAAAATAGGAAATAATTCACTGTGGCTCGAAAAGGGTGGGGATTTCTTTGTTTCTTTTTATATTTATTCAGGAAAAGCTGACAATCGTCCCACATTTAATGAACAACACCATCAATCACTGTGCTGACAATGAGCGGAAAAGCGAGGTAGATGTCAGACTGACGGCATATTGCTTTTTTCAGCTAGGGTCTGGCTGTTTATAACACTTTTCACTGGCACAGCTCTTGCAGCACTGGGACAGGAATAGAAAGAAGAGCCAGAAATTGGGTGGAAAGCCGCTTTTGCTTTTGTGCTGTGCAACCTGAAATAATCCGTGAACACACGGTAGCCATGGCGTAATTTTCACAATTTACTTTACGAGATGATGCCCTTTTCCTATCTCGTATTGAAACTGTGTGGAAAACGGATTCCGTTGCTGAGAAAAGGCTAGATCGTCCGCCTTAAAATCTGATCTGAGTTAAGGGGTAGCACAAAGCTGTAACTAAGAGCCACCATCCCTCTCCAGTTCCTCTCAGTCTGGGGAGGCAATAAGTGGTTTCACCCCATTTAATGGAGCAATTTACTCGGCCCTGTGTGTCTAACCAGCTGCTCTAGCTGGAGCGTGGAGCTAAAACTGCCCCCTGCTTTTTTCTGCACCCTCGTTTCCCGGTGGCTGACAATGGTGAGTAGCCTGTGCTGTCCCTGACACAGGCAGTCTGAGCAGGGCCCATCAGTGGAGTTTGGGGCTGCATGGTAGAGCCAGTCTTTGTGACAGTCTGGCCCACCGTGAGGACACAGAAGAATTGTATTGCTCCAGTCGTTAAGGATGAAATGTGGTCTCAGCTTCAGTCACTGTGGAGACAAAGGTTCTGACCTAGCCTAGAAAGGGAACATTTAGAGCCAGGCCTGATCATGTTACTAGGAGGTCATCTTCATTTTCCTCATCTCCTGGGTCTGGGAAATGTGGGTTAGGCCAGCCGGCTCTTAAAATAGCCGTTTGAATGCCTAAATCGGGAGACATTTCCTTCTGCCCAGGGTTTGTATTTTAAAATACACTCATCCAGCAAAACAAAACAAAAAAGAAGGAACTGAGGCCAACTTAATCTTAAATGCCTTGCCTGTCACACCACTGTATTGGTCTACGAATAAAGCTGTTGTGACCATTATTTTCATCAGCATCATAAAACTGGAGCAACATCGTGCGTCGGGTACAATTTCTTTTCAGCCTTTTTTTTTTTAGAAAGAACAGTATTTTTAGAAACAGTTTGGCTTATTGGCCTACCATGGGACCTTGAACAAGACGCTTCCCTCCTCCAAGCTTGTTTTAGCTCCTACCTTAATCTCGTCTGTGTAGACTGTAAACTCTTCAGGGCAGGGACTGTGTCTTTCAGCACCCAGCACAACAGTGAGGCTCAAAATATAGGAGGGAAAATCATGGAAAATGTCAGTTATTTTAATTTTCTGTGATTCTAAGGTCAGAAGGGTCACTGTGATCATCTGCTCTGA
Source organism: Mesoclemmys tuberculata (assembly GCA_007922155.1). Lineage (NCBI taxonomy): Eukaryota > Metazoa > Chordata > Testudines > Chelidae > Mesoclemmys > Mesoclemmys tuberculata. The sequence goes on along the minus strand of ML675615.1, from coordinate 31,285,117 downwards.
GCACCAAGATAACGCAGCCAGAGAACTTCCCCCAAAACAATCCCCAGAGACGATCCTTTAGAAGAACATCCAGTCCTGCTTTTAAAAATGGTCAGTGATGGAGAATCATTGGTAAATTGTTCCAATTTTGCAGTTTAATAATTTTCTGCTTCAGATATTTTTGTGAATATATTTATTGAAATTTTTCATTTTTTTGACATTTGTGGGTTTTTCTCCTCTCCCTCTTTCTACCATTGTTTCCTCTCCCCCTTTTTCCATTTTGCCACAGAGGAAGGAGGAGGGAAGGAAAGATTCACATTCTTTTTTTTTTTTTTTTTAATTTGAGGGGCTGAGTTTCCTGTTTCCTTTTGCCACTCTTTAACTTTGCCAGAGGTGAGGTGGTTTTGGAAAAAAATGAGAGTGGCAAAAGGAAAAATGGAGAAATCCCTTCCCCCTCCTAGATGACATTCATTCCAATGCATTTGGTGATGAAAAGGTGGTGAGGTTTTGGGGGTTTTTCCCTCAATAAAAAAGATAGAAAACACTGAAAAGTTTTAATAAATAACTTTAAAAAAAGGCAACTTTTGGGGGGAGAAAGAAGCTTCAGACAAAAAATCGGGGCCTGGGTTTTTGGCCAACTTCTGTGCAAGCACTGAATGACAGTGCTTTGGAAGCTTAGAGAGTTTTATGTAGGGGCCCGGCCCGGCAAATTCCCCCTCCCATGGTGTTCTGTGGAAAGCTTACTCTCCTTCTGCTCTGCTCTACTTCTGCTAAACTTCTGCTCCTGCTCTCTCTGTGCTGTGGCTAGAGAGAAGACCTGGCTCTCTAAGGCTGTCACAAACCATAAGGCAGCTTAACAAAAAGAGATAAGTAAGAGTTGAAAAAATATCACACCACGGTCCTCGTTGTGTCAGGATGCGTAAGATGCAGCCTAGCTGGCTCAATCCCCCGCACTGCCATAAACTTCCTGTCCGGGCAAGTTGCATAATTTCCATATGTCTCAGTTCCCAGCACTTCTTCACCGCACAGGGGTGTTGTGAGGTAAATACATTCAGAAGATTGTCAGGTGCTGAGGTACTATGTTAATGGAGGTCTGGAAGTACCTTTGATAGGTAAGAATAAATAATGTACGAGAGCCTCCACATACAAACATGGAGAGGTATGTATAAAATCCAGCTCTTGGGGGCATCTCGTAATGCTCCTGGAGGAATGTGGGGTCTAACAAACTCACAGGTGAAACTCCTCCGTTTACGCAGAATTAGGCTGTGGATAACATTCTGCACATATGGAGTGATCTGAGTATAATCAAACCAAGATATCAGGGCAAGTTAGGAATGCTCTCCGCTTTGTTTATCTGGCCCAGAGCAGTGCGTGCGAAAAGTCACAACTGAGTGGATGTTATTTGTGAGAGAAAGAGGGGCTTGCAGCATTTTGTGGTGAGTTGGATGTCTCTCAATGGAGTGGAAAACATCACACACATCCACACGGGGTTTTTGTCTGTGGCATGCCTTTCTCTTCACTGAAATGCATTCGACATATCACAGGATGCTGCCACCCTTACTGCTTACTTGTCAAAAGTAACCTTGTGCTGACAGTATGCATGATTTGATGAAGGACCCAGCACACAAGGTACATGGTATTTGGTTTTCCCCAGACATGTGACTTCTTTGATACAAGTTGTCCAGGGCAACCTGCCTTGGAATAATGTTTCAGATCACCTTCTGGATCGTTGGTTTTTCTTCCGAAACAGTTGTGCTTCATAGTGCTAGTTGCAGTTACTGAGCTAGATGATGTTGGTATAGGAAATATAAGAAGAGAGATGCTGAATTGCTGTATAATGGCAAGAATAAGGCATGCTGCACATGGAAAGCACCTAGTGGGGTGGAAATATTGACTAGATTGAGCTCAGGGAAACGGCCACCCTTGCCTCTCCTCCATCATTTGAAACAAATGAAAACGGGACTGATAAATTTCATGATGCTATTCCTAGATGTTTTGTTTAAAGGAAAATTTCCTTACGTGCAAACTAACTGAAAACTAGAAATGTAATTGCTATGAAACTTAAAACTATCTAGAGAAAATTACAGCTACTCGATGAAATATGTATTTTCTCAGCATAAAAGAAAGAACATTCTCATCCAGAAAGGGTATGTAAATAAATAAACTCTAATTGGTTTGACAATGCCCCTTTTCCTGGCAATGCCAAGAATCCTAGCATTGTAATTACACAGTTCTGAGCAGACATGTGGTTTCCATTAAGAAAGACTTGTGATTGACTGAGTTCATGAGGCATGTCAGAAAAAACACATCAATGTCTTTATAAAAAGAAAAAGAATAGATCCAAATTTACTTCTAACTTCATGAGAACTGTGCATTTGTAAATAGTTTTAAAACAGTATGATAAATGGAATAGGTGAAGCAGGTCACTACAAAGAAAGCATGCCAAGTTGATATTTGTATATAATCTTAGATGAACTAAATGCAACTACTTGCATTTTTTCGAGGAAAAGAAACAAGTTCTTGCATTTTCTGATGGGTATTTAAAAAAAACCAACTTCTGTTCCAAACCATTTTTTCAGTTGTTTCTTTTCAGCAACATTATGTTTGTAAATGTTTTCAATTAAAATGAAAACTATGTTCAAAGTCTTAACATATTTTGTTTGGCTTGCATCATACAAGAATAATAAAACAAAGTTAATACACTTAGAATTTTGGAGAGCAGAAAACTACACATGTTTTTCTATGTGGAAGAAAAACTAGCTGGTTTAGGAAAGGTAGAAATTTTAAACTAAAAATCTAATGATGTGCCTTAATCACCAAAAATGACTAAAATGTTCGATAGTTTATTTTCTCTCTCAGCATAAACATTTTTAAATAACAAATATTTTAGGATACTGCCAAATACTGTCATTTTTTGGCAACCCATCATTTTATGCTAGATGTATTTTCTTGACAACAAAACAATTCTTCTCTCTCCCCGAAATACTGTTTTGTCAAAAAGCATTGGCAAAATACATTCTGATTCTTGTAAATGGATAATCTCTGTGATAGCTTCTTTTATATATATATTTTTAAAAATTGGCTATTTAAAAAATATTGAGGTGACCAACTCTGCTTTCTACAAATGTGCTGAACAATAAGATTTCTTTTCTTGGAAGTTGATTTTTTGCAATATTATCTGTATCAATTAATAGATATTGGAATATGTTAGGCTCCTTTATAGGGAGAAAGGATGGTCTGATGCAGTGGTTTTTAACCTTTTGTCATTTGCAGACCTGTAAAAGTGTGTGGATCCTTTTGGAAATCTTAGACATAATCTGCAGACCCCCAAGGGTCCACGGACCACAGGATGAAAGCCACTGGTTGTCATCAGGCTGAGAATCCAGGAGACCAGCATTTTATTCCTGGCTCTGCCACAGACTTCTGGTGTGAACATGAGCAAGTCACTTAATCTACCTTATGCCTCAATTACCCATATCCATCCAGACATAATACGACAGTACTTCACACAGGTGTTGTGAGGATAAAATCTATGAATCTTCATGGGGTACTCACATATTACCGTGATGAGGGCTATATAAATACTGAGATAGACAGATGCAACGGATTAAAAGTGTACAGGCCCTATTCCAAGGCTTTTAATCTAGGCATCTAGATCTGTGTCTAAAATTGAGCACTTCCCAGAGCTAGATGTTCCAAAATAGATGCCTTGTCCCAAACTTCAAAGAAATGTTACATGGGCATCAAAGACCATTCTTGATTAAAATATAGTGTGAATCGGAGTTGAGTCGCACACATTTCTAAAATGCTTCTGAAGGTTTAAATAATCAGAAAGCAGGATCGTTATAAAGTTTGTGGAGCAAATTGACTCAAAGGAAAACATTAGATTGTCCATTTCCGATTTTCATTGGGCACAAGAGAACTGTACCACAAGCAAACAACTTTGAACTCAGAGCATTATGTACTTGAGATCTCTTTGCTTATTGCTTGCTTGCTAGAGCGTCTTTGGAAATGTGTCTTCAGTCATTTGAAGTTGTCACTCCAAAATGCCCATGACTCAAGCAAATGAGCTTCTCTGACACCTTTTAATTACCCAATCTGTGGTGTCAAATTAGATACCAGACTGAATTCTATCCAGACAGTTTGACTTTCAACACTTATTACAAATAAAAATGGGTTTAAAAAACGTAATTTGACATTGCAGCATGTAATCAATAGAGTCAGAAGAGAGAAAGTTCCTGGGATGCTTCTTTAATGTACCAGCCAAGTTGTGAAATGTGGGTGCACGGTTTGAAAATCTCTGTCCTGTCAGATGTGCAAAAACCAGCATTTGTGTGCCATATTGGTAACTGCATTGGTGAATGAGCGCTCCCGTGGTTTGCATGTGCAAATGCTAGTTTGCGGTGGATATGTGCTCATTTTTATGGCCCATGTTTGAAAGTCTGCCCCTAGGAATGAGTTTGGTAATGCAGACAATCTGTGCAGATTACTGAAAAGCAGCATGAAGCTGCTTTGGAAAATCTCAGTCCTTACTTTCTTGTCAGATTGGCCCTTTCATACATGAATAAAATAATATTGTAAGGGCCTGAAGCACTGAGTGAGAGTTTGGATTGCCCAGTAATTGCTGGATCAATCTCTTAGTTTTAAAAATGATCAGCAGCTTCTGGAGTCAATGCATGTTTTATTAAAAATGCTTTTCATAGAAATAATTTTTTTGACTGTAATTTTTTATAGTAGACTTTCATTAAACTATGCTTTTCTGCTCTGGACAGTAGAATTTATACGAATATTGATATGTCCTGTTCCTGAGATTGCAAAAGAACAATTGTCTGTTTAAAGCCTTGGTACATCAGTTAAAAATAGAAAAACCCAGATTGGTCATAGGGTCAACGGCATGCAGATTGTGAAAGGAAAATCTAAACCTCTGAAGAAGAAGTATTTCTGCCTGAACGTTTGCGTGTTTGGTTGCATTGGTTTTCAGAGCTAGAGAACTGGTGAAACATCTGACTTTGCTGTGGTTCCCATGAGAGACACCAAAATCTTCCTGGGCAGGCAGGTGGCTGCAAGACCATCCTTTTCAACAGAACTTCTTCATCGGATAAGGCACCAGACTAGGACTCTGGAGATCTGGGCTCAGTTTGCACCTGTGCCACGGGGAGTGTGAAGTAACTCACTTGGGGCGTGATCACGTAAGGAGCTGAGCGCTTGGATTCTGAGCCATTCAAATTCCTAAGCCTGCGAATAGACCCTTTGAAGTCAGTGGTTTCGTTAGTTATAAGTGATGGCACAGACAGGAATAGGAAAAGGATCTTCACTGAGCATGAACGGAGGCCTATGTTTGTCAGCAGCAGCCTGGCCCAGCCAGTTTACCTAACCCCCTGGTGTCACACCAAACAAGGTCACTCCTGCATTCAAACCCTTTCGCCAGTTCTACCCATCACACTACTGGCGGGCG
>ML675615.1:31122858-31279673 GCA_007922155.1 Mesoclemmys tuberculata | reverse complement strand
TAGTTTGTCTCTTGCTTGATATTTATGAGGAAAGGTTAGGGGTTAGTCCTGGGGCTGATTTGGCCTACTGTAAAGAAATTAGGACTTTGCACTCTTTCTGATGCCGCAGTATGTGATCCTCCTCCTCACGTAAAACCAAACTCAACAGCTGCTGAAAAGCCTTTAACATTAAAACGAACACATTGAAAATATTTTTAAGGTCTTATGCAGAGATCTGAGCAAGTTGCAGGGTCTTTTTTATTTTAATTCATGCTCAGTTTTGATCTGATATACCAGAACCATCTGACTTGCCAGTTCCGCCACCAGAAACATAAAATCCCCAATGGAGATAGAAGTGCAATAGAATCGGAGTGAATTTTTTGGGGGGAAAGAACATCATTTGTCTTAAGATACAGGTAATTCCTCTTTCAGGATGTGTAGATAGGAAATTACGCCACCCATGTTCGGTGGATAAACCCCCATTAAAAAGGCACCAGGATTTCTCCAAATGGGTTAGAAACTTCTCTGCCTACCATCTCTTGAAAGATATCATCCCTGCTTGGGAATCTCAGCCCACCAGTCAATACACCCTGCTACATTTACCTAAATGGCATGTCCCTCTCCATGTTGTTGCAGCCACACAATAATTAAATGTGCCTTCAAACAGTATTGAAGGCAGGTAGTCTTTGAGCTTATTGGTTAATTAGTTTAGCTTTGTCTTGTAGCTTCCCATCACTGTGTAATCAATATCACTCTAGAGAACATTCCGCCAATATTGGAAACAGATACCTCCCGCCTTAAGGTATGGCCTCACAGCCATTTAGGTTATATTGTAAAATAGTTTTAGTAAGAGCATAGAGTCGGTTACACTTTCAGGAAGGCTGATATATGAATGTACCTTTTCAAAAAGCTCATTTATATACACAAAAATGACTCCTCGTATTTCCTCTGGTTCCTTTCTTTTTTAATCTTTGGATTTCCAAGAAATGTAACCAAGTGAGAGACAAAGCTTTTCAGTGCAGCTGCCAAATAGAGCATTTGTTTTATTTAAATATCGTCTTTGGAAAGCAATAATCGCACATTTAAAAAAATTACAATGGGGGCTAGAAGTATAATGAAAAATGTGGAGTCTGGGTACTGTTTCCTCTTCTGAGGAGAGACGATGTTATAGAAAACTTTATAATGGAGTGAATGTGTTTTAATGCACATTAAAATTTTTAATCCTCTAGCTATTGCTGCTGACTGCTTTAGAAATGTTAAATTAAAATGCGTATGCAGTGTGTGTTGTAGCTATGTTGGTCCCAGGATATTCGAGAGAGAGAAAGTGGGTGAGGTAATATCTTTTATTGGACCAACTTCTGTTGTCTTTTTTATCTCTTTCACCAACAGAAGTTGGTCCAATAAAAGATTAAAATGTGACTGTTTTATGCTTTTTGAACTCCCTCTTTCTTCTTAAACCACGCCTTGCTGCTTAAACTGTCTTATTTATTCTAATGTCAGCAGAGCTTTAAATCAATAATAGACTGTACATTCTTCCTGAATATATATATTCTGGATATATATAAATAGTCTTTTATGCATTCAAAAGTGATATAAAATCATCATTCCGACCTATAAAATATTAATTCATATACATGTTTGTATGTGTGTGTATAAAAATGCCACTTTGAGATCTGCTGATGCAAAGTGCTGTGTCAGAACTAGATTGTGTGTCTGTGTGCGTATGTTTAAAAAGGAGTCTCTTTTGGTCCTGCAGAACTGGAGCAGGAATGTGTTTAAAAAGAAGGTGTTTAACATGGTGATAACTTTTCTGGTACCATTGAATCCCGGTGTTATTGAGAACAGTCTTGGGGCATTGCAGTACCTGTACCTCACGTACGTTGCAGTAGTACAAAGTGCTACAATGGCATTGGTTGTACCATAACAAACAGCACATATTTGGATACCAAGCTAGGAGTTTTTGTTTGTTAGCTAAAGTCGTTTTCCAATTAGTTTTTAATGAGTTCTAAAATTTTAATCTTACATGAGATTTTGAGTAGGAGGTGCTTATGTTAGGCCATGGTATACAATATTGCTTCATGGGATAACATTTAATTAAAACACACTAATTTATGTATTTGTTTATTAGTTTTATCCCTAAAGCAGCAAAAAAACTCAGCGTGATTTTTATGAAAAAATGTAAACGAGGACTTTGGCATCACTAGTAAAGTGAAATTAGCATAAGATAAAAATTTGCTCTTTCCCTTGAGTAATGTAATCAAAACAACTTTTAAATAACGACTGGATCTGAAGCGTGCCCAGCTTCCATTAAGAAGGTGAAGAAGCCGGTCCTATTCCCATTGGGCCTAATTTTGATACCTTGCCTTATAATGTCCCTCAGTGCAATAGGACTCCATGTAAAGGGACTGCTGAATTTGGCAGATTCTCATCTGGTGTAAATGACCAGAGCTCCATTGCCTTCCATGGAACAACACTAATTTACACTAGCATAGGAGCCGGCCTACCGTGAGTAAGTGCCTTTGGTTCATTGATGTTTAAGGGAGTTTTTACAGGTTGGCTTCCATAGGGTCAAGATGAGAGTGCTGTGGGAATAACCTTTTATTTTCCTAATTTCCTTTTTGGCTTTATTAGGTTTTACCTCATTACTCTTGTCTAAAAATACGTTTCCTCTTATTACTTTAAATGTCTGATTAGTTGCAATGGAAAAGCCCCATCTTGAGACTGAAAAACTTTTCATTGACATTTAAGGGAATTCTGCCTGAGTAGGGGTTGTTAAAATTGGGGCTCAAATTTTTGTCTTGTGATTATAATACAGCACCACAAGAGAAATAAGATTGTTAGCAACCTGCTAATGAGACTATTTTTATTTGAGGTCCTTTTTTGTTGAATTTTGTGTGTATGTATGTATATTTACACCTCAGGCCCAGCTTCTGCAATCTATTGTGGGGTTATCCTGCAAAGATCTGTACTCCTTGGCCCTGATCCAATAAAACACTTAAGCACCTGGGTTATCCTGCTGAAGCCAATGGGTCTGTGCCCATGCTTAAAATTAAACAGGTTCTCAAGTGCTTTGCTGAATGTTCAGCAACTTTGGATCGACCCCCTGTGTATGCAGCTCTATTAAAACCAAGAAGGCTCTGTATGAACACAGTTAATTGCAGGATCTTAGTCTTAAAGGGTGAGTTGGTTTGTTTGTGTAGGATTATATGCAACCAACAGTCTGCAAGCAAGGGAGAGACATCAGGAAGCAAAAACCGAAGTTACTTTACTTCTTAATCTTCTTGTACAATTTGTAAAATTAAGATATGAGAAGATGAATCGTTTTGGACGAAGGTAGTGCATTGCCTGAAAATGAATGCTCTGTTATTAGTTTCAGTGTACTAAAATACATAAGACGACCTTCCCTGAATTCCCCCCCCCATGTTCTCCCTTGGTTACTTAATTACATTCATGCTTCTTCACTTCAGTACATTCTTCAGTAAACAGATTATGGGGGAGTTGCTGTTTATTAATGAACTGTCAATATACACGTGGTTTAAAAAAAAAAAAGATTGGCCAGTTTTAAAATAACCAAACTGTTTATGCCATGAAGACAGAGAAAAGCATCTTTGGATCAGTTGGTTGTTCTCTCTCTCAGTTTCAGGGCAGCACCGTCAGGTTAGATGTTGGGATTTGGCCTATAAGCAGTAGGGGAATGGCAGATTGTTTCCAGGAGAAGTGCAGTAGTCATTAAGAAGGAGCGAGGAAGTGTTTTAAAACACGGCTGTTAGCATTCTCAACAAAACGAGCTGGAGTCACACAAAAGCGCATAGAGACAATCGCACATGTTTTTGTGAAAACTTTTCCCTTGTTGTCTCAGAAGTGAAAGTGGGATGACTGATGTTCGCTCTTAGTCAAAGCAACTCGCTTTTTTGTTGTTCTCTCTCTCTTTGCTGTAAATTATCTACATCATTGACGTGTTTGAATGAGGAAATTGTGCCTGTAAAAAAAACAAAACAAAACAAAACAAAAAAAGAGAGAAAAAAAGGTCAGCGGATGAAAAGCAGAGTTGATTTTAAAAAATAACACCCAGTTTTACTATGCAGTCAACTCTCAGTGCTTTTCAGGTGAAAGGAAAAAGAAAATCTTCAATGCATTTAAGCAATGAAAGTACAGCAAGAAAAAAAAAAAGCTCTCTAATACTCTTTTGTTGGCATGAAGTGGTCACACGTGTGCTGAAAAAATGGAACAACTTTAAAAAAAAGCAATATGATATCGAAAGTAATACACGCTGCATCAGCACATACTATGAGTGCATGTATTATACATACATATATGTACATATCAGGCCTAATTCTGAAAACACTTAAGCCCGTGAGGTACTCTATCCTTTTTTGTAATCAGCTGATTTAATTATAAAAGTGTAGGTAGTTAATCATGTACTTAAATATGCAAGGACCCCCTACACACCCATATGTGTGTGTAGATCATAAATCCTATAACCTACTAATACAAAAACATTATCCAAATGTGACAAACACCAACTTTAAAATTGATTTTGAATTTCTTATTATTTTTCTACTTCTTTCTTTAAAAATTTCATGTATCTGTTTTTTTATATTTTGGGGTTTTTTTTTGGTTAAAGTCTAGTCTAAGTCACAACTGCATCCTTTTTCTCATGTATATTTGATACCAGGCTCCAGTCTAATCTGATAAAGTGCACTTTGCCTGTGGTGTCTTACAATAAGCTGGCTGCATTAGTGCCGGGAAAAATCAATACCGATTTATAATTTACCATCGCAAAAACCTATCACTTTTTATGACCCTCTATCCTGGCTCATTAATATTACATTAAAACGGCCCCCTTCCCCCCTGCACTGCAACAGGGTGAAATTGTAAGCTTGTCAGGTTTGCAGTCATAAAGAAAGCTTTAATTGGTCTTAGTTTGGGAATTAGCCTCAGATTTTGTTTACTTATGTGATTTAAAAAATGTTTACTTGTGGTGGTTTTTAAAATGTATCATGGTAACACACATTTCCATTTCTTAGCCCATACAGCTTCTTTCTGACTTGTTAAATACCAGTGCTAAAAGACATTGCTTTCATAAAATGCACATCAACTTAGTCAATCACTCAGTGCTTTTGCTTGGTTCTTTGCATTTCTTTTACTGCAGTGACAAAGAACAAATCATGTTCAGCAGCAATATTTTTTCCTCTTTTTCTAGTCGTATTTGGGTTTTTTGCTTTTGTTGTTAGTTTCAGGAGTACTAAAAAGATATTTTGGAGGAAAAATTATGACGACCAAACAAGATACACTGTATTGCTCGTCTCTCTAAAAAATTGCTTTTCTTTTCTGAATTGGCAAGAGAAAAGGGATCAGAGTTGGCTGTTACTGGCCTAATCCTGTGGGCCGCTGGTGGCCTTCTGCCTTGTGCAGAGCCGTTGACTTGACTGGGGCAAGAGACGCTCAGCACCTCCCACATTTGGGCCTAATGTTTTGCTCTCTCTGGTGCAGAGAAGAGAACAGGACAGGAACTGAGAAATGTCAAACCAAAAATACATTGCATGTTTCTTATATTTTTAGAGACTAAGACACCCCTCAACAAAAAGTTGCCCCCTGCAAAGGGAATTAAAACAGTTTCATGCTCATATGTTTTTAGACTCCAAAACTCCTTATATCTAAATTCTTTCCAGATAATGTCAAAAATAATGATGTCAGTGTTTATGTTGGCAACGGAAAGGTGCTCTTTATTTATTTCATACTATTCACAGAGTTTCCAGGGAATCTTTTTTCCCCTCCTCCTCCTTCTTGTTAATATCATGAAGATACCATTCTAACAACATGTTTTGTTGTCTTCCTTGCTGCATCAAACGTTAAAGAATAAATAGGTAAACAGAGAAGCAAATAAATAAAGAAATTGGAAATTCAGTGTGTTCTCAAGTGTGCAGTAGATCCACACCATGCAGCAAGTACATGTCGTGATTGGGTTTTTAAAAGACGTTCGCCTCCCTACTGACTGACAGGGCCTATTGATTTTTTAGGTTTCTGCCGTCATCAGTTTTCAGCCTCACAGCGGCCATATGTCGAGGTCAGGGCGCGCGGGGGCTCAGGCAGGCAGCCTTCGCCACATCCAAAAGTGAAGGGCCGCTGAAAGAAAATCAATCATGTCATAAGTGGGAAGCATCAAAAATTTTCCCCCTGTATGGCCAAAGCCCATCAGGCTGTCTCCACTCAGTAGCTAAGGTTAGGCATCTGTCAAGTCAGGCTAGGTGAAAAGTATTAGAAATGCCAGTTAACCCATGGTAAGGCTGAGTGGAACAGTGTTTTCCTTCCCTTTGTTTGCCCGTTGAATATGACAAGGTTAGCATTTTCACTTAATTTTTGAGACAAGGTAGCATTCCCTGTCCCCCGCCCCCTTCCAGTTAATCCACAGAGTGTACTGTACTGGGTCGATTTTTGGCAACTGATTATAAAGCCGACAAGAACTAGTATTCTCTCTCTATATATATTAAGATAGTTTTTCTTTCATGATCCGCTGGGAGATCAGCGATGTAGCATATTTATAAAGTCCCCAAAATGTATATCCTAAATGAAGGATCGTCTGAAGCTCAGCTTTTTTGAGCAGCTGTCTGCACATTTAAGTTTTAGTGATAAAATTAATTGCCCGTTTCACATATTGCTATGAATGTGACTCGACTCTTGTTCCAGAATTTCTTCACTGAATTGACAGTAAATATTTTCATTGTTCCACTAATTGGAGAGAAATATATTTCATGCACTTTGTGAAAGTATACTGCTGTGCTATCTGATTTTAATCTTTCCCCTCCTTGTTCCATTTAAAATCCATACAATTAGATTGTGCAATTATGCTAAATAATCGATCTGTGTCTTGTTTGCTGTTTGTCTGATACCTCTTGCAGAGAGGAAACCATATCTGTGTATGTCTACTAAATTTGAAAAACTGATTTAGTAATACAATGGGATAGTTAAGATTATGTTGGCGATCTTTCAGGGTTTCTGACTGCAGATCATGCACCCTCAGGAATGTCGCTGTAGGCCAGGGATAACCAACTGGGTGTAGATTTATTGTTAACCAGTTAGACAAAAAGAAAAACAAATGAATCAATATAAAAATGGGAGACTAGCCCAAATGTTCTAAACTTGTGTAGTGACAAAAACTCTAGTTGCCGCAAAGATAGGTTGTTTGTGTTTTATATGTTACTTTCATGTTTTATAACGGTCCTTTATCTTACTTCCTGGGGTGACACTTGTCTTTTCTGAGTGGGAGTAGCTCTTCCAGGCTTGATGCTGCCAATTGAAACTCTGGTTCTGAAATCTCAGGAGAGGAGTTCTTCCTGTGAGAATTTGATCTAGGATTGAAGTTGGCAGGATGGTTTGCTGGAGAGATCACCCCACTTGGAACGGACACACGAAAAACAGGGAGGGAATGAAGTCAATGACTGAACTAAGCTGTGCTTTAACTTTCCACTTCTAAAATGACATTCACTGCCCGATCCAAGATGTATATTTACTAATAAATGCTTTAGCTCTCAGTGCTTCAATGATTACACTCTCCATTCCATGCAGATAAAAAGACAAAATGTTTCTTTAATCAGTACTGTGATGTGAGACCGTTAAGGTAATAGTGCTTGAAACTATTAGAACCTCCAAGATATTGACTGGCTTGCTTTTGGTGTTGCAGTTATAATTACATTGTTAGGTTATATTATGTGGGTTTATACTAGTTATTCTAACAGAAGATTTCACTGTCCACAGTTTTAACAGTGGGGACTGTTCTATGGGGTGGAAAAATCTGCATTTGAGAGCTTCTGGGGCTGCTAAATGTGACCTAATTGTGGTTAATACTTTCTGGTTCCTATAATGATGAGCCCCTGTCGGGGAGTCTAGTCCAGCCTTCTGAAATCCATGATGAATGAATTTGGTTGATTGGGGCAAAAATTGTTTTTGAAACCATTTCTAAAGTGTATTTAATGCTTTTGGTGATGCGTTATGGGAAAAGACCAGTTAGAGAACATAACTTGTCTGAATTCAACCCAGAAGGAAATCTCTCTCGTCGCGATATGCAAATGTTACTTCCCATAACAGAGCTGAGAGTTCAGAACTTTCATGGGACATTCAGTAGACTCTGAAGCATCCAAATATTTGGTCTCCTCCTGCAAACATCAATGGCTCTTAGCCAATATGGTCAGGGATGCAACCCTCTGCTCTGAGAGTCCCTAAACCTCTGACTGCCAGATGCTGGGACAGGACGACAGGGGGTGGACCACTCAATAATTGCCCTGTTTTGTTCATTCCCTCTGATGCCCCTGCCATTGGCCACTGTCGGAAGACAGGATGCAAGGTACCATTGCTCTGACCTAGTATGGCCATTCTTAGGCTTTGTCTTCCTGATGGCAGAAAATTTGCCGCCATCAGATCGTTTTCTCTGGATCAACTGAGCGGTCAGTGAAGACCTGCTCAGTCGATCCAGAAATTGACACATTAAGGCCACCTTCTCAAGTGGTGTAGCGCTGCGTTGACAGAACGCATTTCCCGTTGGCGCCGCGCATTGAAGATGGAGCGCAAGAACAGAAGCAGAGAAGTCGACGGGAGTTACGCAAGTTTTTTGTAGCTTGTGTAACTGCCGTCGACTGCCACCGAATCTCCAAGGTAAGTGTAGACAGGGCCTTATATACTAAGGGTAGGTCTACACTTCAACAAATCACCTACAGCTGGCCCAGGACAGCTGTCTCGGTCTCACAGGATTTGGGCTGCAGAGCTGTAAAACTGCAGAGTAGATGTCTGGACTCGAACCCGAGGGTCACAGATCCTGGGCTCCAGCCCAAGCCTGGATGTCTGCCCTGTAGCCGGAGCCCTGCCAACCCGAGTCAGTTGACCCAGGCCAGCCACAGATGTTTTATTGCAGCGTAGACATACCCTGAGTAACTTAACTCCTGGATTCCTAGATTTTTAAGGCCAGTTGTGATGGTGTAGTTTGCCTCCTGCATAGCGCAGACTGTAGAATTTCTCTCTGTCATGTCTGCATCAAGCCAGAACTTGTGACAGAACTGGACCCCATCTTGAGAAAGCCACACAGAGACTCCTGTGAGTAGTTCAACTGGACTCATCACGTGAGTCAGGTTAGTCCCATATTTGCGGAGTTGGGCCCTTTATTTGTGACATTGACAGAAGAAAGGGAGCAAAGTGGGGTGAGTCTCCTCTCACAGTAGTGCAAGCCAGGAGTGACTCCAGAGCAGTCAGCGGAGTTAGTAACGTTGAGAGAGGAGACGCAATAATTGTTCCTATGTTGAATTATGAATGTCCAGGTCAGAAGAGATTATATGTTGCATAAAAAGGGCAAGAATGATTGAGTTTCAACAATAAGGCCTTATCTAAATCAATCGATGCAAGTGTTGAATTGGCTTAAATGTGTCCATGTTAGGAGTTTGCACCAGTTCCATCAGAGCCGTTTATTTAAACCAGTACACTTCTCTAATACAGACAAGACCTAACGTCAGATTTACTTTTGGAATGTACCTATGGCATACAGTATCATGGAGCCGTCCTAGCTTTTGGTTAACAGACATGGAACAGTTAATTCGATCGATTAAAGAGAAATGTAGACATTGCATTTAATATTTTAGAATTAAACCAGATGGGCGGGGTGGGGGGGAGCTTATTCTAATCACATTGTCCTTTTTAGTGCACTGCGTTCTTATATTGCTGTTCTAATCAAATCCTGCTAGTCATCCACAAAGCATGAATTCGCCAGATGTAACCAATTTATAATAGGTAGAGCTTATCGGGAAGTATAGAGCATACGTCTCAATGCTGCGGTTGAAAATTATTTTAAATATAGCAGAGGTGGTAGGCTCAGAGCATGGAAGCAGTCAATGGCTTTCTCTGCGTTTTAACTGGAATCTAATTTGTGGGTACATAAATAGTTGGCTGAAAATTTTTTCCCCAGTCCCAAAAGTTTCAATCTAGAAATGAAATTTTCTGCCCCCAAATGAAAGAAGATTAAAATAGTGACAATGCGAAAAGGACAGAGACTCGTCGTTGTTCTTACGGATGCAATGGACAATCAGGTTTGCCTTAGGCGTAGTATAGGCATGAGACAAAGAAGACAGTTCCTGTCCCAGAGAGCTCACAGTCTACCTGGGCCAGAATACAACAGATTTCCCACTTGCCCATTTCAGGCCCCAGTGATTGTTTTGTGGGTCCAGTGACCACAGGGTCAAAGTTTGTTGAATGGTCTTTGAGGGACTGCATCTCTTCCAGCTTTGGGCTCCCTTTGAAGATCGACCAGTTAATGTTTGCACTGCTGTTCTTTGACAGTGTGAAGCACTGTAGAAGTGTCATTGTTAAGGCCATCCTGAATCAACTGGTGAGAGTACTGTTGACCATTCTGAACCAATCGCTTCCCACCGATGTGAATAAGCTATCTTTGCCGTCTGTCAGGGGCCTGCCAGCAGGGGTATCATGAGGTGGCTCTGGCAGTCAAGGCTAGGTTCTCATTTGGGAATACAGGGCACAAAGTGCTGGGAAAACGGCCCCACAGCTTTGTTTTTGGTGTAGGAATCTTCTCTTTCCCCCTTCAATCATTAGTCCGTAATGTGGATTAGTTACTAGACTGAATCAACCTAATTAAGAACCCATTAGGGGCCGTGAAATTTTGTCCATTCTCTTGCACTTTCTTCACTCTTTATGTGCTCCTGTGCAAAGGCTTACAGTGCTTGCTTTGTATAGCAACCCCGTCTTTCACCGGAATAGGTTCTCCTCAGCCAGCTCTACAGCTCCTTCCCATCCCATCTACTTTCCCTTGGCAGCCAACATTACCCTTTCTCCTAAGCTGACCGCAATGTTAAATACTTGCTGGGAGCCCAGCCACAACTCAAGGGGTCTGTGACTGTTAACGTCCCCTCACTGCTTCGCTCCTTCCTGCCCCCTAGCCTCTCCAGAATGGTATCCCCAAAATGTAGCAACCTAAGCTCTGGCCATATGGGCCAGTTCTGCTTAGGCCTTTTCAGGATTCAGGAGTAGAAACCACAAAGTCCAGTTTTATTTAAGAAAAAAAAAAGTCTCCTGTGGCACACAAGTGTAACATTGCTCCAAACAGCATTGCAGAAGGTATTTCAGCCCTATTAAAACAATAAATCCCAGTGGTGGCCAAAGAAGTTGTTTCAGATCTCTTGGGCCAGAAATCCATTTTAACAAAAGATGTCCCTGAATACAGATCTACCTGATATGCTTCAGAACCATTATGGTCTTTTGGGTAACTAATAATCATTTTTAAAATGTCTTTATAATACCCATTTTAAAATGTTTTAAATATGTATTTTATAGTAGACCATGATGGGTTCTAAAGAGACATCAGGGCTTAGTAAGAAAATAATAAACATTTTAAAAATTGTGTTTTAAATACACACTTTAGGACTGTCAGAACTCAGATGAATTTCAAGGAAAGAGGTTTTTTACCCTACTTCTCTCCAACTGACATAAAAGAAATGAACGTTCCCACACGCATGTGCCTACTGTAAAACTGAATGCTGATGGGCTGTTTTAAATGGATGCAAACTAGGAAGCTCCAAATTTAGGCTGAAATGTCCTCCTTTAATTAGCTCAGTGCGTGGTGCAGCTGATGTGAAACCATCCTGAGGCCGCTTCAGAACCGGGGGTGACATTACATACCATACAAGCTGTAGAAGCAATATCCATGTACAGCTGAGAATGTATCAGACAGCACTGCAGCCTTGCTTGCAGATTATTTTTGGCTTTTGTCAGTTTAGGGCAGACTCCGTGTGGATTGCACCAAGGATGAATATTATCCATTGTGTCAGATCCAGCCACAGTGTGCCTCTGTGGCTGCTGGCCCGTAGCAGTGCCATGGTAAAGGTTTGTTTATCTGGGGAAGTTGTTCTGGAGTAAGGGATGATGTGAATGTAGAAGACTATAGCTGTTCTGGCATAACTCCCCCTGTGGACTCTCTGGAATAAGAGTGCCTTTTTCTGGTTGAGCTTAATACGCTTCCAGTGTGGTTTAAGTGAAATCAGAAAAAGACACTCTGATTCCAGAGTACGTGTCTACACAGAGAGCCATGCTGGTCAGTGTCCCCATGTAGACAAGTGCTGAGATCCCTGCTCTCCGTAGCTAAGGAAGCGGTGCTTAAATGTGAGGGGAAGGGCCCCTTTTCCAATAGGAAAGTGGTACAGTTTGTGGGAAATGGAAGGCTCTTCTCCTAAGGCAGAGATGGGCTCTTTACTGTCTGGCTGAACATCAGCCAACCTGGGGTGTGCCCTGAATATAAGGATATATCCTAGATGATGTTTCCATTCAGGTCAGCCAGAAATAGGGGAAAGAAAGGGGCTTATCCTCTAAAAGAAAAGCCACCTGGGAACGACCCCGCAATGATTAGGAGAGGAGAGAGCTCCAAAGACTGTACGACGAGGAGAACAGTCCCCACATGACACAGCTGCCTTTAGGGCACTCTCTTCCCTCAACATTTTTTAATTGTGGCCCCCATCACCATGTGTGAACACCATGGAACTGGTTTCTGTGGATACTGACCCCTGATGTGAGGCCTGGTATAACTTCCCCAGTCCTGTGGCAGGTGACGAGTGCCAGGAAATAAATTCCGTCTCGTATCAGAGATCCTGTGTGCGTGTCATACCATTATTACCTGGTGTTGGAAGAAAACAAACTAAATACTGGACAAAAATGAGCAAAGGAAACCAGTTGAATCCATTAGATTGAAAGGGAACCTGGCAGAGAACTGGCGGGGAAGTGAAGCACTTCCAAATTATCATTAGGAAAGGGATAGATAATAAGACAGAAAATATTGTATTGCCTCTATAAATCCAAGGTACGCCCACATCTTGAATACTACATGCAGATCTGGTCACCCCATTTCAAAAAAAGATATATTGGAATTGGAAAAGGTACAGAAAAGGGCAACTAAAATGATTAGGGGTATGGAAAAGCTTCCATATGAGGAGCGATTAATAAGACTGAGACTCTTCATCTGGAAAAAAAGAGATGACTAAGGGGTGGCTATGATCGAGGGCTATAAAACCATGACTGGTGTGGAGAAAGTAAATAAGGAAGTTTTATTTACTCCTTCTAATAACGAAAAAGCTAAGGGTCACCAAATGAAATGAATAGGCAACAGGTTTTAAAAAACCATAAGGAAGTATTTCTTCACCCAATGCACAGTCAACCTGTGGAACTCTTTGCCAGAGGATGTTGTGAAGGCCAAGACAATAACAGGATTGAAAAAAACTAGGTAAGTTCGTGGAGGGATAGGTCCATCAAACGCTCTAGGCCGGGAATGCTATTTGCCAGAGGTTTGGAATGACCAGCAGGACAGATCACTTGATGATGACCTGTTTCTGTTCATTCCCTCTGAAGCGCCTGGCATTGGTCACTGTTGGGAGACAGGATACTGGGCTGGATGGATCACTGGTCTGACCCAGCGTGGCTGTTCTTATATTATGTTCTTATCCTAGAAGCAATGGCCTTGCAAAGAAGCTAGACAGGGTGAAGGATTATTTGCATTGTGGGAGCACTGGGGGATTGTGCTTCATTGTGAATCAGGACCCCATTGTGTTAGATATAGTACAAACACATAACAGCTGTGGCTGGTCCATTGGACTGGAGATTACTACACAGTTTGGTGATACCATAAAGGGACTGCTGACATCCAAAAAATGTAATAATACTGTGATCCATGTAAGAATATCTCTTGGCCATTATGTAACAGAGCTATACAATAAAGTTAATACGTATGCATTACAGCAATTAACGAATGGGTTATTCTATTTGTTTGTGCTATAACAGAAAGCCATTGTGAGAAATAGACTAGGTTTTGCAATGAACAATGGGTGTTTGAAGGGCTAATGAAAACTGTGCTTCCCAAATGGAAGTGTTTAACAAGCATGAAAAGAACTGGAGTGCACCTAATTGAAGAGGTATTTATCAAAGTATAAGGGTAATATACAAGGGTGATAGAAGGTGGACACAATATTTGTTTACAAGAAATGTGGAAGCGGTCATGACACAACGGAGAGGTGTATGGCACAAGAGTTGAGCTGGCATCCATGAAATAAAAGCAGCCATTTCCTGAAAAAGCATGTATGTTACGCTGCACAAATTATAAAGAAATACAAAATAAGGTTCATTCATGAGTGTTTCACTGGTGGACAAAATGATGCTGCTGTAGAATTAGAGCTTCTTGTGGGCTCTCTTAAGAAGTTTACAAAGCAAGGTTCTTCGAAAATGAAGCTTGTTTCACATATCGGGCACAAAATGAGCCCACTACTATACAAATTTTCTCTACTAACTGGTGCAAGTGTATTTGGTTTAAGTGGGAAAGATTACCTCTGCTTAATGGGTTAATTTTTATTACCCAAAACCAAGTTGTTGCACAACACAACAAGTAATGATGTAACAACTCATGATAAATCCATTTACTCACCCTGGGATGCAAGTGCGTTAAATAACAGATAATGGCTTGCAGTCCATTCCTGGCTCTTTTTGGCCATTCCCTTTGATATCTCAGTTCAAGCACACCCCGCTCACCCCCTGAATGTACACACTCACACGGTATAGCAAAAAAGTCATGGCAAAGCATTTGATTTTGGAAAAAGAAAATAGCCTGATAGGATGCAAAGGAGCTGTACGTGGCACTGTTAGAAGATTCCAACATGTCTCTCCAGTCTGTGTTATCATTACCAGTTCAGAGATTCGTGAACAGAAGGACAAACACTGCAGTGCCACCATTTAATAGCCTTCTTAGGGACCAAGTTCCAGGGCCCTGAAACTGTTAGGAAGGAGGAATATACCACAAAAATAAGAAAAGAAATACTAGGGCAAAGAACTCTTAGCAATTACTCTCGCTGCAGGTGGGAGAGAATGTTCAATCCAAAGAGACAGTGGTTGGCAACGTGCCAAAGTTAATGGCTGTCTTTTGAGCGCCAACATCATACATCCTAACTCCTCCCCTTTAGGGTCAGCCCTGCCGGAGCAACCAAAGACACCTAAGCAAAAACAAGAGGATGCTGCTGGCTGGCTGGCTCTTGAGGAAACCCAGAATGTTCTTGCCAGGGCTCCCGTGGGCAGGCTTCTCACCCACTCACCTGGTCACTGTTCGCAAAAAACACCAAGATCAGCAAATGCAGGCAGAAACACCTCAGCTGCCAAGCAGCCTACTGCAGAAGGAGCAGCCTGGGGTCACCAGCTCTCCACATCATAGGTTCCCAGAAAACCAACATATAATCCAGTGAGATTAATGTCTGTTCCTTGCCTACTCTGCCTTCCGAGGCTGGAAGTATGAAGGTTTGGACAGAGAACAAAAAGCACTGCTGTGGATAGGGGGAACCGAGTAGCTTGGCAGTAGATCTCTTTGCCTCCATACCTAGAGGGCGAGGGACAAAATTCCCTGGGAATTCTTGGGATTCCTGTTAGACTGCTATGCTCTGTACATCTGTTGGCCCAAAAAGTGGCTTCCACCAAGGTTGTACGACATGGACTTGCTTTACTAAATTTTCTCTTACTGTGGGATTTTCCATGGGAAGGAATGGTTGGATCCTGTACCTTTTTTTATGTCTGTCAGAGTTACCATCATACACGTCCATATAGGAGGAGCTCGTGAAACTGTTGTTAACTCTCTTAAATGCTAAATGCCTATGTACATGGCATGAGTGTGTCACAGTCAGTGACCAATGAGGCTGAAATCCAATACAAGCAAACTTAGAAGGAATTGCTGTAAAACAAATCCCTTTCAGCACAAACTATCACAATAAAACAGAACAAGGAAAATTAATAATTGTGCCAGTGACCTTGAAAATTAATATTGTTTCCTATTCCTGTAAACAAACTGAATTTCCTTATTGTTACTATTTTTTATGGTAATTTGGCATAAACACTCCTTTTCACATAATTTCCCCAGTTGAATTTTGTCTCCTTGGCAATTTCTGGCTTTAATAAAGAAAACCTAATTAAGAAGGAACTGTTGATTGGTTTGCTAGTGTAATTAACACAGGTGATGCTAATGAGTTTCAGTGAAAACAGTGGTTGATAGGGAAAAATAAACAGTTGTGCTGCATATGGCTAGTGTGATATCTGCACTTTGGGAAGATATTATGATGGTTTTCAAGCCTCATGTGAGTGGTTTGTGAGCATGGGTGGGGGAGATAAAATATTTTGTAAGTTGGTTTAGTGGAGCTAGACCAAGTTGAGTAAACATCATGGTTTGGATGTATTAAAAATCAGATTTCTCTGAACTCATTAATAGCACTTTCAAGTTTTATCTGGCTGAGGAAGGGAAGAAATAAGTCAGTTTTGCCTTTTTCTGCCTGTGTCAAAGCCGCAGCACAACTGTAGCATCATGAAGAGAGAGCCTTGGGTCTGTGTTTTGTGGTGGACTTCAGATGCAGGTTTCAGGGCGCAGGAGTGAAGTTTGGAGGGAGTTTCTAACTGTTCTCCCCACTGCATCCTCTTAAAAATAGATGCATTTTTTGGGGGGGGTCAGGAGGCGGGGAGGAAAGGCGGGCGGCGGGGGGCAGGAGAAAGAACCATGAAAGGAAATTTGGGATTTTGGACCCCTGTTTTCATCATCTTCTGTGGGTTTTTCCCCCCTGTGGAAGATGCAGTCTGGCCCTAACAGCAGAATTATGACCCTCCATTGTCTAAATCAATGCAACACATGAATCTTTATCTATCTTTGAAGAGCCTGTCTTTAGTGGAGTGGGGCATGTTGAATTTCTGCTAGAAACATGAAGACTGTAACATTATCCAATTACCCCTTCTGTACTGCAGTTTCTTTATAAAGGAGTCTTTGCTTTTCCAATAACACTGACAGCATTTTTTGTAGATGGTCTACATTTCTAGAAGGCGTTTGTTGATCCCTAATTTACATAGCTTTCGTTTTGCAAGGTGAAAGAAAATGATAGTTATATTTTCAAGGGTATATCTCTTTTGTTCATCCCCATTCATTCTTTAAATCTTCCTTGTATTTGTTTTTTCCTTTTTTCTTTTCATCTCATTTTTCATCATCATGTAGTTAATTCTTTTTTTCGGCTCATGCTCCACTTTGTCTTGTCTATTGCTGTGACAGAAAAGCCAGAGACATGCCATGTCTCGCAGTACACCTCCAGGGACATCTTTTGAACTCTCATAATTTGTATTTATTGCCACCCACTTTGTAAGTTCACAGTTTAATTTGCCAGCAGTGGTAGTGTTAGGCCGACACAGTAAAACAAGATAACGTTAAAATGTCAGAACGAGAGGGGGCATGAATGATGCATTACCCACTGCTAGAACTTACACTTAGCATGCCTTTCCACCAAAGTGATGTTAACTACCTTTTGAGAGCCTTATCTGACTGGTATTACTCAGAACTAAGATCATTAGTTCACTGCTCTGATTAGGAGGTTGCTATGGTTGATTAACTCTTCTGGAACTGGGATTACAGTGGAAACATGAAATGACTCTCACTGGGTTATACATCTAGAACTAATTTTATAATTATTTTTGCAATTATTTGTAGTTGTTTACATGTGTCGTTCCATTATATGGTGCTGAGCTGATCAAATCAGAGATACAGGGGATATCTTTAACCATGTTCAGGGGAGTGCTAGGAATTGTCTGAACTATGCAGCTCCTCCTCCAGTGTAAAATCCCTATGGTTTTGTGGTGTGTTTGAAGTATGAATTATTGTGAAACTAGGAAATACGGCAGTTGGATTGTCTCTCTTTGGACAAATTGAATTTTGCACTAGTGGTGCTAGAGGAGGCATCAAGCTTCAGGCATGCCACTGCTAAAATCAGGCTGTATGCACTTTTCTGGTGTGTGTAGAAAAGTACATTGCTTAATACCAAACCAGGACTTCTAGAAAGATCAATGAGCACACCCCAAGGCAAGACAGTGGTAAGCAGCAATCCAGGGCTTACCCCTGTGATGCTAGCAACCAAACTGGATGGAAAATTGCTTTGTCTTGGATTATTTGCCAAATGTGCCAAATTGGAAAAGAAGAAAAGAAGTATAGCAAACATTTCAAATAGTAGACGATTTGCTGCAGAAATACATCCTGAATCAATGTCGGAATGTATTTTCCAGATGCCGTCTTACCTTGGTTTATTCATTGTGGAGACCCTCCATGACATTAGGACCCCAGATATCATAATGCACAGTTAGATACTGTATACTAGAAAAATTGGGATCCCATGAAAGGGGAGATAAGCAAGAAACATTAAAAGCGATATATATTCTAACCCATTGTGTGCATTCATTGTATAATCCAGTGTTAACAGCCCAGCTGCTAATTATTTCAGTGCTTTTTCATTTTGCTCAGCATTTACCCCATGTGCCCATCTGAAATGGATAGTTCCAAACCGATTTAAGGCAGTGCACCAGGAAGAGCTAGGTGAAATAAATGATCTTCTGTCACTATTATGTGATGTGGGTCCAATCCAGCTTTCACTGACTTCAGTGGGAGTTGGATCAGACACTAATCCAGGATCAAGTTGTGGACTCCTTATTCATGTGGGCAGTGCTATTGACTTCTCCACATTTATTCCTGTGAGTAAAATAAGCAGGATTTGGTTAAAAAAACAAAGAGATTTGAAGCACCAACTCAAACTGTTGAAAGTGACTTTAGTGAGTGGATTTTGACTACTGGAAAAGAAGTTTTGTTTAATACTTGACATGGGGACTCCCTCGTTCCCAGAAACAATTTTCTATGACAAGAGATTGAGCCATCTGGGGCAGAATTTGCAGTTGTCTCGTGCCGTTGTACCAGTTGACTGTACGTTATTCAGTGCATTAAGGCCAAATCCTGTCTCTCGCTCAATCCTTTGTCAGACAAAAGTGAAGTAATTGCCTAGATTAAGGCCATGGTGTGACTGAGGCTATTCGCATGAATGAGGGCTGCAGGACCAAGTCATTGGTTTGCAATATTTTCTTCGTACACGGCTACTGCCACCATCATGGGCTATATTTCAAATTTTAATCTCTTAGTGGATTTGCAGCTGCTGATCTGGATCCGGCTGCATCCAAACTGCGTGCAAAGCAAGTCAGAAGTACATGCTTGCAAAGGCGGCATTCATCTTACTTTGGTCTACCCTCCTTCTGCACAGGGCCTCTTGTCTTATGCAAAACTTGAGAGGCTGTCCTCACTTACCCCTGATGTTAAAAAGACTCCAGGAGGCCAGCACCACACACATATCCTAGCCACACACTTCTGTTCACTGCTACCTGAGAAGCAAGCATGCTGTGTGGTATTAGAGACCCCGTGTTAGCTCTTCATCACTGGAGGATCCCCCTTGGCCATTTAAAATGGTTTTTGGGCCAGATTATTCTAAAGGCCAACTTATATCAACAAAGCCCAGACTTTCTGTTACTTTTCCATGGCTTGCTCTATAGAAGACCCCTTGTCCTCAGTTGATGTAAATCAGCATTGTTCCATTGAGTTCAGTGGCACTCTGCTAATTTACACCAGCTGAGAATCTGGCCTTACGCCTCTGTTGGAAGAAGATCTTCCCTTTGGTAGCATTAGCTTTTCTTGCCTCCAAAGTCTGGAATTGGGTGTCTGCTTTTGAACACAGGAACCCCATTTGGCTTTTTTTTTTAGGAAAAAGAAAAAGGAGTTCCATTTGGAAACAGATAAGCCACACAGCCTGAAAGAACTTTTCCTTTTATTAAAATTAAATAAATTGGTATGACATTTCCCACTTTTATGATGTGTTTTAAATGTGTTTCTTGGGGAAAAACGCTTTAAGTGCAGAGCCGATCTGTTAGACTGACAAGAAAGACGTGAATTTTTTTCTCATCATGGCAGAATGTTCTTCAGGGACTGGCGGATTTGTCTGTCCCTACAAAACAATTATTGCACCTGAATTATGATGCTGTGCAACATCTTCTGTTCTACGAGCTGCCTCCTCACTGTGTTTGCCTTGTTGCCCAAATAGTCACGCATCTCATGTCGTGTAAGAAAGGGAGAGAACAAAAAAGAAAGTCTCACCAATTTTGCCTATCTTTTTTCCTCTGAGCCAAGGTTTTTGCAGCACCATTAGGATGTAGATTATCATATTTAAAACCTGTGATGACACCATTGTACCCATCTGAATGATTAATCTGCTCATTAAAAGAGTGCCGATGGGCTAGTCTAATTGGAACATGGATCTTCTTAAAGGACGTTGCAGGGTCGGGAATAGGAAATATTACTCATAACATAAAGTAGGGATTAATTATGCTACTAAATACTTCTGTGTGGAATTTACATATGGGTCTGGTCATTGGCAAGGGGTTAGCAAAAGTGTAACATCTCATTTTTATAACCCTACAGATGTAAGAGATACGTTCCTAGGGAAAGGCATGAATCTTAACCCAGCATTATTTAAAAGCCGGATGTATACTCAGATGCTGTAGGAATGACAGTAACACAGTTTTGTATCAATTAATTGCTACTGTTTAAACTGGGATGATTTTCAAAGTGCAAATTTCAGCAATATCTTAAGTCCCGGCCGTGAGACAGTAGGAACAATACTCCCTTTGAAAAACCAAGTCTAGTAAGGAATATGTGCAAAAAGCACCCCTCCGACGCAGCTTGATGGGGTGTTCATTGGTGGAACGTGCGAGGGCAGGTGGACAAGGTGAGGTAAACTAAACCAAGTATACTTGCCCTTTTCTTTGATAGTTCCTTCCCTAATTATCCCCCTTCAGACAGCTGCCTGAATGGCAGGTTGGAAGCCCGTTAGCTGTCTTTAGGGCAGCGGGATAAAGTATTCCACTGTGGAAAGGAATGCATTGCTGCTCCTAGCAATCCTGGAGTGCGCGCTCCCTTCCCTGAGATGGGTTTTGTTCACATGATTGACAGCCACCCATGTTGGACTGAGTTATTCAGCTGGTGGGTGCTTTAGGCTCCTCTTGGCTGCTACATTGAGGTCAGGAAGGAAATTTTCCCTTGGCTGTAGATTGGCAAGTGCAGCTGGGGTTTGGCCTTCTTCTTGGCAGCCAGTAAGCATGGGATGGGTGGCCCAGGTGCTCCTGTTTGGGGTCACGAGTCAGTGTTCGTGCATCTGTAAACTAGCAGGAGTCTTTGCCACACAGATGCGTTATCAGGACCCTCATGTATCCCAGGCTGAAGAGCAGACTTGGGAAGGAGTGAGTTGTGGTTGTGTAGTAGGTGCTATGATGGGAGAGCGAACGTGCTATAGCATCACACACAGATTGATCCACCTCGTATCTGAGCCCACGTCTAATCTCCTTGTGGGAGGGGGCTTTTTGATATCTGTTTGCCCAGTGCTTAGCACTGTGGGGCCTTAGTCTGTGATGAAGTCCTTAGGTGCTATTGCATTATAAATAAAACAACTAGGAAAGCGCTGTTGATTATATGCAATAGAGTAAATATGCAGCGAGCTACATTGTTAGCTAAAGTATGGATGGGATTTTGGCCCGGGTGAAATCCTCCTCCATTCATTTGTGGGTGGTTTGGGTCATAGAGTAACTAGTGAGAGCAAAAGAGGGACTCACCAGTTCAGTGGTTCCCAACCTTTTTGGTTCAAGGGCCATAAATATCATTTTTACGACCTCTTGACTGATAAAAATGTATTGACGTCTACACCATCCAGGACTACAAATCACTACATATTTAAAGGAAACATTTTGATGCTGCTGTGCTCATTTTTACATTCACTATTTTACACCTACAGATGACTCGCAGGATGTCACACACTCACAGACAAAGCACTAGCGTAGATGAGTGACTCACTACGCACTTAAGCACATGGCCTGGCAGCTAAGTCATGGTGGGTGGCCTGCTGAGTGCAGGCTAAACCAGAAGGCACTCAGTTTTAGAGTCCTGCCCCTCCTCAAGCATGGTGGATCCTATTTGCTCTGCCAGCAGCCTCCTACCATCCCCCTGGCTGCAGCAGGGAAACCGCCCGCGTCCTGTAGCCCTGTGTGCTCCACTTGGGTCCCTAGGCAGTGGCTCCCTTCTGCAGCCCGGGGGACGGGAGATCAGTGCTCCCCTCCCTTTGGCTCCAGCAGGGACCCCAGTGCCTAGGGACCCAGGCGGAGCACTTTGCCGTGCTCCTTGCCACAGCCAGGGGGAGAGGAGCACTGATCTCCCATCTCCTTGGCTGCAGCAAGGAGCCTGCAGCAGTCTTGTAGCCTCGTGGCAATGCTTTCTGCCTGGGTCCTTAAGCAGCAGCTCCTTTCTGCAGCCAGCAGGTGTGGAGTGGTGGGCCACTTTGAAAGACCCCACGGGCCACTTCTGGCTCCTGGGCCACAGGTTGGGAACCACTGATCCAGTCTATGTAGATCAGTGGTTTTCTCAGCCTGTGGTCCGTGGATCCCTGGGGATTCGCAAACTATGTGTGAGATTTCAAAAAGGGTCTGCACCTCCATTTAAAATGTTTTAGTGGTCTGCAAATGAAAAAAGGTTGAAAACCACAGCTCTAGATACTTACATAAGTACCTAAGATAACGATAGCTTTTACCACCAAACAGTCTGAGTGCCTCAGTCATTGATGAAGTTTATCCTGCAGACTAGGGGAGAACTTATCCTCTGTTTATAGACAGGGTACAGAGGCACAGGGTAGATAGGTGACTTGACCAAAGTCAGGAAGGAAGTCTAGCTGAGCTGGGATTGAACCCTGGCTCCTGAGTTCCAGTCTAGTCCCCTGCCCATCAGATCTTCCTTCCTGGTGAAAGTAAAGTTATATTGTAATGAAAGTTGTGGCCATTCATGGAAAAGAAAAAATGCAGCTGTCTCAAGTCCTTATTTACCAAACCTCACAGAAGGATCATCAGTGTGGACATATGAAGAGATAAGTAGAGATTCTTTAACGTGGCTGGAAAAGGTGTTGGATTTATCTGGGTCATATTCCTTACAGAAGAGCCTCAGACACTCTAATTTACAAGGCTAACTTTTCCAGAGTCCCAGAGTTTTTTTCCAGAGTCCATCAAGGAAAAGCAATATGGAAATCTTAAGGTTTGCTGTTAAATTCTGTAGCACAATTGAGATATTTTCATTAATAATTAAAGGTCAGCTCCAGTAAACCCTTACTCACACAAAATACCAGTGGGAATACTCATATGAACAAATACTTTTCATGTGAGTACGGATCTTAATTTAATTCAATATATAAGCAGTTCTGTTTGCAGAGTTGCTGTAGCCATGCTGGTCCGAGGATATGAGCGATACAAGGTGGGTGAGGTCAGATCTTTTATCGGGCCAATGTCTGCTGTTGAAGGAGCTCCGCAGAGCTCTTCTTCAGAGACCAAGCTTGTCTCTTTCACCAACAGAAATTGGTCCAATAAAAGATCTGACTTCACCCCCCTTGTCTCTCTCAAGCTTTTCTGTGTCGTTCATGACTCTGTTATCTGGGCGCCCTAGTGGGTTTTATTTTTACACCTCTACAAGACAGGTCGGCATTATTATCCAGTTTTGCGGATGGGGAAACGGAGGCACAGACAGATGAAGTGACTTGGGGAGTCTGTTGTAGAACCATGCGGTGAACTTAGCTCTCCCACGTCCTCATCCAGAACCTCAAGTACAAATCCATCCTTCCTCTTCACTCGCCTGAAACATCCCAATACAGCAAAGCACTTAAGTATGTGCATAGTTCTATTGACTTCAGAGGGAGGACACGTGTTCTTGAAGTTGTGTCCATGGTTGAGTGCTTTATTGGGTTGGGCCTTGATGCTTTCAGGAATTGTTTTGAGGTCTGTTGTTCATTTTAAACCTCTTCCCCTGACTCACTTATAGGTTCGTTCTGCCATGGAAAGTCCTATATCATGGAAATGGGCTTCTATCTCTCATAGATTACAAGAAGTTTGGGGTCATCTCCACGATAAAAGGCTCTTGATGGTTACTTGTGGTACGTTCTTAATATCAAATCAGCCAGAGGAGAACCTGTCTCCATAAGAGGGACTCATCAGTGCTCAAGTACTCTGGTGATTAGGGCAGAATAAATATCTGGAGTAGCTAGACAGCCAGCGATCCAGCCAGCCAGATGGACGGGATTCACCGAGCATGGTCAGTGGTGCAGCACCTCAAAAGTTACTGGCTGGCAGCCAGTTGTTATATATAGCAGTTTGCCTTGAGGGTGATGGTGGAGGATGTAGAGCTTCTTACTGGCCTCCAAGGTGGGAGCTGTTCCAAATATTGGTTTCATAATTGCATTTAGCCTCCCCAGCAGCAGAGTTCAGGCTCCCCTTGGAGGTTGTTTTTTAATTTTTTAAAACAACATAGGAGAGCCGGTTAAAAAAAGAATACAAGAGTTGTTCTTTAAAAATAGTCTTTTGGGATATTGTAATCGTCTGCTGGCAAAACAATCCTCGTAAGCCAGTATTTTTCTGCAAGTAATGAGATCACTTGCTTGGGAAAACTGAATGAGCCACTTTTACAGTAGGTGAAAACGAAAATACAACGCTTGATTGAGCTCACAAAGACTGTGACTGAATATTTAGCCTGTATTGCATACAATAACTGCTGCTGTGGGGTCCTAACAGTGGCAAGGAATATACTATAGTAATGTTAAAAGTAAGTGTTTTTCTGACACATTTGTCAGTGTTTCACTGCGCCCTGATGCTGGGTGGTGTTGATTTGTGGCTACAGACAAAGATTTTTTTAATAACGAATGTGTGAGAAAGAGGCTGCATTTATTGATGGCCTGTGTTGTTGACAGTGTTGTTTACATATTTGCAATGGCACCACCCCTCAAGCTGCTGCAAGCTTATCAAATCACTTCAACTAACTCCCAGGCTACCATCGACAGTCGTCCAAATCTGTCACAATTGGCGTTTGTTTGAAAAGATGGTTAACTGATCTGAGCATCAGCAGAGTTGCAAGGCATAGGCAAATGAGATGATTGTACAGAGTATATGCTGTTAAATGGGTGTATCATATGAGATACAGAGGCTGCTTCTTAAACTTTTAGAATGTTTTATTAGTAATGGTACTCCATTGTGGTTTTTTTAGTTTTTGCACAACTTTTGTTTTCAAGACTCGCCTCTGATGAATTTTTTTCTTTCTGAATCATTTTTTTTAAAGAGTGAGGAGAGATTGCACATCTATAAAAGAAATAAATGGCATTTCTCATGTCATAAATGGTAATTTCCTTTATTTTTTAATGCCGTGAGGTAAAGAATCTCACAGGAAAAAAGTGGCACAATGGAGAATCAATTTTACCCAAGTTAAGTGTGTTAAGGTTAAAAAAGAAATAGTGAGTCCTTGATCAGGATCCAATTTAAAGCAAAATGTTCAGCTAAGGCGAGACAAAATAGCTTCTTTGGGGCTTTGTGTGACGTGGATGCTGAGCATAGAGTATTTCCTGTGAAATTGCCCCCTTTGGTTTACAAAGTGTGTTAAGTTACGTGAATGGGGAAAGTTTTGAAACAGGTTTTAGAGTTTGACATAATATCTCTCAGCTGGAATCAGTGCTTGTTACAGTGAATAACGGGTTTTTTTATGTCCATAAAAGTGGTTGGGTTACTGTTAGTGAATCCATGATGCCAGTGGTCTGTATGGTGACCTGGGATCTGAGAATCTCTCAGAGCAGTAGGATAATTTAGCAATGATTTTTTAATCACAAGCATATAGGCCAAACATGCTTGCTTTGCCTGGATGTTAATAAGGAAGTAGTGAGAGGGATTATATGGGCCAACCTGTAACAGGACTGAGGGGAAGTCAGCTGTCATCATATTAAAAATTATTGCAACGTGTCGGTGTGCTGAACTGTGTGTGATGTACATGTCACTCTGGAGCTGATCTCTGAATTTAAAGGGGGTGGCATCCCAGTCAGCGCCACAAATTAGAATTGTCTGATTTGCATGGATTAACAAGGGGAGGTCATTGCCTGGAGACAGGTCAGTGATACCACCAGGGATTTGAAGAAAAACTTTGATTCTTCTTCCTTTCTCCCCCCCCCACCTTCCATGAAGTAATCATGCTGTTCTATTGTAAAAGGAGCTCCATCACTTATAAAGGGAGACTTGTCATTTAAATTCATCTAAGTTAGGACACCACTGAGCGCTGTCAGATGTCAATCACAATACAGCGGGGAAATGTTTTTCAACAGATTTCTACCTTCCTTTCTCCATAACACAAAGTCGTGGTATAAAGGACAGGGGGAAAAGGGGCCCTGAATGTAGTTCTTAGGGTTAGATTTTGTTTTTCATCTGTAAAGCAGTGTTTTTGAAGCTATGTAGTAAAGTGTCATTGTCAATTCTGTCATGGCGAGAGAGGAGAATACAGGAATATTGTTTACAAAATCTAAAGTTTTTGGTTATCTGTGGAGGATTTTTTTTATGGATGCGAGACTTGGTTTTTTGTTTTGTTTTGATAGAAATGTCGCTTGTTAATAAGAACCTGCTCTGATGAAGTGGCTTGGAAACATTTTGACTATACATTGGGCTCACCCCCTTTCACCAAGCCTCTTTTGCCTCTGGGTCACTGTCTGATAATTTTGGTTGAAGTCTGTTAGCGATTGAATGCCATCCCTACGTGGTGTCTGTTCGGTCCTGTTTCATCACAGCCCCCCAATCTGATACTGACATCAGTGGTTTCAGCGTACAACCTAAGGGTTGTATGACTCTTAGCGTTGAGCTGCTAGACGGAAGGATAGCGGGTGTCTTCGGGCTGAGCTGCTAGAAGGCGTCTCGTCTAGTTTAGCTCCCGTTCTTTGGCGTGAGATGGCGTGGACTACTGCTGTTCATGGTGCACAGTGGATAAATGGAGGCGCTCGTGCTTCTAGGGATGTGAGGCTGGCACTTTTCACTAGCACAATGCTTGGTTTAAAAAAAGAGGATGAGGGAGGGCAGCAGCAGCAGGCAAAACATGTAATAACCACAGGAAGTCATCCTCATCGTATCCTGTGAAAAGCATCTAGCTGGGTGACCACGGGCTGAAGAACCTATTACGTTACAGCTGCCACGCCTGAAGAGCCCCGTTCATCCAATGGCCATTGCGTAGGTCAGAGGTTTTTTTCTTGGAAGTGACACAGGTCATGCTGGCATTTGCCCCTAGGAATGAGAGGGGAGAAACAACCATAAGGCTTCTGATAACATTAAGAAAAGAACAGATGCTGGGCTCACCACCAGTTTGGTGGCTGAAAATCAACTGCAGGGGCATGCCTGGTAGCTACCAGGGCAGCCTGTGCCAGTAGCTGTCACTACAGTCAGCCAAAGGCAGTTTCTGGAAAGTATTGTGCACTGGACATGATTCATTAGTAGGCACTTTTTGCTCTGTCTCCAAGAGTTCCTAAATGAAACACTTTTTCCTGGTGAACTGTAAATCTGGGAGAGATGCATTAACATAACTTTCTGATTGTTCTGAATATCACTGCACGGCAGATGCACATTTTTTTTTGAATGAGTGTTTTTTAACCAGCTCAATCTTTCCAGGCTGACCAAAGTGCAGTTGTACTGCAGAGTCCTTTTTGACAAAAATATGCTGAAGTGTTTATTTAGATGTGGACATGCACGCCCCAGGATCAGCCGTGCATTGATCTAAACGTTTACTGAGCACCAGGCAGTTGGACGCAGAATGCCCTGAGAAAACTGAAGTGTAATCATGTGGAAAACTTTACCATTTGCATCAGCACAATAATACATAGATAAGCGTACTTTCAGTTCCTCAAACAAAATAAATGGTTTAACTAAATGCTCTGTGAAGTTGAACATCATATTGTACACAATTCCACTGTAAAGCCATAAGAAAAAATACAATGAAAAATCCCCTATTATGCAAAAGGGTACATGCAGTAGTTCCTGAGCAAAATGAGATACAGTAAGAGGTGTAACTTTATGGCTCATTTTCTCTCCATTAGCTTCTTGTTTACAGGAATCAGGTGCAGTAGCCAAGCATAATTCTGCTTTGAAATAAGATATCTAGGCCCTGAATCAGCAATGTTCTCAAGCATATGCTTAACTTCAAACAGATGAGTAGTTTCATTGACTCACATCTTAAATTAAGCGTGTGCTTAACCTGCAGGATTTGGGCCCTAAATTTCAGACTTTAGGTCCCGATTCTGTATAAAACTCTGAGGTGCCACATGAGTTGACCCGGGGGCTCATTGGACAATCACGCTCTTTCACTGTAGAGTATCGGTTTTTTCAGTATCACATATCCTGGACCAGAATCTGATCTTCGACCGCTGTGAACCCATTGGTACTATCGCTGAGGAGTATCGTCTGGATTTAACGTAACAGAACTGACCATGGGAAGACCAGTGTTGAGTCATAAAAAGCAGTTATCACTGTTCAAAACAGTCTCAAAATACACTTAAATTGAGGTTTGTTACATAAACAGCCAATTAAAGAAAGAATTTGTGATGGATGCAGGAATACGCTGCTCGCAGACTTACTGTTTACTGGTGCAGTTAACAGATGGATAGGCCAACTGATCCACAGATGTGTGGCTTATAAATATAAACTAACGTCTTGCTAGCCATGTATATCTGCAAGTGGCAACACATCACTTTCTATTTAACTCTTGGCTCTATGCTGGGGTAGAACTGTGACAACACAATAGCTGTGCATAGAAACCAACTGGTGATTATTTAACCCTTCATTACTTAAGTATAAGTTGGTAACTATTGATCAGAAAAAATACTGTTCCTTCCTTATTAGGATGTGATACTTTAAAGTATTGTTAGTGCCAGGCATTAAAATATTTGATTTGTACTTTAAAGCACAAGGTCCAAACCTGGTATTCCAAACTGTATTTTTCATTTTGCTTTAAGCTAATTAGTTCTTAGGGAAAAACCTAATTCAGAATAAATAATTTTTGGGGGGGGGGGGAAGGGGGATGAAGCAAGTTGTAGCCAGTAAATGGGAACCAGTCCATGTGTCATATAATTATTTCAGTTAATAAAACGTAACCTCTCTGTTCATTTCAAATAATGCATTGATGAAATGCAGAGAATGGGGCTATGCATTCTATTGTTATATTTGCGGTTTAAATAATTTAGTTGCAAAAAATCTGAAGGCTGCTTTAGCTGTAATTAATTATTCATTAATGACATGCTAATTGCATGGTACCTTTGAATATTTAACAAAATGCAAAAACAGGCACGGTAGTTAAGTTTTTAATGTATGGAAAAGATTCTTTACCGAGCCGCCTCTTTTGAGGAAAAAAAATAGATCTTTTTTCAGATGGGATGCAGAGAGTCGTAGTAGTGGCCTAGTTTCCTTTCACTATCTTCAGTCACTCTTTGTACAGTGGAATATAATGTCCTTATCTAGACTTAACAATTGACAGGGTGGCAATCCCTTGACTTTTGTCCAAATGATTTCTCAACAAAAATGGGTTAATTATCGCTTTCCAGAGCTTTTTGACTAACAAAAGGCCATGGTTCCTTTTCTTCCTTTCTTTCCTATTTACTGTATAGAACCCTTTGAAATGCGATAGTTTAATCGGCGACACCTTCCAACTGGGGGATTTCTCAGTGCGGGAGCCCTCTGCAGTTAGCTCCTATTACCGTGATTAGGAGATATAACCTTTATTATGACAAAGCCATTCTGGACTCTAAGAATGGGGGAAGGGGGAAGCACCCTTTCAAACCTCTCCATGCACCATAGCTGATTTGGTTATTTTCAGCTAGTAAAAGCCAAGCAGGAGGCAAACAATGTCCCTTTAATAATCTGTGTCTGAACTAGAAGAGTATTTTGGCGATCTCGTTACAGATGTTAATTATCATTACATACCTAAGGACCATATCTTTCTGGTTTGTGTGTGTGTGTTAGAGAGAGACTACAAATAACTTGTTAGCCATTCCTTTAAAATATTAATCATTTGATTTGTTTTGTTCTATAGTTGCAAAATATAGAGTCAAAAGCACCAGCCTTTCGAGGCACTGCCATTGATTTTGGTCTAGTGTATGATTTCAACAACAGTGAGATGAGTTGCACAGACACTGTTCTTTTTGCCTCTGTGGCTGTGGTATGTCCTATAGCCTAGGTTGTATTCTCTTGCTTAATTAGCTGGTAACTCCCGTTAACGTTAATAGCACTTATAAATGTGCATCAGTGGAAAATAGATCCCAGTGAATCTGAGCATTGTCGGGGGCATGTGGAATTAGCGTATAGTGTACTTCAAGCTCTTGATGAATTTTATGCCTTGGTTAGATTATTCCAGGATAAAATGAGAAGAAGAAATCAGAATAATCTAGAAAAGACTAACTAACTCACCTGTAATTGACAGCCAAGATGGTAGGCCAACAATGCGTATGAAGCACATACAAGTTTATATAGGTAATTTAGGCTCAGAGTAGATAAACCAAAGACGCATTAGCTCAGACAAAGTTTTCCCAGCCTGTCCCTTTGTTATTATTTACTGTAGATGGCATCTAAAATAGTATTTGTTTATGCTAGGTGGGCTTCTGGCAATAAAGGTAAATTACAGGATCTCTGCCTTGGGAATTTACCAACTAATTTCAGACATGACAAAACAAGGAGAGGTTTCAAGGCAAAAGGAAGAGGGCTGAAGGATGGGAGATAATGTCAGTAAGATGGTGTGGTTACTCAGTGAGGCCTGTGAATAGCATGATGGAGTGTGTCTAAATGAATAAATGTCTTTGTTGGTTAATTTCTTTTAGGCTTCGCAATAGAAGGGAGTCTCCAGGTGGGCTATTCAGGAGGAGAGGGTAATGACCTTGTGGGTGACATGAGGAAGCGTGTTCCCTGTGTATGGGATGGCGTGGAAGGAGGTGCGAAGGCAGTCGTGGGGGAAGTGGACAAATGGGGGTGTGCAGGTTAGCATCCTGGGCAACAGAGGGGTGCAGTAGCGACAGCTTCCATGAATCTCCCGAGCTGGGTTTATTTGACACTGACGGTGGTGGAACTTACTTGTTGATGTAAAATGCTCAAAATCCAGCTCAGAGTTGTGCTTGCACAGGCCAGGCATTCAGTGGATGTGCAAAACCAATGCAGGTGACAGAGAGCAAGGGATAGTAGCTTAAGACACAAGTGACGGGAGGGTGAAGACAAAACAGATCCAAATGTGCACATTAACTTATGTGCCAAGGGCACTCGGGGCCAAATCCAGTCCTGGTGTAAGTGAGCGCATCTTCTCTGCCTGATGTTACAATGACAGAGTGCCCAGGGAGTTACTTTTGGTGGAAATAGAGTCAGCTTCAGGCTGGACTCATTTATGCAAGGACTGAATTTAATCACCACCAAATACCACGCCAGACTGCCCTTGTTTTGCGCTCCAAGAGAGTGCCAGACTCATGCAAACTTCTTTGCTTTGCCATTTTGACCCACTGCCTCCTGTGGCTGCACCTGATGTGTAACTTACAGCACGGCTTGCTTAGTGGCATGTTTCCAGTGTCACTCCGAAGGTAAGGAGACAAATTGTAGGGCAATTACACCAGCATACCGGCGAGCAGAATTTGGTTTGCCTTAGAGCAGGGCTCTCAAACTCGCGGCCCGCGGGCCAACTGCGGCCCGCGGGCTCGTGTCATGTGGCCCGCAGTCCGAATCCGGCCGCAGGCTTGTGCTGGCATTATTTTCTGAGCGGAGCTCAGGCAAGTTGTGGCCGTCTTAAAAAGGAAATGGCCGCCGAATGTGGCCCCACAGGGAGATTTAACGGCGGAGAGTGGAGTCTGCAAGTCCCTGTGAGAGCCTCTCTCTCTTCTACTGTGCCGCCGAATTTTACCCTGCGGGGAGATTTTTTCGGCGGAGAGTAGAGCATGAAAGGTAGAGCAGAGAAGTGTGTGTCATGCGTGGCCCCCCTGAACTCAACTCAATGTAAATGTGGCCCGCCATACCAATTGAGTTTGAGATCCCTGCCTTAGATGGTAAGGACACTTCTGTTGCAAATGTGACTTTTAACATTGTAGGGCAATTAAATGCCAGGCTTAAATTCCTGCCTGTAATTAATAGATTAGATTATGAATTCATATTTGAGAGTTTTCATGGCATTAAATATAATAAACTACATAGGAGCAAGGGGCAGAAAATGAGGGAAAAAGGTCCTGGTGAAACGTATTCAGACATGACATTTCCTTATGTCGATAGCCATCAAGAGCTTTGCTTCTCCGTCCATGAAGATAAGAATGTCACATGTCAATCAAAGGGTGAGTTGCCAACAATGACTCAAGAATGAATGAAACAAAGTAAAGCCTGACTGGTTTTGGAAAAGCCCTTGCTGTTTTTTTGTTGGTGTAATATTAATAATGCCCACATTCAGGCAAAAAGTATGTAGGTGGTGAGAATTAAGAGTTATAGTGCCTCATTTCTTTTTAAAGTTATATTCCCCAGTGGGGAGACTTTATACAAATAAGGCATTCTAAGCCAACACGGCAAGACCCAGATTTTTAAGTCGTTTTAAACAATAACTTTCTCCTTTTGTTATTTACCGTCACTCTCTATCCCCTCTGTATAGTCAGATTTGCCTTTACAGAATATACATACTTCCTGCTAAATGACAAAGGAGCAGTTTGCTCACGGAGTTCCCAAGTCTTCTAATTTTATTGAGAGTCTCATGGTGTTTGGTGCATTTCTTAAGTCCCCAGCTCTTGGAGTCAGGTGATTGCGTGAGATGAGTCAACTTCCATAAGTTTGTCACTCTTCAAAGGTTTCAAAGAAAAGCTTGAAAATGTGACTTCTCCTAAAGTTATTTTTAAAATGTCATGGTTTTTAAGCCAATCTCGTAATTTTGGGGGGCCTGACTCATGGCGTAGTTCTTATTCTGTTACTTTGAAAGAAGAGAGGGAAGCTTGCAAACACAATTAGCATCACAAAAAAAAAAATCTCGTCTGGCACTTCGTTTTCCCTCAGATGTTACTTATCATCTTTGTTTGCTGAAATCTCTTTGGTACCGTGATGCACAGGTGCAGGCCCACTGATAGAGCTTAAAGAAGGGCTAGTACCTCCTTGCTTTGTGACATGCTGCCTTTGTGTATCCAGCCCCAAATGACAGTGGTCTTCTCTGCAGCCACATCGCATGTCTAATTTACTGTACACTAGCAGTATGATGGTGTGTGATTTTTCTAGACATCCCCATGGGAATCATCACACTGGCCACTGTGACTAGATGGAAACGCTGGCCCCACATGTGAAATCTTTATGCAGATGATGCCATGATCCCTCGCGCACAGGATGTCTTAAGGGACTTGTCCAGTATTACAGTGCCAGCTACTTCTGGAGCAGTGCTTCTCGGAGTATTTTCACTTTCATGTTCAGCTGAGTGGCATCTTTTGGAGCTGCTGCTAGCACAAATCAGGCACCTCTCAAAGAGGGTACAGAGCTGAATTGGCACAGGGCGAGTGATTAGCATTGGGGATTCATGGTGAGGCTTTTCCAGTGAATGGCATCTATTCTCCCTTCTGTGCATGCTTGTGGCTCACAGCTGAAATCAGTGCGGGGTGAAGAGAAAGACACTTATACACTGAAGGGAGAATAGGATCAAGTGCTGATTGAATCTGACTCTGTGGGGATGGATCCAGCACCATGAGCACATTAGTGCCTGAAATCAGCCGCAAATAACTGAACGTCTGCCTTCTCAAGCATGGAGTTTAGACACCCCGTGACGCTGCATCTGATGGCGCTTTCCTCATTGTTGTGGATAACCAATGTGTCGTTTTTCTCATAGAATCTGAAGGTACCTGTACTCATCTGAGAAACAAAAACAAATGGGCATTTTCTGTGATTGACCCCTCGTGTTCTGCACTCAGGCTGAGATCCTGCCACCGCCAGGACCCAGGGGGGCCCGCGTATGGCTGGAGAGCAAGCCATTGGGAACCTGCCGCCTAGGGCTCTGCATTGCCACTCTTCATGGCAGTGTGGAGGGAGGATTTAGGGGAGAGGGGGGTATGTCCGATGGGTCCTCAGCTATCCAAAGTCTCTGGCTATGTGGGTGTGTGTGGGTGGATGCAGAGATTCCCTAGTCAGTTTCTGTGCTGGAATCTAGAACACACCGCTAAGACAACAGCTGGGTTTACTACATGGAGGTTAAAAATGCTCTAGTGACCTAGTGTTGCCCCTGAAGTGTGTCTGTGATAGATACTCATGGCTCTTACCAGCAGTTGTATGGAAAGGGGCAGTAGAGAGTCCATTAAGGTGAATGAGAACATGTGTCAGGTAGGACGGTAAATGCACTAAATGATATGAGTGATGAACAATCCTTTGATGGGGGGTGACTCTACATATCTTACTTTTGTGTGTCTGCTGTTCCAAAAGTCTCATTTGCATCCCATAACCAAATATATTATTCCATTTCTCAGCCGGGATGGCCACCGTCTCTGTCAGCTCTCCATCTGCGTGTGACAGGCATGTGCACTGACACCGCCCGTGATGCAGTGAAGAGAGGATATGATGATCATCAGGTGGCTAAGCCAGTGACGTGGGAGGCCAGGTTCAGTTTGCTGATCTGCCGCAGACTGCTTGTCTGACCTTGGGCAGGTCCCGTAATCTCTGTGTCTCAGTTCCTCTTCTGCAAAGTAGGAAATAATAGTACTTCTCAGCTCACAGGCATATCTGAGAAATGGTGAGGTGCTCAGATGCTACAGTAATGGGAGGTCAGTGGAGAATTGTAGAGATATGGCGACCACAGCGCATCATTACTTTGTCTTTTCAGATAATATAGCCCCAAAACAGGAATGGGGAATGGACCGTTTTAGTCACAAAAGTAAAACACTATTTTGAGCGGCTGGAGATAAACTTCTCCAAAATCTAAATGGTTAGCGTCCAACATGTCTGTTGCCCAGTGCTCTTGGTTTCTTTTGGGTGCTTTCCTTAGGAACCAGAAATCAGTTTTAGTTTGGTCTTTTACATTTCAAAAACCAAATTTAAGCTCTGTATTGTGGCATTGAAAGATGCCTGTGGTTTCAGGTAGAATTTATATGCACCAACTGGACTCTCTTCAGAAAGAAGCCAGTGCCTGCTTCGAAAAGGTACAATTTAGGCAAATCAAACTTTCGACCTAACTGTAAACTGAAAAGGTTGCTTGTGCTGTACAGCTGTTTTTGTCTGCAATTATGTCGTCCTCTGCAGTGGTGATTATGACATTTCTATAGCAGAATAAACCATGTTGGGAGGCTATCTTTCCTAAGGGGAATGCGGCTGTTAT
Source organism: Mesoclemmys tuberculata (assembly GCA_007922155.1). Classification (NCBI taxonomy): domain Eukaryota; kingdom Metazoa; phylum Chordata; order Testudines; family Chelidae; genus Mesoclemmys; species Mesoclemmys tuberculata. Next base: position 31,244,641 of record ML675615.1, on the reverse strand, counting down.
TTCTTCTTCTTTTTGTCAAAGCAACCGAAACCTAATATCCCGTTAGGAAACCAGAAGCTAGGAAGAAAGAATTCAAGTGTCGTGCACTGAAAATACATGCAGGTCAATGGGAAGTACTGTATAATGGGCTTACTTTAAAATAGCAAATAGTCCCCAGTCGTATTGAATGAAAAAGGATAAATGTCACAGAGCCTGATGGAAAGATAAAGATAAGGTGAGGGGTCATGTAACTCAGACATATCCCCAGCCATCCCCCTGAAGGGTGGACCTGTCCAGCATCTTGCACCTCCGTTAGGTCTGTCTGGACAAAGCAATGATTTATGAGTCACTCAGTGCACGTGTGTGTGTATTTGCTGGGGATTTCTAATTCCCTGGTTCCGGCAGTAGCACAAAAACCTTTCCATGCTTTATAGATAGACTGTGATCAGTGATGGTTATTGAAATGAATGGGAGTTATGGAAGAGTAATAACTGAAGGAAATGCAAAGGCTTTTCACTCTGAGCCACAAATCGTAATCTTGGGACAGAACGCGTCCCCACAATACCAGTATGGAGAGGACACTCTGTGCGTGGCTCTCCCCGTTCCCAGGGAGCTGCCACGTTGCCGTCTCCTTTTCCCAGTTCCTGCTGGGGCTAGGCAAGGACTAGGTAGGCTGGAGGCAAAGAATGGATGGTTTTGTACTGGGCAGGGCTCGGGCATTCATATTGTTCCCCCTCTAGTCGCACGGAGGTTATGTAGGAAAGCAGTACAGTCTGGGCTCAGTGTTCCCAGGATGAGGTTTATGCATGGCCTCGTGCATATCACTTAGGTACCAATAAACCATAGAAAAGTGACCAAGTACTAGTTACTAGATGAGCAATTTTTCTGTGTCAAGGTTTTTTGGAGAAGAAATGGCTGTTCGAATGATTTGGCATTGCCTTGCTGGATGTTTTTTAATTTTTTTCCCCATGGCAATGAAAAAATTTGACTTGATGTGATTGAAAGTGGGAAAAAAAAATTCACCCCTCCTTCTTCCCTAGTGGAGGGGGGGGAACCACTTAAAACAGCCCCTCCCCCCTCACAAGCCCTCTACATTTTACATTTCATTGCAATTGAGACCTAAACAAATGAAATTTTACATTTTGTTTTGATGAAGAATCCAAAATTTCCATGAAAATTTTAAAAAAACAAACCTGGAAAACCCTTGCCATTTTGACCTTGTTCTTTATTTTCCAGCATATAAGAGCAGACATTGATATTTTGACTTTTTTCCACTATATTTTGAACGAGGCTGAATATCAATTTATTTTTTGTATTGCAAAGCTTAAAAATAAATAAAGTTAATGTAAATCCTTCTCATGACCCCTTCACGTGTTCGTCTGACATATAGGTGGTCTGCACTTGCGGGTGAATTCCCTTTTTTGAAATAAACATAAAATGAAAGTTTTGATGTTGGGCATTTTGAGATGGGTTATCCAAAAAATGAAACTTAAAAATCATACACTGAATGGGACAGACCCTCCGTTTGTGTACACGTGTGGTTGCACTGGGGTCTGTTGAGCTTAGCCCATCTGTACTGGCTGAGAATCTGGACTGATACACCTTGTGTGTTTTTAGACTCACACTCTTGGAAACACTTATGCATGAGAGTGGATCCATTAAGTGGGGCATGGTCACATGTGTAAAGTTACTCATCTGCTATGGTGTTTGCAGGACTGGGCCTTTTATTCGTAAACAGATATTGTTGCCACTGCAGATGTGAGCCCGACGTGGAAGGGCATGCTGAGGCAGCCATCTCCATGATTTGTGGAGTTGTAGTATTAATTGTTCGTGAGTCTTCACTTAGGCAAATATTCCCAGATCCTGAAAACTGCACTAATTTTAGTGTGAATGAATAGTCACAGTTCACTATTCAGTGTGCATTATTCTGTTCTTTAAAACGTTTAGTATCCATCAAGGAACAGAAAAAGTACCACAGGGCTTAGGTGACCAATCGCATGACACTAGTACAGTTTACAAATATCATAGAGGCTGAAAATTATTTGTCCAGTCTGTTTGGTCAATACTTACAGATGATGGATACACTCAAAGGAAATCAGGATCTGTTTTCAGATGATTTGCTGTCCAGAAAATAAGGGCGACAGTCAAAATGAATAAATAGACTGGCCAGCGCTAGTAAATCCTAAAAAAAAAGAAAACTTCAAAATAAAAGTAAGATTGCCCTTCGTTTTTAAGGTACGGTTTTAGATGCCCATTCTTTTGTGGAGACAGACTAAAAGAAATGTGCAGCAGACACACCTGACTCTCTTGCATTTTATATTTCTACCACTCAAAAGTACAATGCTTATGGTAATGAATTTTATCTATTACAAGGGAAAACAATCACCTTTGATGACATTATAGAATAAACACATTTAACAGCATGCTGAATTGCTGAAGTATCATTTTCAACGACCTCATTAGTGTCACTTAATTAAAACTTCCTGCTCTTGACTTTGATGCTGGTGCAGGCAAAAACACAGAGGGAATTGAACAAACAACTATAAAGGGAGGGGGCATCTCCTAGTGATAAATGGCGGTAGTTGCTAATGAAACCAAATTACGTCCCGTTTTCCTGCAACTCCGATAAAATAATATGAAACGCACAGCAACTTTGCATCAAACAGATTAATCAGCCGTCAGCAAATTTGCCTGATAATAATCTCCTGCCCTTATTGATCATTTTAAAAAAGTTTTCTTTTCCTGTACACAAGCATTAGGTTGGTGATAATTAAAGCTTCAGCTTCAGAAATGCCATAATAACCGTTAATTAGCAGGATGCTATTTTCAACATAATTTGCTAATTAGGCAGGGATCTTATATAGTGTATGTGCCTAATTATGAAAGGGTCTTGTGCTGTAGACTCATGTGACTGGGGTGTAAATGATACCACTGGGGGGGCTCTGGCAGGCTTTAATTATTTATTTTTAAGTATATTTTATTCAGAAACATTTTGCCAATTTAATTGTGTGGAGTAATGGCTTCTTTTCTTCATCAGGCTCACTCTTGCCTGATGTTTTGTGTATACCTGCAATGAATAAATACCATGAGGTCAGATAGTTTTCTTGCTAAACTCTCTTGATTTCAATGGAGATAGGCCAGCAGGGATTTTGGCCTAATATATCCCTTTATGAGGGCTTTGTGCTAGGCAGAGGACAGGCTCTAAAGATTATTTTGATTTCTGTGTTCTGAGTTTACCATTTTGGCATGGAAATTGCATACATGGTGCTCATATGGACTTAATCTTGATTTGTCTGTCAGATGCAGTTCATGCTCAGTACAGGACACTGTAAATCTGCTCCTGTTCCATGACCACAGCCCTTTGATTTCTCTACCATGCAGCCATAGATAACACCTATAACACACATCTCTCTGTCTCACTTAACCATGTATGGATGTCAGGCATACCTCTTTTTTTTTTTAAAGGGACATACATTTAATTTATTTGCCGGAAGAAAACTTGACTGCGATTGATCTATTTTGTCTATAAAAATTATCAAAAAGAAATTAGTAAAATGTGAAAAATGTAAATGAAATAACAGGCAAAATACAACATAATCCTAAAAAGACCTAGGTGCTTGAAGTTTAAGTATGTGCTGAGTAGGCCCATTGATTTCAGTGGGGTACTCATGTACTTAAAATTAAGCACACGCTTAAGCATTTTCAGGGTCAAGGCCCATATATATAATATGTGTGTAATTATAAATCCATGTGCCTTTGTGTACATATAGTTTAAATTTAGCTTTTCGCCCTTGCGAAAGTAAAATGTGGCTATCATCTGCAGACACAGAAACTGGCTTTCTGGATCATAATAGTTGATTTCTTTTAACTGTTTTCCCTTGTTTCAGATAAAACTACGTTTCTCTTTTCCCTTTTGAAAAGAAATGAAAACTGAATTCAATAATAAATGAGCTCCAGCTCAGCAGAAGAGTCACTTAACTTAAATCTTTTTGTAGAGGTTCCCACTTAAACAGCTTGAAAGACAGTAAATCATGTAGGGGAACGGACATCCTGGTTCCACTGCCACGCTGCGGAGCTCTGAATTAATGGCCACCTCTTTAGAATCTATGGATATGCCTCCCAGCTGCTGGGCCTGACACTGTTATTGCTCAATTAATGAGGTTTTGATGTAATTGCAGATCAGAAACATAGCGCCTAAAAATTACATTTTCCCATAAGAATCGCATTTTATCATCCAGCTGTGGGGGTGAATATCCAAAGTAACGGGCTTCTCTATTTGTTTTTATTTTCCGATAACTTATTTGTATTGGTCAGCCTCAAGGGCTCAAAGGTCTGCAAGAGACACACAACTGTGTTTATTATGGTCACCCAACCTGCCTATGGCTCCTGTGATGGCTAATCTCTCTGTCTCATGGGACAGGACTCAGGAGAAACTGGGGGGAATTGCCCTCTTGAACTTGATGGGAGCAGGAAGATTGTCAAGGTGCCGCCCTTGAGATCTAGGGCTAGGCGCTAGCTATGTCTAATGCATTCACTAGCTGCTGGCTGTGAAAAAGCTTTACTTCCCTTCGAGCCCTAATGGGATGGAATTAGACTCATTATTTTAAACCATGCACAGCAGAGAGATGGAAAAGGAAGATGCAGAATGGTTTCTTGCAGCAGATTACATGGTGATAAAGCATGTTAGATTGTAAGACTTCTTGTGGTGTTGGGTATCCCTTCTATGTCCATACAGCACCCAGCACGGTGTCGCCACTCTGGGCATTACCACAATAATCCCAGAATGGTGGGTGTGTAGGAATCCCCATCTCTATGGACTCAGAGGAAGATTACAGTAAGCATGAGGGGAGGTTGGTTCCAGGATACCTCATTTGTCTGGGCTGCAGAAATAAGGTGAAATGTGTGTTTGATTGATACATATATATAATATATATATATAATTTTTTTAAAATAACACATATGCACATACATCATAGCCATTCGGAGATGAATAAATAAATGGCCTATCCAGAACTAGCACAATAAACATAGTAAAGAGCATAACAGGTTACCAAAAGGCATCATATATAATTCAGACTTCAATATGGGTCATCTCTCTTATCCAGCATCTCTAGGTGACCTTAGTGTTTATCAGCAAAGTTCACCATTAATGCTCCTGCTGTTTGATTACAAAGACTCTTTCAGATTACTCCCAGCTTCTGGCAGTCAGAAGTTTATGGACATCCGGAGCATGGAGTTGTGTCCCTGACTATCTTGGCTAATAGCCATTGATGGACCTATTCTCCATGAATTTATCTAATTATTTTTTAACCCAGTTGTACTTTTGTCCTTCACAACATCCCTTGGCAATGAGTTCCACAAGTTGATCAGGCATTGTGAGGAGAAGAACTTCCTTAGGTTTTAAACCTGTTGCTGATGAATTTCATGGGTGACTCCTGGTTCTTCTACTGTGTGAAGAGACAGATAACACTCATGTCTCCATATTGAATGTTATGTTATGATGGGATAGTTTAATTTGAGCAATTGATTTTGGATTATCGGCAGATAAGTCTGCTCAATGGTCTGTGGGAATGCTGGATGGGATGGGAACTGAGTTACTGCAGAGAAATCTTTTTTGGGTGCTGGCTGGTGAGTCTTGCCCACATGCTCAGGGTTTAGCTGATCGCCATATTTGGGGTCAGGAAGGAATTTTCCTCCGGGGCGGATTGGCAGGGGCCACTGAGGTTTTTCGCCTTCCTCTGCAGCATGGGGCATGGGTCGCTTGCTGGTGGATTCCCTGCAGCTTGAGGTCTTCAAATCTCACTTTTGAGGATTTCAATAACTCAGTCATGGGTTCGGGGTTGTTATGGATGTGTATGGGTGGGGTTTTGTGGCCTGCCTTGTGCGGGAGGTCAGACTAGATGATCATATTGGTCCCTTCTGACCTATGAGTCTATGAGTCTATGAATTCATTAAACAATACACTGAACTGGCATTAGTCCAGCTGCATGACGAACAGCAGAGGCCAAACCATGCAGTTTTCCCCCTTCCCTGTTTCTCTGCACTCTGATTGGTTATGGGTGTCTAATTTGCATAATCACAAAAATATTATTTCTTTATAACTGCACTGCGTGTGAATCTCAGTACTCTGATTGGCTGACAGCAAATCAGAGTGTGGCGATTTGCATGATACTTGTTCAGTTATTTCCCAATAACTGTTCTTGTGATTATGCAAATCTCTTTACTTTAATTGGCTAACTTAATGCCTCTACTCCTATTGGCTCCGGTACTTGGAATTTTCAGGCTATTGTCTGTTGCAAATGTGCTAGTGGCATTACCTGCTTGCTCCCTTGCGCAGAAGCAGCAGTAAACCCTAAAATAGTTACTTGAGGCCAGATTTTTAAAGACATTTAGTTGCCTAGAGATGGAGATAGGCACCTCGTGGGATTTTCACAGGCACCTTGAATTTAGTTAGTTTCAGTGTTTATCACATATAGGCCTGTGTCAGTCTGAGTTTTTACTATTCATATCAGTGGGAGGAGAATCAGGAGCCTTAGAGCATCCCCCTGTTGTTTTATGTGGATCTTTCACCCAGCAAAATGTGGGGGGAATCATTTAAAAAACTCCAAAAATGTGACGACAAAACTTCAAAAATTGCAGGTGAGGGGAGCTGTGCAATTGCAAATTCTGAACCCTCATTTAATATATATATATTTGAAATTGACTAAATTGCAAGTTGAGGATGTACTTTTGCTGCCTAAATAATACATAGTAAATTAATTTAGATACATAATATCTACTAATACCCCAAACCCAAGACATTTAGCATGTGGTGCTGCCCACCAGCCAGTACATTTATTAAACATTAACACTAACTTTAAATCAATTTTAAAAAATACTACATTTCAGCATGATCTTTTTGGGTGGACCAACACAGATTCTTATGGAGGCCAGCTGGACTCAGAATGTGCCCACGGGTCTGTGGATGTGGATCCTGATGCCAGATTTGGGGTCTGGGTTTGTAAGAGTCTTATTTTTTGTCTATAATTACTGCCCCATTATATAAAAAGTGGTAATCTTGGTCACTGAGGTTGCTACTGAAAGGTTGACAAATGTTGAAATCTAGGTTTTCATTGTTTTATAATAGATCTCTTTCATAAATGAATTTATTTGTTACAAACGTGACCCCGACATATAAATGACTGCCTGTAGTTTAGGATAGGAAAAAAATCCTAAATAATAAAGATACAAAATGCTGTGTGTTAAATAAATACTTCATGCAATGAGTATGTGTAGCCACTAGATGGCAGCGTTATGTGGTGTTGAGGTTTGTGGATGATGTAATTGATGAGCAAGGGGACAGGAACTTCCTGTTGAGATTCTAGGTGAGGCACCATGCTTTTAGATATGCTATCTATTGTGTAATCCACTTCAGATTTGTTGCACCAGATCAAAACCATTTGCTAAGAAAATCTATATGCAGACATATTTCTTGCCCCTTTCCCATTATTAGGAAAATTCCTTCTCTGTCACATCCATGTGAATCCCGAATAATTCCATGGACTTCACCGATTTACTCCAGTGTAACAAAAATAATTTGTCCAACTGCTTTCATGGAATCCCATGCATTTTCAATGTTGCGCTGCCTCATGCGTTCAGATACCGGAATATTTGAGCCACAGACCATTGCATTGCTCGGTAGGTTTACGCTCAGTGGCAAAGCTTGTGGATGGATGGACTGTCTGCCACTCCCTAGCCTGTAATGGCAGAAAGGAAAGGAAGTGAACTTCAATGATGTGCATGTTCCTTGCCCATTGGTAAGGCTGGGACAAAGGAAGATGACTAACCAGAAACGAAGGTTAGATGGCCTAAGCTCATCAAAGCTTCATTAAGTGAAGGTTCGTGATTTGTACAGACCTGTTCAAATATTAATTCACAAAAGTCATTGAGACAGATGATGGCAAGATGAATACAACCAAAAGGGATGACAGCATTAAATGCAAACAGCTACATTGATTCACCGTTGCTGTTGAGAGTCGGAGACTGGCTTGGTTTTTTATATAAATTAGAGCAGTTACAGAGCTGCTCAAAACTATATTCAGCTGATGCTGGCTCTAAGGGGCCATTCCAGAAGCTGAGAATAGCCAGAGTGTAGATACCTTCTAGCCATATCTCTAATGCCAGCTGGGAATTCCCAGTTGGCTAGATCCACTGGCTTTCTGGCCCCATTGAATTAGTAGTGTATCACAAAAAGGCCATGTGGGACTGGAGAAGCGACCCACTGTGTGAGCTCTTTCATGGTGATTTTTATTCATTCTTTTATTGTTTTCTTACTGCAAAGTAGAGGTTGTTCAGATTGTGAAGGAATCTGTCTGCCCTTTGAGTATGGAAGTACCTATCAGTTGGATCTAGCATTGCAGGCACAGCACTGCACATCAAAAACTCCTGAGTCATGATCCCAAGTTTGACCCAGGGTGGTCTAAACAAATCACATAACTTCTTTGCTTCAGCGTTTTCATTTATAAATGGGGGTGAGAATACCAGATTTAAAGGAGGGTTGTGAAGGTTACTAAACGTTTGTAAAGTGCCTTGAAGATGAAGAATGGTGCATGAGGGTCACATTTTAAAGTTTGACATTTTAAGATGCACAACATTTGTGTTATCAGTATGCCTAAAAAAAAAAAGAAATATTTTTAATTGCTTGAAACACCCAATTTTATCATTCCGAGAGGGTTGATAATTGTCCAGCTGGGTTGTCTTCAAACTATCTATGAAAGTGTTCTTCAGAGTGGGCAGAAGCATGCAAAGAGTTAACTCAAAAGGCATTTCTGGGAAAAGTATAACTCACTGCAAATAGGGGCTAAGAATGAGCACAGTGTAGGCCTAGAGAACACAGTACGATAACTAGTCATAGCTTTTCATTCTTTGGCTATTCGCAATTTACACAGAATGACAGGAAAAAATGACGCCTCGGGATATTCAGAGCTAAATAATGGACCATCAAGCTAGAAATAGATCATCCCTGGAATATCTTGAAACAGTCTGTGATTTACTCAGCTGTGGGTTTTCAGTTTTTCCATCACATTCTATGAACACATCCTACTTTTACCTCATGTTTCTAGGTCTTCCATTGTAATTGCTTACTGAACTTAGTGTGATGTGTGTGTTAAGCTCTTGAGATCTTTAGTAATTCTCATGGTAGTTTGAGTCACTTCACTGTTTTAAGATCTGTTTTTATCTTTGACTGTTTCATTAAAGGACTTGGAAGCTACTGCTTTTCCTTGTTTGATAACATTGGCCATTACTAACCCACTTTCCTGGGTGTGGATTTAAAATATCAAACCAGACTATGGGTCAGTTTCCAGAGCACACTGAAAAGATTATCAGTTTAAGAAACTGGATGAAGACTTGTTTTTGGGAGGGAATTACAACAAAGCATTGGTCGTGACCTCTGATGCTCTGTAGTGTCAAGGGCAGATGGAAAGATGGTATGAATCAATATATGTCAAGCACACAGATGGTACAGTCATCCAGTGTCCATATCCTGGTCTCCTATCCCCTGAAACAGAAATTAATAATCCCTTCATTATAGGCCACGGCTGCCAACCAGCTGAAAGATCTGACTGTGACTTAGGGTGGAATTCTCCCCAAGGTATTTGAAATAAGCTTGATAGTTATTTTAAAAAGGGCTTAGCCCAGAATTTATTCCCATCTTCTATGGGAGTGGAAGGCCCTAAGTGTAGTGGAAAAGATGAGGGTCTATTATATTGGAAGGGGACAGGCCACTGATAGGAATGTAAGTGGACACTTCAATCCAGAGAGCCCTGTTCCATGGTGCCTCTGTGTGGCAATGGAACAGGACCTTTGAAGCATGGAGGCCTGTGGGGTGGAGGAGCAGCCATAGATCTGCCATTGCACAGTGGATGCAATAGTGGCTACCATGGTCCATCAGCCGTGGAGTGGCTCTGCAGTTGCTCTGCACCAACCAGCTTAGAGAATTCATTCTCCTCGAGTCCTCTTGAATTGTGACAGCATGCAGCTCTTGGGGATGAGGTAGCGAGTCCTTGGGCCTTTGTCCAGAAGAATAAGCGAATAGCCACCAGAAGGTGTTAGTGACAATTCTTGCAATTTTATCATGAGTCGAGAGATATTTGGTGTGTTTCCCAAAGCCTGAGCTCCCAGAGTTATGGTTTCACAAAGGAATCTCAAAAAAAACCCAAACTGGTCCTAGCCCCTCTGGCTTGAAAACATGAACCCTAAGGGCTCAAAAACAACATGGCAAATAAAAAGAACCCCAAATGTATGATATTTAAGCCAGTCTCATGATTTGGGGGATCGGACTTACAGTTTTTGAACCCTCTGAGTTAGCAATATTGTGATCCTCTTTCTGCTGGGTATATTGTCCACTAGTGCCTGGGAATGGGTTTGGGAACCTCCTCTGCATTGTTCTGCATGGAACGCTTGCAATATAGATCGTAAGGGTCACTATATTCCCATGAGAGAGGCTTGGCTCGTCCTTGCCAGTTTTCTGAACAGCAAACAATTCTTGATATGAAAGCCTACCCTTAGAAGACGACTATGTAATATAATCAGTTACCGCAACCCACCAAAACAAGTATTGGCAGGCCTGCACAAGCTCCGGGCAGTAATGATGAATTCAGTATTCATCCCATGGACTAATTAATGCACTAGAACATATCCCGTTGCAATTTGCAAGTCACAGATTGCATTAGGTGATACAAATGACTCATTTGTGAACCTGAAGGATGACCTTTGGCAGGACTAACTTCTGACCTCAGAAATATTAAAGAAAGGTTATTTCACCTTGCCATTGTCTCCAAATGCCAAAATAGCCCAATTAAAAACCTTGACATGGAACTATAGGAGCAGATGTGAGTCCTAAAGGGCATTAATTATTTTCAGTGTCAGCTGGTTGTATAACGGAGGCCAAATGAGAGTTTGGAAAGCTATTAAGCCCCTGTCTTACATGCATTGGGTCTAAGGTTTGAATTCAAAATGAGGTTTATGGTTTCATTTCATTTGGGTAGGCTACACCGAGCGTAAGTGCTGGTTGTCCTAGCGAGAGACATGAGCTACCCTTTTAGATAGCTGCTGTAAGAAGATCTTTACAACATACCCCCTCAATAACAATAATCCATCTTAGTGGCTGTATTTTACGAAATAATCAATTGTCACCATGCTGCGAGGTCAGAATCCCATGCATATGTTCAGCATTGCTTCCCTGTGTGCTGTTTCTATCCTCCCTCCATGACTGAGTGCCAGCGATCTTGTTGTGCACGTGTTTTTTTTTTTATTTCCAAATGTGGTGACAGATGAAGATATTGTACCAAAACTAAGTTCCCATATGGCTAATTTCTACATTTGTTTTAACAACACACAGATTTAAAACAAATGAAAATACAAAGACTTGAGTCATCCTGGCATTCTTTCCACTGCTCTGTAATTTCTTCCTCCAGGTGGGCTTTTATTGACACATACCGAAATGCCTTGATGTGTCTTAAAAAAGAAACTAGTCAGACCGTAATTCACTCAAAGACTTTCCTTTGATTGGGGCAACATTTTGTGTAATGCTCATCCTATTTCTCCCTCCCCCCCAACCACAATGGTTTTAAAATCACACATTTTCTCAGAGGAGATGAGCAAAAGACGTGAAAAATTATTCAAGCAGTACGAATAAGAAGTGTCATATTCAGGTCTAATCTAGAGGGGTCTATGTGCCTAAAATCTGTCTTGGAGTCTTTTATTTATTTTCCCCTTACCACCTGTTCGCCTTTTTTCCAGTCACAAAGAAGGGCAAATGACAATGGTTCTTGGATACCGCAGTAATAAGCATGGAATAAAAATAGAGAGATTGGGTTCGATAAAATGGTTTCTGCTACCTTCCAAACTTCAGTTCTTTCCTCAGAGAGATTTTTTTCTCACCTGCTAAGGATTGTTCATGTCCAATGTGACTCTAAATCTCTATCGGGGCATGCTGTATTTTATTTATCATGTTGATATGGTACATGAGGTATTGCCTACAAGCATCTTCTGCTTATCACAGCTCTTTCAATGGCCTCTGGTTGTTAATTATCCCATGAGTTTTCCATCGCAGGGTCACCATCTGACCCCACTTGAAACAAGTGCTCGATTGCACCAGTGCATCCATATTGCGTACACCCTGGGAGTGAGATGGTGCTGGGGAATTTGGGCTATGCTTTTGCTAAAGTATTCCGTTGTCATGGCTATGGGTCTTCATTTTGTTCCTGAAGTTATGTGATGTCATGAACTCTCAATGTAATGTATAAAATAGCTGCTTATTTTCCAAATCAGTGTATTGCTTTTATTTTGGTTAGTGCCTATTTGATCTAAATTAGCCTGCTACGATCTTCTCAGACCCAAATAGCTCAGCATAGTGGCTCTGTTGCTATTAGGATGGTGGGCCTACAGGCGAAGGGGCAGAGTAGCCTTGTGATTTAGTCACAGGATTTGGAACTATGGGGTCTGGGTTGTATAGCTATCTCTGCCACAGACTTATGGTGACCTTGGGTGTCTCCGTTCGTTCCTCAGATTGGAATAAGAGTGCTTTGAGATGGTGATAATGGTTCAAAAGGGGTAAGTGCTTTAAAATCCAGGGATGGACAGTGAAAAGCAGAAGGGGCACATGAGGTCTGGCAGGCAAATGACAAAACCACTGGTCCCCAGGTTGTCAGATAATGCCTCTCCCGCCAACACAATCAGAGTGGACTTTTTGCAAAAATTGGAAAAGAAAAGGCATGGGAAAGCAAAATTACCAAATTGCAAACTGTTTCTGTGTGCTTCTGAAGACCTAGGTTACAGGAGCGATGTTGACTTTTCTTGTATGTGTGTGTCCTTCTGCTTATCTGTCATTTCCTTGCACTAGTAAACTGGGGTCTCACTCCCTGCAAAAAATACTGCTTTGACTTGGCTTTACCACTACCACAATGGAATCAGCAAGTAAATGAGCGAAAAGAAGGAATGTGAAGGGAGAAGAAGACAGGAGAAAAAAAGCCCTCTATCATTCTGTTGAATCACAACTGTCCTGACTGAGTCAGGGGAAGCATGGAAGAAATTGGCCCCTTGGCCAGTTATGGTCTGTTTTTTTCTGTAAGGTCTTTGACTAACCATGGTAATAAGTTCTGTATAATAATCTAGGCACGGAGATAGCTGGGTGAATCTGATTCCAATCTGCAGAGTGGCAGTGCAGAAACCATTTCTTACTTGGTGAACTAGCTGAAGATTCTTCCAAGGAAAAAATGGTGACAATATAACTATAGGCCAGCAAAATGAACCTGCAACCAGCACTGCAAATTCCAGTAATGCTTACTTGTAACAACAGCCGTGGTTATGGCTGCCTAAGCATTTCTGTTCCAAACAGCCTTTTGCAGGTGCTTATAATTTTGGCAATTTTTTTGCTTTTTGGGTTGAAATTTTCCACGTTTATTCTCAGCCAAGGTGTGAACGTCATCAGAAGATTTGAGCAAAATTGGTTTTGCTGGTTTTGAATATGGAGAGATACACACTTGGGTGAAAATAAATGCTGTGACCTTGCTGTAAGCTGCTCTGGTGCATCAGTGGTTTGAGTGGACCAGAAATTTAGCCAGAGTACAGTTGCAGAAGGATCTCCTGGTGATCTGTTGAAAATCTGTCTTGAGCTGGCAGATTTACAGTGGTTTAAAAACCATACCTTCCTCGTGCATGCAGGATTCAGTTATACAGCATCAGGCTTTTTACAGATGATCTTCTTGAGTTTCGCTGGCACTGGGCCTATATCCATGTATATAAGCTGAGTGGAGATCCTCCCTCAGTATGTGATCTAACAACTTGCTACTGTGTGTATGTGTGTTCAGAATACAATCTATCAGGACGTGCTTGGAAGGAAACAGGGCTCTGAAGTGCCATATGGAATTGTTCTGTTGGATATGTAAAGGTGGTATGGAATAATTCCATGTGACAGAGTATGGACGAAGCGTCTTATGAAACTATTGTATAAGACAGGCAGGTCTCCAAAGGAGCCTCTGACGCTGGTCCTGAGAAGATCCCTTTCCTCATTCTTCATCAGTGGTTTTCACCCTGTGGTCCACGGACTGCTGGGAGTCTGTAGACTGTCTGGTGGGGTGTGTGTGTGCGCACCTCCATTTGAAATTTTTTAGGGGTCTGCAAATGAAAAAAGGTTGACAACCCCTGTTCATCATATATGAATGTGTTCAGTGGGTTTCAGGCTATGGATGGGGACAGCAGCTGCAACCCCATTGTATGGCTTATGCCAAGATTTTGCACTGGCTCTGCAAGGTTGGGAAAAAAGGAAAAAAATGTGCCTCGATTTCCACACACACGCAACCTGAGTAGGACGGCGTATTTGGCTGAAGACCAAATTCAGCAAATTGAGCCCAACTGGGAAACTGAATTTTGTGGCTTCTTTGTGAGGATTTGACATCCTCACTAAAGCTCTCCTAGGTACCTGAACTATGATGGCATGATGTAGATGGCCAGAAGTGCAAGCTTCTTCTTTTAAGTAGAATTAGGAGCAAATTCCGCACAGGATTACACCCGTGTGACCCCACTGAAGTTAATGGGATTGCACAGAAGTGGGTAAATCAGTGTAGAGTTTGGCCTCCCAAACTCATCTCTCTCATCATTGGTGGAATCCCACCAATGTCAGTGAGCATGTGGAATCAGGGACGCAAATGCGGTGGTAGTTGTCTTGAATTGCTTCTTAGATTCGGTGGAAGCCAGTGCATTCCAATTCTCTTGCCCAATCCCAACATAAACCCTAGGAGGAAAAGAGTTGGAGAAACTGATGTAGGGAATGCACTTTTTAACCAGTGGAAATACAGTGTAAAATAATATCTGTGCTACATTATAATAAAGTTTGTTCCACATGGTTTGCATTGTTCCTACTTACATTTATTGTGTGAACATTTCCCCCTCCCCTCCTTGGAAACAGCTGGAAAGCATAAATTTCAAGTTTAACTAGGTGTTTGCTGTTATCTGTGGACTTTTTTTTTCTGGGAGCAGGTAATGGTGTGACTCTATTTTGGAGAAGGCTATTATGACAAGTTGGGTACAGCTCACCCTGCAGTACTGTCCCTTTAGATAAGGCACGCACAGTTCACTTTCTGAAGTTCATTAGCTTGTATCATCAATAATTTAGGATAATATTCCAGTGGTGCCTGAGTGCCTGGACCACCTTATTTTCCCTGTCAGATTTCTCATACCCTAGCAGTCCAGTGAACTTGATAAGTGTCCCATCATCCTGTTAATCAAATTACTTATGAACCAAAATTGACAGTTTTCATTAATTATAAAGGATTATTCTAATTGCAATTCAAATTTATTCATTTAGAACAGACGGCATTCAGTAATATTTCAGGAAATTTGCATATTAAATGGAGAGGGTCGTCCATTAAGTATGGTAATGTATGCATATTTCCTTATTTTTAACTTCTGGGCCATATGCACTGCTGCTACTTCAGCAGGTGAAAAACCAGAACGTGCTTAATTTGTTCAACAAACACTGGGGCCATAACACATCTTTTGGCACTAACCGTGGTTGTCCTTCTTCCTTTTTATTCCTTCCACTCTCAGCCCCAAAATGACTGTTATCCTTCGAAGAAACTTTTGATAAACCTGTTTTTAAAAAAATTGTAGGCACAGCTGGTAGGGGTTGATTGAAATGTTTTGCCATCGAAGCTGTGTTCATTAATTTCTTCAAGATGCTGAAGCAGGCATTAAGGGTGCCTGCTGGAGTCCTTCCCAGTGTCATGTGGAACAGCAAGGGGGCTAATCGTCATCGTTGTAACATCAACTGGTTACCCCCCTCGTGCGATATGAACCTTTCCCCTCCAGTGAAAAATGAACCTGTCTGAGACAAAAGCACAAACTATGCATGCGATGAGACAGTGTCATTATTCAAACCTGTATAGGGCTGTGCTCTCAGATCATTAAGAATCATATCTTCATGACAATAATAAGCAACTACCTAAACCCAGATCTAAAGACACATGCAGGTATATTTATATCAGTCTGTTTATCAATATTTCTCTAGATCAGGAACATGAAATCCTGACAAGTTGAAGCCCTATTCTTCGGGGTTATTGACTTGATTTTTAAACAGTTAAACTGTTTCATCACTATGGTGAAAATTATGTTGTCATGAAACACGTGACCCATCTAATAAGTAATTTAACTAACATACCCAGAAATTACTGGTATCTTGTCTTAATTGTTTTAGTAAACCATCTGTCAACTCATTCATCTTTAAAAAAAAAAAAATCCTTTTCTTCGATGAGTCCATTGCTCATTTAACTTGTTCTTAAGCAGGTTTCTTTCATTTTCTGAAGTGAAACAAAGGTCTTTGGTGTTTCTGTTAGCAGATATTTTATTTTTGTTGGGCACATTTAGTTCAGGCTATTTATGTATATCAAATTCAGCTATTTATTTTTTGAACTGTGTTATTGATTGAAAATTAATTCTGAATCCCAGTGTGGAAATAAGTTTGTTTTGCAGTAGACACAAAGGGAAGTTCAGGTGAACAGAAAAGATATTGCAAATGTTAATGATACCCGGTTGGTCTCTTATGCTCGTTGGCTCTGATCCTGCGTAGCACTTGATGTCAGTGTGATGTAAGCACATGCTTAAGTAATTTTGTAAATACTGATGGACTTGTGTTTATCTTTCCACACATGCTTAAGTTGAAGTGTTTTGTTGAAGTGGGGCCGCAGGCAGTAACTGAAAGATAGTCCTGGGAAACTAACTTTGCCTTTCTACGTGAGCTCTGTGAAGCTGCGGGTGAACGCACAAAGGGGCACGCTGTCCCTGTTTTGACAGGGGGGTGATGTATTGTACTATCGGGACGGTATCTTACAGAGTTGTCTCAGAGTCGTGTGTCTTACAGCGCAAGGAATAAATCCAGAGGTTTGCTCCCCAGATACTGATGTGGGGGAAAAAAATACTCCAGTTCACCCGAGGGACTGGAAGGCCTTTAAACTCTGGGAAGTGACAGTTTTAGGTCCTGCCTCAGTTCTGTGCTGAATCAGGGCTCTCATCCTAAAAATGACTCCCCCCAGTTCAGTGCCACTGAGTTGCCCTGTGGCGCATGAGGAATTCCCCTGAAGGAGGCCACGTGTTGTTATCATTGTTGCTGTCCCGTGGGGGTTTCTAGCTAGGTGGGGAAGCAGTTATTTTATGGATGATGGGCCCTGTTAGAAGGCGATGAGACAATGCTCTGAATCAGTGCTTCCCTCGGTGTCCTAAATTATGCCTCCTTCCTGGCCCAGGCTGTGATGCCCCCTACCTCCCTCCATCAAAGCAAAATGAAGGTTATAACCACTTCGTATCTGTGCATTCTCTGCCTTGGTAGCACTTCTACCTCAGGGGCCGTGCTCTAGGAGTAAATCTGGTCCCATATCTGTACTTGTTGGGAGAAATTCCTAGGCAAACGTCCTTCATTAGCCTGGAGTGAAGAGTGAAAGATTCGTATCTTCACTTCAGGCAAAAATCCCTTAAGGGAATGTTGTTGTTTTCTCCCAACTTACCCCCAAGTTCATAGACAAGCTTTGCCCTTGGTCAGCCCCCGAGTTGTGAAACTTCAGCTGACTAGTCTTGGCATTGGCTAGCGTGTGTAGCATTATTCGTTGTGAATAACCCATGTTGCAGATATTCCCCTCTCCTCTGTTCGCGAATTGTTCTCAAATGGATTTGATATTTGCAAATTTATTCATGATTATTTCCTCTTAATTTAAAGGAAAGCCTGAGGCCTTAGGAAGCTCAAAGGCTTTTGCCCCTTGGCTGTAGAAACCTCGCTACACCTCCGAGGCATGTGTATATTATCCTGGTCTTTATGCTGTCCAGCTCAGAGTGAGATTTCTATATTGAGTACAAAACGTTAGGAACTGCACAACTGACATCTGCAGTCATCCCAAGGCAATATGGGAATCCTAAGGTATTACGGTATTACTCTTGTGTTAATTATATAGAGGGTGGGGGAGAGAAATGCATCTGTAACATCCATACCAGTTCATTAACATGGAATCTATGTGAAATGCTGCAAAAGTAGCAAAAAGCAAATTTTTCGTACAAGGTCAAATAGGATAAATGAGTTTTGAAGTTTCTTGGGTAAATCTTAGAGATATGGTTAAAAGTGAAGAGCCATTCACATTTTGAGTTCCATATCTCTGACATTCTGTGTGTAATTTTTCCCACACGTTCCACAAAAATTCTACCTTGGCATAAGATTTCGACATTTGAAACTTCAAGTGTGTAAAAATTGGTGTTCTAATGGGAAGACTAATGAATCTTCAAAAGTTAGACCCCATGTATTGCAGTGGCTGGATGCTCAGCCACAGGTTGGTCTAGGCTTTTAATAGTAAGAGCAGATGTTTCTTGAAACAAATAGTAGGTCATTGTTGCTGTATATTTTTTATAACAGTCATGATATGTGATCTAAATTTGCAAATGAGATGCTATTTTCTACTGTACACACTGTACAGGATAGAACTTGGAATAGCCCTTAATACAGCAGTTTGGATACAGCAATGTTCAGTATGATGTATGTCTATGCATGCATCTATTGAGCAATATACTGAGAAAAGAGGACACTATCCATGGATCATGGTGCAAATAGTATAACATATTAGCAATTGGTCGGTCGGGGGCAGATACAGATGAAGCTTGAGGTGCTAGCTATCTCTGGCATGCCACGAATTTAGAAGAGATCAAGAAGATACAAAAAGAGAGGGAGATTGTGGAGGCCTAGAGGAAATAAAGAAAGCACAAAGAAAAGGATCCCTCTTCTCCATTTTTTCCAGGATGTAATAAAATATACAGAGACTGGAGTTCTTAATGCATGGCCCCTTTTGTTTAAAAAGTGACCTCCGATGAGCTACAGTGCAGTAAGGGTGTTTCTTGCATTGTATCCTCTTGTTCGTCTTCACTTTACAGGCAAGAATGTTAACTATGAACCCGAAATCCCAGACTGCATATGTGTTGTGTGTGTGTACTTTTTGTGAACTGTCCAAAATATAGGAACAAGATCAATATCACCACCACCTTTCTGAATTTCAGCTACTGAGACCCTGTTGAAGCACCGCAGCACAGTTTGTCCGTTTTGGTTTTGTCTTGTTTTTCTGAGCATTGTAGGTAGATGGCACAAAATGAACAGGCCTAAAGAAAGCAAATCAAGAGCCATAAATGAGGAACAGGAACCCAGGCTCACAGTGCACATGCTAAGAGGCCAAGTACATTTGTTCTAAGAAATATTTAAAGATGAGAGAAAATTACCAGGTAATGCTGAGATTGGTCAGAGAGCACACATTAATACATTTTTTATTGCGAAAAGGAAATCATAGCTAAATAAAACATACGGGTTTAAAAAATCATCTCTGCTTCAGAGATTGAACATGCTATTTCTTTACGCTGGCATCTAATTGCATCAAGGAAGCTGAAGCTCACAAGTCTCTTTGAGACCTTTCCAAAGCACTAGGGCTGTAGAGGCTTTGGTGGGATTTGGTTATTTATTTGTTTTTTTATTCTCTGGTTTAGTTCCATAAACCCATTAATGGTAAGTGATACTGCAGTGTTTTTTAAAATAAGTTCCTATGCAAAATATACATCAGGGCAAGATGTTTACATGGATAATACAGTTAAATCTGAATTTAACACACTCAGGACCATAGAGTTTATTATACCAAAATGCAGACTGGGAAGCTGTGTACTTTAGTGCCCTTCTTGCAGCAGTGGCCAATATTTGGTTCTTCAGAGGAAAAAAGCTTGTATTCATCTACGTACTTACCTGGAATCTTCTGCAAGAGTGAAGTGTGGCCCATGAGATTTGGGTTGGAGGATCCTTCCTTGTTCATGTGACAATCTGCATCTGGCCTGAAGCTTTGGGTTTGCTTACTCCTATTTTTAGCATGAAGATCGACAACGGATTAAACAGTTGTTAAATTATCCAGACCTTTCTAAGATCCAGTTACAGTTTCTTAATCTTCTTCTATGGGCACCAGCATGAGCACTTGAAATGCCTTGATTGCAGGTACAAATGAAAGAGTTAAAGAATCTGGTTGGAAGGATGGCCTTGTGGTTAAATTGCTGGACTGGGTCTCAGACAACATGGATTTTAATTTCTGGCTCTGCTACAGACTTCTAGTGGGATGTGGGACAAACCACATAACCTCTCTGAGCTGAGTTCCCAATCTGTGTTGCTTGTATGTCGTATCCCTTTATATGTCTTGGTTTCTAAGATTGCAAGTTCTTCAGCGCAGAGCCTTTATCTATGCGTATGCGCTGTCACCTAGCACAGCAAGGCCTAGAGTGAAGAGTGCTGGTGGTACCGTAGTACACAGAATAGTAACCACCCAACAGCTCAAGCACTGTAAGTTGTACCTGTGATACATTTTTGTGGGTACAAAAAATGCAGGTTAAAATTTGGCAGGCAGAACTTGCCAGTACTTTTAACCACTCAGTGCCATGTGTGATGAGAAGCGTCACGTTTCACTTTATCACTTGGTTTGCTGCTATTGATGATTTTTTTCCCCTGGTGTGGCAAAATATTAATGTTTCTCTCGCTGGCTTCCAAGCCTGGGGGTCAGAGCTCATGTTTCACCCCATGAGACGCCCCACCATAAATCTCCTTAAATAATACAGAAGGCTGGAAAGGGTCACTGCAGGAAAAGGCAGCCAGTCTGAACGACGTGGCATTGATGCATGGCACAAGAAAGAGCCTGGATTTGGTCTGTGCTGGACAGGTACTGTTTAGACTGAGGACAGCTTTCATGTACAGAGGAAGGATCTGGAGTATGAAAGAAATCATACTGCGACTAATCCTGTCGCCTCTGCACACGAGGAACTCCCACCGATTTGTTATTTTGTTTGTGCAGCATGTTTAGCGCTGCACCCATTGTTCGGCCCTACCTTGCATGACTTATATTTATACCACTTTTTGTCCTGGCAGGACGGAAGTAATTCTGACCTGCCCATAACACCGTCTGAGCAGTACATAGCAATTTCTGTCTGCAGGATAGAGAGGTTGTTTTATGGGGTTTGCACAAAGCCATGGGGCTCAGAAAGGCGCAAAACAACAGATTAAAAAACAACCAGTAGCTTTATGAATACAGCTTTTCCTCGTTACATGGAAACGGGCCGTTCCTCTTATAGTTTTAATAATGATAGAAATAATCAGAATTTCTTGGCACCAATTGCCAAAGTCCTCTGGATGTCCTACCACATTTATAAAGACCGCAATTATAAAAAGCACAGTAATATAGGGCACTCTGTATAGTAGGACGGAGGGCCATGACACCTTTATCATCATGTGTCTGGGATAACCACAGGACTCACGAGTGATGACTGAATTATAGAGCCAATGGGAGTGAAAGCTTCCCAGGATCTCTCTCTAACATACACACCCACACATCATCACAGTTTGATGCTGCTTATTTGTGTCCCTTCTTTTTCTGCGAGTGACACGGTCTGTGCAACTGAACTGCCACACCCATCCCTGGTGATGCCTGGAGGAATTGGCGCTGCAGAATCAGTCCGTGGCTTTTCGTGCCACTCCTCGGAGCTCTGCCGGGTTGGTTTCTAACTGGGACCTAGTTACAGTAGGTGGGTCTCAGCCTCGTTGGGTGACACCTGGGAAAGGAGCTCTTGGGAAGCTGCTGACCAGAAATTTAGACAGGGCTTACAGGGCAGCACAGTCCTGGAGAGACAGTATCTTGCAGGGCAAAGTTTGTGAGTCAGGCCAAGGGGAAGCGGAGGGAGAATGGAGACGAGGAGACCAGGAAGCGGCAGCTAAGGAGAGACCATCGAAACATGGCCTAGCTTGGGGTGATAATATTTCACCCTATTCAGATGCAGGCAGAGGAGGGGTGATGCCCCCTTTCCGAGCCATGCCCAGCAGCGTAGGAGAGGCGTGGGGCTAAAACCCCATGAGTGAGGAGCGTGGGACGGGCCCCGCGGCATCTCTTGCTTCACATCCTTGTGATCTGGAGGAATATCACTCAAGCAGCTGCGCAGAACGATCAAGAGAGAGGTCAGAGCAGAAAGCGTCTGAGAGCTAGACTCCCCAGGCACACACAGCTTGCTTTTGGGGTCTCCCTTCCCTCCTCTCCTTCTTTTACATGACAGGTAAGTAGGTCAGGGAGCGAGCCCTTTGCTGTACTGCTGACAATTTGGGGTCCAGTCCTGCAGACCCAGAACTGCCGGGCTGCAGCGGGAGCTTGAAACATGGAAGGACAGCAGACATCTCAGCTCAGTACATGCTGTTGTGTAATGTCGGGGGCTGTGCAGGACCTGGGCGTGACAGGGATAAGTACAGGACACAGCGTTAGCCTTAACTCAGGTCCCCCGGCGCTTGCCGGTTGATTTCACGCTTTTAATATGAATTCTATATTCACATATCTGTATAAAAGACATATTTCCACATTACGACTGATGAGAAACCCTATGTAAGAGCCAGGTATTAATTACTGTTCATTGATTGCTAGTCTAATGTTGCTCTTTCTGAAACCACTAGTTATGGTTGTGTGGAACTGTTGTTACAAAACTAGTTTTTCTGTTCCCATTAATTAACATTAGAAAATACATTACTCTGAGTACACACCTAACGACCCAAGGAAAATAGATTAGCCGAATGTTGTATACTTACAAAGATCAGTTTTGATAGAATTTTAAATGTAAAAACCCGTGCTTGCAATCAACAATTGCTGCTGCTCATTTTTATTTTTTTTTTTTTGCATCTTAAACTAAAACATCTATTACGTAGGCCACCTGTGGTGATAAGTGAATATGCTCTGTGAAATTATTTTAAACACTCCCAATTCACTTAAAAGTGTGTATTTATTCCTTGTATTTGCAAGCTTCACATATAATTTCACTGCCATACTTATTTGTACTATGATATCAAATTATTCTTAAACTGTTTTTGTGTAAGATGTCTGCCTTAAAAAAGGATGCATTTGACTGTAGTTTGTCCCCCTTCCTCCCCCCTCTTCGCTGCTCATTTATAATACTTTTACTTGACTTAAATGCTCTTGCAGGTGGTGCATGAATGGCAGGTGGAGCTAACCCTCCTAAGTGATCTATTGCAGATGGGTTAGTGAAGCTGTCACTTAGGATGTTATGGTATGAAATGAAACTTGAAACCACTCTCCGCTGGAGAAGATGGGAGTGTTCCTTAAAGATGCAGCTACTGAAAAATATATTCCAGATCCTGCTGCTTCTAGGGGCAAATCCTGGGTATGTGGGGCTTTTAGTACGGGGCATCTTCACTGGATCGGGGGAGGAATCTTCCCCCAAAGACTATGGCTCTGATTTTCCAGTGCAGGCTCAGGTCTTTTGCCTTGGTCGTGTGCCTGCCAGGTGTGTATGTGGGGGTGCAAATGGACGGGCAGGTCTAGTGGATCTGCTCACACTCACCCCCAGCCCTCTCTCTGTGTCTGCATGGAAAGGGCAGGGCTTTGTGCTACATCCCCACCACCGCCACCCCAGGCAGGATCCTGGCTTCCTGCTCTCCCCTTGTGGTGGAACTGCATCACATGTGCTGGCTGCTTGAGCCCTTTTCAGCTGTGGGCGGTAGCAGGAATTGCTGCGTGGCTCTGAGAATTTTGGCTGGCAAAACTCAATGGCATCGCTGCTACTTTGGGAAATGATCTGAGTGCTTATCTTTGAGTGTTGCTATCTGCTTCTCAGAAGCACCTCAGAGAATTATTGCCCCGTTTTCCCCCTAAGTGCTACAAGTGACAGGAACTTAAATCTCTTTTCCTCTTCAGCTTCTTCCTCTGTTTAGAGAGGTGGAGGGAAAGGGGGGACAGAACAGACAAAAGTGGCCATCCAGACCTGCTAGCAGCACCTCCAGAACGCCAGCCCACATGCGGCAGTGGCCTTGCATATTTCTGTAATGAGCAAGAAAAATTGTTTTATGGTAGTTTAATAAAGCAGGAGACAAATGTGCAAAGGGACTGAATTACACACTTCATGAACCAAATTAGTGCCACAACGCTTTGCTTTGTTCGAAAGGTGATATGCATTTACGGGCCCATTTTTCAGCAAGATAAATATGACAGACGCCAAGACTTCCCTGAAGTAAATATTGTAAATAATAAAAGACTCTGCCAGGGAAAGCTGAAAAATGACTTAATCCTCACCCATTTATACTGCAATGCCAAAACGCCACTGACCGACTTGTATAACAAACTGCCCATTTAATCAGCTCTCCTTAATATCACAGCACAGGTTCACTTCATTTCTAGGGATATTCCGTATTTCTTGGTTTAATTGTTCAGCATGTGACTTGGAACATAATGCATGTCCACCAGAATGTTTTATGCTATTAGAGTGCTGGCTTATTCGCATATGTCTTCTGACTGGCTGCATCTCGCATTTGTTTTACAAGTGAATTCATTTACCCTTTTGTTTAAATATTCTGTCAAAGAAGTTTGTCTTTCGGGAGAGTTCTCTGCTCTTATGTTTATTTCTGCTTTGCTGCAAAAGTTGGCCAGTTTCCCTAGGACATAGGCATTTGGAGACGAGATCAGCCCCCAGGTCCAGGCCCACTGACAACAATTCCGGCCCCCAGGGTAGAACAGTCACTGGCCCCCTACAAAGCGACAGCTGAGGTCCAAGTGGGCTTCCGCCGGATGTTTTTACTCATTTATTATGCAGGTTCCCAGGCAGCTGAGGAGGCGGTATCTGCTTCCCAGGTCCCTTGGACTCCCCAGGGAGATTGCTGATGAACCATCTCCTCGGCTGCCCGAGAACCGGCATGGTGCATGATACATAAGCTTGGCTCCCGAGAAGGGCAGCAGGCGTGAGCAGCAGGGGGTCTCAGGTGCAGGGGAGGGGAGGAGGATATGTATCTATCCTCCCATTCGCTCGGGCCCTTTTCACTCAGCCGGCACCTGGGCAATTGCCCCCTTTCCACTCCTCTGTCGCTAAGCCTGTCCAGGTCCAGCTGGGTCAGTATCTTCCCTGACCGTGGCCAGTGCCAGCTGCTTCAGAGGAAGGTGTGAGGGCCCTGCGGTAGATGTGGGGATACTCTTCCACCCACTTTATTTTTTATATTGATCTCAGTTGCTGGAGATTGCCATGGGGTGTTGTGCTGGATAGAGGTATAACTGGATTCAAAAAAGAACTAGCTATATTTGTGGAGTAGGTCCCTCAACGGCTATCATCCAAGCTGGTCCAGGATGCAACCCCATGCTCTGCATGTCCCTAGGCCTCTGACTGCCAGAAGCCAGGGGTGAAAGACAGAGATGGGCCACTCCAACTGCCATGTTCTGTGTGCACACCAGCCGCTTCTGGCCACTGTCAGAGACAGGATACTGGGTTAGGTGGATCACTGTGGTGGTAGTTATCTCCTTAAACCCTGAAACACAAGATTTAATGCCCCTTTGAAGACACCACCAGTAATTGTGATGGCTTTGGGTGGTCTTGTCACCCATGTAAGTGTCCAGTCTCTTTTTGAATCTGGAGGCCTCCAAATCTGATCAGCAGAGCCCGGCAGTTCAGTCTGTGGACTAACCCTAATAACTTCAGCCAGTCTCCCATGCTAATGGATCTGGATAGACTGGGAGGAGAGATGTACCATGCCACAGCTCAATAGGCAGCTGCTTAAGGGCCTGATCTTCAAGGCATGGAGTGCTCTCAACTCCGGCTGGCTTCAGCAGGCTTCACGGAATTGGAGCCTAACCCAGTAAAGAAACGCTGAGGACTAGTGAACACCCAGTGAATTATCCAGGGGTCACCATGAAGCTATTTAGCACAAGTTCATGCTTCAGAGTTTCAGCTGGCCATGGGCAGGGGACAGGAAGGAATTCCCCTCACCCAGTATATTCTGGGGGTTTGGTTTTTTTAAAATCTTTTTTTCCTCTGAAGTGTCAGTGGCCACAACTGGAGATGGGACATTGCATGAGGTGGGGGAAGGGCTCTGTGCATTCTCTCCTTCAGGGGCTTGGCTGGCTGGTTCTTACCCGCATGCCCAGGGTCTAACTGATCGCCATGTGTGGGGAGAGGAAGGAATTGCCCCCCCAGCTCACATTGGCAGTGACCTTGGCGCTGGGGGAGACTGCTTTCCTTTACAGTGTGTGAGTGCGGGTAGTGTCACCATAGTGTAGACCAGGGGTGGCTTGCCAGGATTATCTGGGTATATCTCATTTGATTGTTTCACTCCCACTGGTCACAGGGGCATTTCAGTGCCTCCTATGCTCTGCCTGTGACACACAATAGTCCAGTTTCCTGTCAACTGTTTGGTTGGTCTAATTTTGGTTGTTGGGTGTGTGTGTTGGTGGCCTGTGCTATCCAGGAGGTCAGATTAGATGATCTTGTGGTCTCTTTTGACCTTATCCTCTAAGGCTTCTGAAAATAAGATGCATTGGTGATACACTTGGCCAGATTCTTCTCTGCACTGGTATGAAATTTGCATAATTTCACTAAAGACAATGGAGTGACTCTGGATTTGCACCAGGGTAATGGAGACCGGAGGCCAGCCCACTGTTTCATTTTAAGGCTGTACAAACATGAAAAGGCCTCTGAAAACATGGAAGGTGGAATTTTCAAAGGCGTATAACACTGACCTACGCCACTGTACAGAGTTGGGCCCGTGCTGGGTGCTTTTGAAAATGCCGCTCTGATAGTATCAGTGTTTTAACAGAGAGGCTTCTTTGATGGAGTGGTTCACCATAGTTTAGACCAGGGGTGGCCAACCTATGGCCCATGAGCTGGGTGCAGCTCTTTTATAGTTAAAGTGCGGCTACTGGAGCTCCCTAGGTCCCCCACCTTCTTCTCCTGCCAGACTGGGGTGGGGAGAGATTTTGGGGGGGCCAGTAAGTTTGGTCACTCCTAGTGTATACTTTTCATACTTTAGTCCCGGACAGTCAGACTTATAACAATGAGACACGGGCTTTCGGGAAACCCCACCATGTTGTGCTTGGAAAGTAGCATCGTATGGTCATTGGAAAGCTCCATGAGAAGAGGTTTCAGTGGGCCACTT
Organism: Mesoclemmys tuberculata; assembly: GCA_007922155.1. NCBI lineage: Eukaryota > Metazoa > Chordata > Testudines > Chelidae > Mesoclemmys > Mesoclemmys tuberculata. Next base: position 31,217,673 of record ML675615.1, on the reverse strand, counting down.
GAGATCCAGTCCTGAGGGCTTCTATTGACTTCAGCTTTTGTGATTTGAGTGGCAGTTGGGGGACACTTAAGACCCTAGAGGAGGTTTTGTAGGACTGGGTCCTTAATGCAAATAAATAACTCACTGTCCCAGAAGACGAACTCTGACTGAAAAAGCATCATGTGCTTAAAAAAAAATCAAGAAAGCTGTCGAACATTATTTATGCTTGTATGTATGTATGCAGTGTGCGATATTCTTATATGTAAATATGGTAACTGATCAAAGAGTTGCACACTTTAGTCGTAATGAAATATAAATATAATCTATGCTTATCAACCAATCACTCTTGTTCTCAGTGAAATGGAAACATTTCATAATTGTTTCCTCCCACACAGTACTAGGGGTCCCTGTGGTTGGCTGACAGACTGTACCTGGTTCCGAAGGTGTGATGCGTTTATAATAGAAGTGGCTCTCCATTAGTGTGTAGGTTTGTACACACCACAAACGTGGGCACGAAAGAGCGGCTTGATTCTAAGCTCTCACTGGTATGAATGATCAGACTTCCATGGGTAAAACGGGAGGGTGAAAACAGAACGGGGCTCAGTGACTTCCATGATTGCTTTTGAGACACTATAAATGCTTCAATGTCCAAAATTGCCCAGGGAAGATTTAGTGGAGGGTTTCCATTGACTTCTGTGGGCTTGTCCTGTGGAGAAGAAGAGCAGCCCATTCATGTGCTTAGCATGTGTCGCATCCAGAGGGAATGCCAAATCTTGAACCAGACCTTCCAGAGAAATCTGCCAAGGGCCCAGATGCCTCTGCTGGGAGAATGGCGTCCCCAGCTTGACATCTGATCCCTGTGGCTGCCATCAGAGGAAGAGAAATGGCAACTGGGACTGAGAGGGTAACAATTTTTAATTTTGTTTTTGCCTGACTTATAAAAGAAAATAAGAAATTAAAGGATCCTGGCAGATCAAGACAGTCCCAATAGAACCAGGTGGTGTGGAAATTTCCCCCTGAATCCTTGATTATTTCTCTTTGTAAACAGGTTGAAGAGGATGCTGTGCATACACTTTTCAGTAGGTGCTATAGCCTTCTGTCAGATTAGCAACTGTCCTAACCTTCTGAACCAGTGACTATTTCACTTAATGTAATTTAAGAATGTCCATTGCATTTATTAATAGTATTTATTAAGTGCTGATAATGGGCTCTGGCTGTAGAAGATTCAGATAAAGAGTGTCCTTTTCCCCAAAAGCCTACAGTCATAGATAGATCCAAATTCTGCAGTGCCTGTGTGAAACTCTTTTCTTTGGGGTGCGGAGGTTGCCCATGTAGATCCTATTACAGGATGAGGGCCCAAAAGACATGCACAGACAAGACAAGGGAAACCAGGAGACTTGGTGGAAAGTATCTGCTGAATTCCCCTCTCTCCCCCCTGCCCTATACAATGTAGGGCTGGAAGACGGCATTTTTGAATCTGAGGGAGAAGTTTTGTACCTGTTCAGAAAAACAAAACCTTGATACAATGCAATGGAGAGCAATTTCCTCCTCCTTATTTCAGGATCTGCATTTAGTTTCATGCCCGCCCAGGTGGGTAAGGGAGACGGTGCCTGCAATAACTGAAACTGAAGTTGAAGTTGAATAGGGGCAGGGCGGTATTTAGGACCCTAGCCTACGGTTTGGGAGACCTGGTCGCAATTCTCTGACCTGCCACAAATTTCCTGGGAGACCTTGAGCAAGTCACTTAGCATCTCGGTGGTTCAGTCCCCCATCAGTAAAATGTGGATAATAGTATGGCTCTGCTTCACAGGCCTCTTGTGAGGCTAAAGATTGTGAAGCACTCTGAGGTCCATTGATGAAAAGCACAACGTAAGAAATAGATATTTTCATTAGGGTCTGCTCCATTCCATAGAATCACCCTGCTTGAATTGCAGATGCTGATGACAGTCAGGCTTTCCTCTGTGTTCATGAAATACCTGTGTGTATCTGTGCCTGGCTGACCAGTGCTAGGTTTTATTCTGGTGTCAGTTTGTTGAATACGAGGAAGCAGAGCTGCAAATGGCAGCATGGTTTGCAGATGTGCGTCTCTAGGATGTTACTTATGGCCTGGTACAGTACAGTCATTCGGAAAGAGGTGATAACTAACGTTTGCATATTTTAAAAGTGGCCTGTTACAATGCAGCGCACCTGCCTGGAAGGTGGGAGGCAGAAACTCTGATTAGTGCATTCTGCAGGCATCTGACAGCTGCGGCTTTGCAATGAGATATGGAGGCTTTGCCAGTGGTTTGTTCCAAGTGCAGTTCAGCAACATGAGGGCCTGGTCTATGCTAACAGGAGAACTTGGTGGCAGTCGACGGGAATTACACATGCTTCGCAGAGGAGCTTGCATAACCTACGTCGACTTCCGAAGTCCTTTTCTGCGCGCCGTCTGCGTCTCCATCAGGAGGTGGTGTAATGAGTCGACGTCTGGATCAACTGAGCGGGTCTTCGCTGCCGCGCAGTCGATCCGGGTAGATCGATCTGACGGGGAAGACACACCCAAGGTGGCTGTTGAAAGTTGGTACCTGTTGATGGCTCTTTGGGGGATTCCGTGACGGGAGTTAGTCTGCATCTGTCTGCTGTTCCGGGTTCTGAGATGCTGTGCTGTCTGCAGGCTGGCACGATTCTCATTGACGTCAGGGGAGATTTTCCTGAGTATGGATGGCAGGATTCAGACCAGAGTATTTCATCGGTGAGTTGAGTTTTACTGTTTCCCCAACCTCCGTCCTGCGCCCCCCCATACCTCTTTTTCCCCTCCAACACACTTCCCACTTCCTTTACTCATCTAGCACTTTATCTTACGCCAATTGCCAGTCATCCCAAGAGACTGTTCCTACTGTTGCAGATATCAGCCAGCTGTGCCCCTGGAGTAGGGGGTGGCAGGAAGGAGGGCGACGTGGGATCTACTATGCTAGAGAAGTTCCTAGGCAGCCAACTCTGCCAGGGACACAATCGCTTTTTGTCAGCAAAGCAGTTGCATCTGTGGTCAGAACCTGGCTGTTACAGATGCAGTTTGACCTGTCGTAATATAGGGAGAGATGACAGGCAAAAGGGAGGAAAGTTTGCATAAAATGAGGAGATGAGGTTTTTTTATTTCCCAGTTATGTACCATCTTGACCCACAGTCCTTTGAAAAAAAATAATAATGTAGAAGTCTTGTATAGGAGCATGTCACTGCTGGACAGATGGTGGAAAGAGGTAGCTTTTGAATTTGCAGGTATGAAGAAAATAATTATTTTATCACACTCCCAAAAAAGAAATGGAATTTAACTGAGAACATAGCAAGCTGGGTGAAGACAACTCTCCCCTGTTGTCTTGCCTTGTCTGTTCTCATTAGCATTGCTTAGGGAATTTGTAGCTATGTTCTGGTTACACACAAATCCAGCCCTCCCTAAACACAGACAACATGAAACACCCCAGCACTCATTTTCCAGAAACCCAAATGTGATCACGTAGAGAAAATGCTAATATGTCTTTTAGCCAGGTTTGGTCATTTTCCTAATTCTGTGGCCAGATACCCTTAAAGAGGATTTTTAATGATCCCCTTTTACTATAATTTTTTTAATGACACATGCCTCCAATCATGGGGGACACTTCAACAGCGCTCTGAAGGACACACAATGTCTGTAACATTTCTCAGATAATATTGTCATATACTTGGAGCAGGAGGCCCATTTTGAAACAGTAATTTGGTCCCTAAAGAGTTCTTTAGCCTCTGTCTTGCCTGCCCACCTCGGCCAAGCTGTCGAAGAGAGCAGCTCAAGATAGATGGTCTGGATTTGTGTCGAGTAATTTAAAGCATCCTGCCTTTCTGTGCTCTCCTGCTGGAGAATTTATTCAGGAATCTATTTTATCTGCCACATTACTTGCATATGCAGCTCCTTGATTTTTATTTTCCCTTTTAGTAAAACTGTTATTAGAATGCAGATGAACCCTGACCGCAGCAAAGGATTAAATGAAAAGATTCTTTAAGTAATAAATCTAAAGGCATATTACATGCAAGGAAAAGGGATTTCCCTAGTGTTTTTGGATTTATAAGTGCCAGAGGCTAAACAACTTACAAGGGCCCTAAGATTGCTCCTTTTTCCAACCTGGGACATGTTCTAATATTGTGACATAGCTAAGAATTAAGCTGGCTTACTAAGTAGAAAACATGTCGCGTAATTGAAAATGCACCATACAGACAGGAATGTTTGATGCAGCAATGTCCTGTTACAAAGATTACACTGATTTATAGAGAATGTATTAAGTCCTAATCCTGGTGACACAAGATCACATCGACCATGTATTCTTTCATAACTGGAAAAATAAAAAGGGGGTTAATAATATATATGGTGGAGATGGAAAATAAGGTAGAGAGGGCTAAGACAGCCTTTCCTTTCCCTTTAAAAGAATTTAGCAACAACAGTATTTTTATTACGTTTTCGTGTTTAGCTTGCCTGGGAGGCACAGGTATTTTATATTTCTGAGATGGTAACTGTAACCAAGGGGGAGGGAGGAAGACTCGGGACTGGATATTGTGTGGAATAAGCTGTTTGGAAGAGCTTAGAAAGGAGAGGAAATAGTTTGGGGGGGGGGGGGGAGGGAGGTGGGAGGTGGTCAGAGGAATAACCTTGTATGTAAAGCAGGGTCTGGAAACAGCAGAGAATAGAGAAGAATCATTTTGCCTTGCAGTTAAAAGTCACTAAAGAGAAGATGGTGGAAACAGGAATTTTCTGTAGGCCATCGGAAGGGGAAACTTCTGGGAGAACACGAGCGATCACTCAGTATTATTAGAGTCACAGATGGCAACCTCCTCCTAGTCAAGTCCAAGGGCTTCTTCTCCTCCATGTGTTTGCCACGATCAAATTAATCAGAAACACTCCTTTCTGCTTAACTCACTTTCTATCATCAGTTTTTGGCTCTCTGGCCACTCCGTCAGCATCTCATTTGGTAGAATCTGTTCCTCCCCATCTCTATTCACTTGAAAATCCAGGGAACTCTGTTTTTAAACAGACAGATGCTCTCTCTCTCCCCTACCCCTATGCCTGGGTGACTTTATCTGCTCCCATGGTTTCAGGTACTGTCTCTCTGCCTTTGTCTCCCAAATCTACTTCTCCAGCCCTTCCTTTCTTCTCTCAGTCAGCCTGCGTTTGCTCACCCACTGAGCCAAACGTTTGCTTCAAGCTTTCATTAAAATAAAGAGGTTTCTAGTCCTCATGTTGATGAAGATAACCTTGACAACATAAACTGAATTGAAATTGATGCTGTGTTCCCTTCCAGAGCCTGCAGAGAGCCTGAAACAATAACTCTAGGAAGTGTATACCATCTCAACAGATGGTTGACTCTTGAATGTAAAGAGAACAGCATAAATGTCAGTGGTGTTAACTGTTTCACACTTCCAAACAGTCTCCTATGTATTCCCGGGTGCCCGACCACCCAGCTGTGAAATGCTCCAGCTTCCTCCCTGTTGACTTGTAGACAATGTAGTTACTGTCCAGACAAAAATCTGTGTCACATCAAAACCGGAAAATGTGGGTACACCCTCACATGCATTTGAATTCAATGTCAAAATCAGAGGCATGGGGACTTGTGTGCCAATTATGTATTATCTGTGTGCATTTTTTGTCATCATGTAGATTTTTTTCCCCTTTTTTTGTGTGAAGGGGATCATATGGGCAGCATGTAAAAGGAACTCAGAAAGAGATCAGCCACTGAATATAGCACAGTACAGAGCATATCTTGAAAGGAAGGATATTTCAACAACTTAATTAGGTTACTAATTTGCACACCAAAAAGAGGGGGAAATTAGCTATATTTCAAATGAGTGTATTTTGGAAACAAGTTGGAAGAGTTGGGAATTTGTAAATATGTGCTGGAAGAAAAGTCCTTGAGGAACTAGAAATAGCTAACAAATATTTTAGTGTTTACAAACGGGATGTGGGTTCGTAACACACTCGGGAAGAGTAGGGTGGGTTCTGTCTCCCTCTAGTGGCCGATGTATATGAGGCTTCTCAGTCTTTGATGCAGTAGAGCCGTGGTTCTCAAACTTTTTAAATGGAGCCCCCCTGTGGACTTTTGCCTAACAATCGTGCCCTCCCTTCCCCTGATTGTGCCTTGCTTTCCCCCTTCTGAAAGGGGGGGCCCTTTGAGAAAAAAGGGGCCACTTCCTGCGCTGTAGGCCCTGTTTTTTTCCTGAAATGGGGGGGGTTCGTGAGAAGGGGGTCACAATTGTTAGGTGGGTGCTTCCTGCGCTGTAGGCCTTAACAGTCATGACCCCTTCCCCCAAACTCCCCCCTCTCAGGAAAAAAACAGGGCCGGGAGCACGGCAGCCGTAACACGGGGAGCAGTGGCAGCATGGATCGGGGCGCAGTGGCAGCAGCGCAGGAAGTGGGAAGGGGAGGCAGCAGCTGCTGCAGTGGCGCAAGGGCAGCAGCAGCGCGGGGAGCATGCCTGGCCGCGGCAGGGGGCTGTTATTGCTGAAGGAGGTGGGCGGTGGTGGCTGTTCCCCTCTCTGGATCTGCCCCATGCTCCGTGCCCCTCAGGGATCCATCTCGCACCCCACCAGGGGCACCTGAGAATCACTGAGGTAGAGGGTTCATGCTCTTAGTTCTGAAGAACTCCACAAATCCTGCTGTCGGCCCCAGAGGAGTTGGTTACACATGCCATCCAGTAATCAACATACAAAGCATAAAAAAGAGTAACGTGAATAAACAAGAGAATCGCCAAAGTAACGCTAGCTAACCATGGGCTACACATGGGCAGGTAGGGCTGCAGAGTGACGTTAACAGTGCATGGAAAAAAATGAAGTGAAGTCCAAAAGCAATAATAATAAGATGCCATTTAAGGAGAAAGCAGGGCCTGTCACGAGATGACAAGGATAATTTTTTGACAGATGCCAAGACACTGCTATAAAATATTGAGAGAATCCTTTGCCTCGCTGTTCAGAAAGGAAAAGCTAGAGAAATGCCATGAATTGAAGTAGTTTTACCGTACGCTTAGGAGGAAGACGTAGCGAGGGATATTATTAAGACAGCCAAAGAGTGACCGAACCAGGGGACCAGCTGGGATGTACCCATGGCATACAACTATGAACAAGCACCTTTGAACTATTTGTTTGAGAAGAGCCAGCGGGCTGCAAAGATGCTTCTTGATCACATTTTGGAATGAGAGCGCCACATGGCTGTAGGCCTCTAAGCGCTGCTAATGCAGCGGGGAAAGTACCAACAGCACTACCGGTAGGCAAAACAAGAGCTAGAGTGTAGCCTGGCCTAAAGGGACAGCACATAGTTACTGCCCAGTTGTGACCCTCATTGCACAGCCAGCTGGGGTGCCAGGGTTCATCCGGCCCCAGGACCAGACCAAGGACTGCCACACAGGCGCGGCTTCCCCTTTGCGCCAGATGAGACATCATCCAGGCCAAATATGTATGTGGAGTGGGTTAAGTTCCCTTCCGTGCTGGCTCAGCTGCACTGACTGGGGCATTGAGGGAATTGATGGGGATCAAAGCACTGCCTGGTCCCCACCCACCTGCGCCGGGAGAGGGGAGTGGGGGGGGGGGCTGGCTGGAAATAGCAGCCCCATGGATGCTGCTCTCCTCTGCATATCGTATGTGATGTGAACAGACTGCTTGGGAGGTTGCTGTGTGCCCCCCGACTCCCCTGCCTCGCTGTGTAATGAGGGTCTCAGCTGTGCCCTAAAGGCGTAGCTAGGTTATTGTCAGACATGAACTTGTGGGAACAGCAAAACAAATAAAAAATATTGTAAGATAACAAAATGGTGGCGAGTTAGCCAGGGCGTTAAGATACCCTGATGTGAGTGAAGCTTTGCTCATCTTCATGCACAAGAGACTAATCTAAAAGGTCAGTCCGTGGACCAGCTACCTGTGTGGGTATAGACACGGCTTTAGGAATAAAGACACCACTTTATGAGCGATAGCTGTTCAAAATGGAGGGAAACGACTGCGCGCTACAAAGGTGCCAGGGAGCTGATTCAATTTGTTGATGCTACAAAACTCAATGCAGTGGGAGGCAGTCAAGACATTGAGAAGAGGGCAGTCATATTCAAATGACATGGGTAAACGAAAAGCATGGACCAGGCTAGAGAAATTCCCTCCCCACTGAAAGCTGGATGTAGCAGGGCTTCTCAAACCTTCCAATTGCATGGACCACATCTTCTAGAGAACGTGCCTCGTGGTCACCTACCTTCTCATTCAGCATCATGCCAGCCATCTTCCTGCCCAATGGCAGTCGCGTAACATCCCTGTGGCAATGACAGCTGGCCTGAAAAAGGAACGTTAGGAAAGCAGTTTTTTTACCTGCTTTTCATGTGATCTAGCAGCTGGAAACAAGGAGGAGGGAAAACAACAGGGGCCAGATTTTTCAGAGCTCTGCATATTATGACTCTGATTTGTGCAGGTATTCTCTTCAGGAAAGCACTTCAGCCCATGATTTATTTAAGGCGTATGCTTAAATCCTGTTAAAGTCAATGAGACTTAAGCACATGTCTGAAGTTAAGTATCTGCTTAAATGCTTTCCCGCATTGAAGCCTGGGTGCTGAGTTCTTTTGAAAATTGAGCCAGAAGGATTCCAGCGGGGTTGCTAGATGCTGAGCTGTTTTGAGTATCTGGCCCCTTGCTCTACGTGAGCTCCCCCTGCACCAGCAACAAGCATGTAGCATGGCACTGGTGGCCCAAGACAACAGGCTGGGTACCACTGTTGTGTGGAGCCTTTTTGTCAAATGCTACAAAACCAAGAGGCAAAGAGAGAAGCTGTGGTGGATCAAACCCTGAAGCCTTTGGGGCATGGACTTAAACAACAGCGAAAAGAAAAGACAAACAAAATGTTGCGTCTAAATAAAGTTGTAGAATTCTTGTACCACTGCATAAAAGAGGAGAAGAGTCCTGTTTGGAATCTGGAGAGCAAATCTGTTCCGTATTATGACAGGAAGATAGAAGATGCAAAGGTCTGGCTCAATGTTACAGGGGGCTCCCGGCCTGAATTTCAGTGGCTCAAGAAATCCATGGTCTGTATTCTTCAGTCAAAGAGATTAAGAGGGTTGCATTGAAACGTAGTTCTAGGAGGATGAGAAGACTGATGGCAGGATGCTACTTGAGCTGGAGTCAAGTACAGGGAGCAGGGGTGGGAAGACAAATAAGGTTTGGATGGTGAAGGAATTCAGGAGACTCACTCTACAGAAAGAGCAGTCAGGCCACGGAATCAACTTCCAATGACAGTAAAAGCTGTGCTGGTTTGAAGAAAGAATTAGACAAGCCTTTAATGGTATAGGGCAGATCTGCGGACAGAAAAGGAGGGGTGCACTAGATCACTTTCATGGGTCAAATCCTGTTGGCTTTGGTAAAATTAAAAAAAATTAAAACACATATACACAAAAGAGCGATACGGACGAGACCTCATAAACGCCAAACAAAGGCTTTACTGCCCAACTCTGCCTCTGCCCGCTCCCCATCATCTCTAGCACCCTAACCTGTCCCCTTACGTGAAACTTGAGTGAATAGGTAAGTTTTGCAAACATCCTTGAACCGTGGGTGTCTTTGACCCATTGGCAGGAGGGCCTTCCAGGGTCAAAGGCTCTTCCTCTGTCCTTGGAGCTCTAGACCTTGTCATCAAAATAACAGCACTGCCAGCCTCAAGTAGTCAAAAATCATGAGGTAGGCCATGCAGAGAAAATCTTGAGACTGGCTTAAAAATCATGAAATCTTAAAAAGAATAAACTTGGGGGCACTTTTTCTTTACCTTCTGGTATTTGAGCCTTTATGATTCACATCTTCAAGCTTTTCTCCACAAATGTGAGGGCCAGAAACATCTTTATTTTTTTTTTTAAATGAAAGCTGAGATTCTCATGAAATAACATGGGCATTTTTTTTAAAAAAAAGCACCAAATATTCTGATGCTCAGAAGAAAATGGTGAGAGTTGGCGACACTGGACGAGTCTTTCTGATCTGTGCTGCTGGCTCAAGAAAGTACTGGTTTAAGAGAGTTAGTTTCTCAGATAGCCAGCATCCAAACCTCAAAGGACTTTGCAAGTCAAAAGCAGCACCTTGGCTATTACTGGGACCAAAGTGGAACAAAGAGTGCAGGTTCTAGAGAACTGTCCTAATATGGTCCAGTTATGAAACACAGCTGAGGGCTTGGGAAGCTTTGTTCTCAAGTAGCTAAACCCCAAATCTTGTGCACTGCAGTAGTCCAGCCTGGACTGGCTGTATATACACATGCATCCCAATAGCTGTGTATAAATCGATCTATTCTTATTATTTATGTGAATTATGGTAAATCTCAGAGGATCCAAAATTGATCAAGGCCCCATTGTGCTATGGGTCGTACAAATGCTTAGTAAGATACAGTCCTTGCCCCAAACAGCTCACGGTGTAAACAGACTAGGTAGGCAGAGGGTAGCAGGTGTAAGCACAGACACCGAGAGGTGAAGTGTTTTGTCCAGCATCCCCAGCAGCAGAGCCGAGAAGAGAACTCAAGTCTTCCATGGACCATGTGCATGGGCAAACATGGCATGGTTTAAGCTGTGAGTCATGTTCATCTATACCAAAAATGTAATGGAGGCAAAGTGGAGTGAATTTTAAGAGCCTTTTTCTTAATTCCTTTCCTGACTGGAAAATGTCGTCAAGAAACCCTGAGTCCGGACTGTCAATATATGTTGCCTTTTGCGGCTTGCTTTCCTGATCAAATAAATAATTTGTAAGGTTTTGATGACACAGGGACGTACCCTCAGCTCAGCTGTCACCTGCCAGCAGTGCTCTGTGCAATCTGATTTCGAGATTTCAGCATGGAAATCTTCCTTTCTGCTGTTTCCCCTGGAAACAGGGAGCCTAGTGGGGAGGTTAATCATTTGGGTTTGCGATTCGTAACCAGGGGAGCCAAAATAATTCCTCAGTTTATGAATCGAAGATGTGCTACTAAACTTCAGCGTTTTCAACGAAAATCCTGTTGTTTGGACCTCTGAGATGATAATATTGCTATACTTCGGAAATACCATATGCACCATAGCACCTGCCAAAAAAAGAATGGATTAAATCCAGTGAAATGCAGAGGGCTGCTGCCTATATTTCTGCCCCCGCCCACTGCTCCTTCTGTGCTGAGGAATGGTGAGAATGGAAGCCGCCCCCTGGTATAGTGGGGTGTTCTGTGCCTCGAGGCTTCTTGTGCCCTGAAATTGCAGCCTTAAAACATGGGGATGCAGCTTTGTGGGTCTAGCAGCCCTTGTGCCCTTGGGTGGAGAGCGCATTGGGCATGTGGGGGACATTAGCCTGAAGGCGACAGTAGCAGCTGCCTGGTATCCTGGACCAGGGGGGTGTCTTTCGCACTAGCCAGAGCAGAGAAGCCCATTGCACAGTCCACCAATTGGCATGGAGCCCCCGTGGCAGGTGAATAAAGTAGGGTTCCCTTTGCAGAGAAGTATAATTCAACAGCTGGGTGGTTTCATCAAATGCGGGTGTCCACGTGGCCCAGGCATCTGCGGAGGCAAGACTGGTAAACCATATGGGAGCAAGGAAGAGGGAGCTGGAGAGTGGTGGGCATGTGACTAAGAATTTAGCACTTGCATAGATCCAGGGGTTCATGGGATGCTGGGGTGGATGGTAGCAAGATTCAGCCACAGCTGCAGTCTATGAATGGCAGTGGAAGCTGCAGCATGGGGGTTTGGTTGCCTGTCTTTTATAGACAATAACCAGCTAAATCCCGGCATCTCATGCTGCACGTAAACCCCTCATGTTTAAGGCCAACAATCTGTCTATCTTCTTCTGTGCCAAGCTCTTGCAGCATGTGCCACATGTGGGATGTGAGGCCAGGAACTTGCAATATCTCGGCTTGAGGGTGAAGTTTCAGCTTTAGCTCAGTATATGTTTGCCTTGGTTCTGTGTGGTTAAGTAAAACTAGTCATGAGGTAGTGGATGTTGTGTGTTACATTTTAAAATAGCTGAAAGGGTGCTTTAAAACAAACAAAAAAAGAACGAAGACTAAACAAACATTTCTTCTTCCATTGTTCTTGTCAGGGCTGAAACCCAATATGTTGAATTGGACCCATTATAATTTCCCATTATAATAATTCCAGCGGCGCCATTACTCTATCAAGCTTTTTCTGTGTTTGCATCATGTTCTGTAGATGCATTGCAACAGTTCCTGCAGAGCAATTATGGTAATTGCTGTCAGTGCACAGTAAGAATTTGGGGCTTAGCTTACCTTGTGTAACTCGGCTTCCTCCATCTCGCACCACGCAGGATGAATTTGGTCTACAATATATTGCATATTGCAGAAACGCTATCATCATCATAAAGTTCATTTGAAATCAGTGGCCCTTCGCTTGTTGTTATTGTAATCATTGCATAGTATGAATTGGGGAGAGGGAAGTGAAACAACTGGAAACATTATGTAAAGTAGGGGGTGGATGTGAACCCTGGATATGCCTTTCTAATTTAAATTAGTTGGTCATTTAAATTTAAGAAACAGATTGAGAACATACCAATAAACTAATATTGGTCTACACAGTTTGATTCACGTGGTGTTTGGAATCTCAGCAATTTTGCATGCTTTGGAGAGGTACACATTTCAAAAGATTTACTTAGGGGGTCTTCAGCGGATTTAAAAGTCTGAGTACAGTAATGAACAGCCATATAAGGAAAGGGTGCTCCGTGAGTGTGTGTGTGTGTGTGTAAAATATGTACATCCGCGTGTGTGTGTGCGTATAAAAATAAGATTAGAGAAAACTATACGCATGTGCGCTTTCGAGGACACACACCTCCTCTGTGTTAATGAGTTTTCCCTCTGGAGAGGACAAGTCGAAAGGAGCCAGTCCTTCCAGCCAAAAAAATCAATTGCTTCTTCATGAATTATTGAGATGTTTGCCATCAGTTCCTTTACAAAAAAGGAGTCATTGTTAGATATTTTTCCCCCAGAGTGTACTCTTTGCATTTACCTCATGATGTCATGACATAAAGATGTGAATACTTATGCATAAAAGATTTTAATTTTTCTGTAAAGTGCGTATGTTAAAATCTTTTAATATTTTCTTCTCTTCCAACACTGGCCCACATATGCTGGTTTTCACGTATATAGCAAAATGTCAGATCAGCCACAGCCTTTAGCAGAGGGGTGGACTGCAAGTGATTTTGCAAATGAAAATTAATTTCATAGCAAAAGTTCGAATTTCCTCTGCCAGTAAGGATAACACTCATGTTGCTCCTGCTTGCTGACTGATTGAAGGCTCTTACACCGAACTGCAAGACAAGACTAAATGAACATTTCTGCCTCCTGTGTAAATAGATAGATTAATGACATTAAGTGAAAGCCCAGGGTTGCTGAAATGTTAGCTTCCTTATGGGGTTTTGGATTTCTCTTATTTTTGATAAATGAACCAATCTGGCAATAAAACCCTTGCACAGTAGGTTAATAATGTCATAGCTGAACTGTGAAATAATAATGTGTGTACTGTCTCTTTGCAAACAATAATCCGTGAAGCCTGATAAATCTATTTGTAACCAACGTGGCTGTTCATTGTTATCAGCAGCTCCTCCTCTGTAAACACAAAGGAGTTTGTTGTCAAGAATTTTTAAGCCACAAAAGGTAACTGGGGCCGGGCGCCGAGGCACAGAGATTTATAGGACAGAAGGCACATTAACACCCCTTCCTCTGTATCACCTTCCCGTTGATCTTAGTAGCTTTGTGAGGATTTTAAGAAGGGCCTTCTTGCTACCTTTTACAGTCAAATCTGCTGCTCTGTTTGTGTGTTGCAACACTCACTCGTTACTTGCAAAAGTCCCATTTCCCCTTCATCACTTGTGAGGAGAGCTACAGAAATAGTGGAAAGCTGGATTCACTGACATGTTCCCTACATTTGACTTGGAATTCCAGCCGGCCACATCTCAAACCTTTCTTTTCATTGCTTTTCAGTGGATGTAGCCATTTTTGTTCCCAAGGAAGATCTAGGAGGAACTTAAATTCATGTGGATATGGGTATTTGTACATGGATTACCTTATTTTGTGCATATTGGTTATGGTATCTGGTCACCAGTGACCTTATTCCTTACACGAGTGCTTGAAGGTGCAGTAAATATACTTGTACAAATACATACGTGCCCATGCTCTACTGGCTTTGTGTGCTTGTGAGCGAGGGTGTTAGGAAGGAGAAGGAGATGGAGAATGTGGGAGCCAGTGATTCTCAAACAACTGAACGATCCCCTCAACATGAGAATCAAGAAGATGGGCATTGTGTGCTCAGACATCAGGAGAGAACCTTTGCAAACATTCCATGTTCAGAACAAGGAGTGAGGGATCTATGCTTGGTCTGGGTACTGAGCGGTGGGGATAGGCCCCCAAAGACAGTTCCCATGTGGACCCACTGCTGTTCCTGTTCCCTGCCCAGCAACAGAAATCTCTCTTATATGGTGGCCAGGTGGTTGCCTGCTAGTGAAAGGGGCAATCAGAGAGAAACGTGGAGGACCAATCAGGGGAGGCCATGGCAAGGCCCTCTTTTAAAATTTCCTAGGCCTGGTTACCTCCTCTTTACGTGTCTGACCTTAAAAGTGCTTCTTACCCACCCCTGAAAGATCAAGTGCTCTACTGACGTCTTGAGGCCGCCTGTGTATAAACATGGGCACCTCCGATGAAGGAACATGTGACCTCAGTGGCCAATCACAGACCGTGAAATGGACGAAGGAGCGTTCTCGCCAAGGAGTTTACGAAAGCCCAGTGTGCTGGTCAGGTGGGTGCAGCATAGCAGACAACTGTCTATAACCTGTGGTCGGAATGCAGACAGAAGGGCAATGAATGATTCAGCCGTCTCCAGCGCTCGTGAGCTGCCAGCCCCGTCCTGACACACCGCCTCCTTGCTGCGAGGTGCAAAGTGCAGCTGTGACAATGGGGAGAAAGGAGACAGAATCATGAAAAACCAAACACAATCTCTCATCAAGTGGTTAGCAGAGACAATTGTTCTATTTACAAGAGTTACCTGCCTGGTGGAGAGGCAAAAAAAAAAAGGATCAGGACAAGCATTTTCTCCCTGTAATGATAAGGAGCTGTTGCCTGCAGCATTCAGACTACATGGTTTCACAGATGTTATTTTAAAGAAAAAACAACCACCAACGGCCCTTCCAACTAACGGGAGCCGAAACACAACTGTGTCAGCCTCACAGAAAGGGGATTGGAAATATTGCCCTACTGCGTCTTTAAGTCCCAGGGACGTTAGTAAAATGAACACAAAAGGTTTTAAAAGAAGCCCTGTCAAAAATCACCAATTTCAAGTTCTTGTTTGAGAGGCGGTGTCTAAGTAGCTCAGGGCAGCACGCATAAACTTGACAAACAGAGTAGTTCCGTGCTGCCTGCCCATAGCCACATAATAGGCAACGCAGCTTTTATTCATTCAAAGAAAGGTTGAGTTTGATTGGCAGGTCAGCCTGCCTGAACACTGCAGTCTCTTTCCCCCAACACTTCACTGCTATCAATTACAGTTTTGAATATGAATCGTGTCTAATGTAAAATAATGCCAACCTCTGCCTCTAACCTCAGGCCAGAAAGCTCTTTTGTGCTTTTTCTTATTCCTCTTCTCGGACTGCCTCAGGACTCTCTCTCTGCTTTGTGTTTTCTTTCAGTCTCTTGCTGAAATGCTGCCCTCCGAAGCAGGAGTCCTGCAAAAACACATATTTTCGTTGCATTAGTAATGTTGTAGGCAAGGGTCATAAAACAGAATGGTTAAAAATTAGAAAACTTTTCAGATATCATAGCTCAAGTTCTATTCCACAGACAGACTCTCTTTTACTTTGTAATAATTTTATTATCCATTACAAACAAACATGGTTCTGGAATTGTTTGAATTTTATATAGCAGTCAACTTAAATTCTCTGGAAAATTTGCCTTACTGCATTGAATACAGATCTCATTTAAATCAGGCAATTTGGCTTAGCTGCCATCTGTTGGCCAGTTCCTTATTATAATTCTGCCATTCATGGTCATTACCTGATTTCATGTATTTCAGTAAAATGGAAATTAAATAAATATTTGGGATGTTACACACTAACTTTTACTATGGGATGTAGGCTGGTTGTGTGTGTATGTAAAATATATGTGTATTTATATACATTTTAAAAACCAAAACTTTCTGCATTCTGGATGATAATGAATGCTTAGAGGTATGTGTTGAATTGCTTTTAAACCACTCTCCCTCTTTAAAAAATAGTTGCTTTCATTAACAAAAATGATTAATGTTAGCAAAGCTGCATGCTCTCAATGGATGGTGTTTTCAGAATGATTCAAGAATAGGATCGTGTATTGGGACACCATAGTTTTTGGAACCGCTATGAACAGGGAAATCTATTGTAGGAATCTGCTTTACACTGCAGAACGTAGCCCCCTCCTGTTTTGTTTCTTCTAAAGCTTTCATGGGATGGAATCTGCTTCCAACTATATGAAGCTTTAACTTAATCTGTGTCTTTTTATAATGTACATTGATTATCCACTTACACAAATTCTTGAGTTCCAAATAAATCCCCAGTGTTGGAAGTGTCCATTGTTTATCTGTTTTTTCGTCGGCATTTATCCTCTTCCTTGTGCTTTTCACCTCTCCTGTTCCATTTTGGTGTCTACATATGGTGTGTTCTGTGCCTTTAGTGACATCACTTGAAGCTTTCTCCCATCACATCCATTAACATTCTGATAGAGTTGTGCAGGAAAGACCTTCCTCTGCTCTTTCACCTCTCTCTTGAGACAGCTTCTCTGCAAAGTAGCCTAAAAACCCACCGTCCCTCTTGGGTGCAGTTGCGGACGTGACCAATTTGGGGCTGGAACAGCAGTGTGCTTTGCACAGGAGTGCTCTCATCTAAACCACTGAGACATTGTTTTGAATGTAAAATTCGCTACCCTGTGTGGATTTGTGGGGTGGGGTGGGGTGATTATTTTTGGAAATACATGAAAGAACAAATGTGAAATGATACACATGAGCCAGGTCATATACAGTATGCTCAGCACGGCCTGCTGCTGGTTGGAGTCTGTGTGCCTTACCTATGTGTGTCCTTGGCTCTATCCTGCTACAAGAGATCCCCCCTAAAACTGGATTCTTTCCCTGCTGCTGTCGTGAAGTTCCAGAAAGCTTTGGAATGCAGCATGGTGGCCAACATGAAGTTTGAGAAAGCTGTGGATTTATTACGATTGTGCCTTGCTGTCAACTAGACCTAGTTGAAAAATTTCCAACAGAACAATTTTCTGTTGGGGAGTTGAAACATTTCATGGGAAGGTACCGATTTAGTACTTTTTCATGAAAACGTATTGAAGTGCTTCATTTTGACTTGGATTATGCTCAAAACGATGAAGTCAAAATGATCTTATTGAAATGAAATCCTTTGCCCTTCTGGCCTGTTCTTTGACAGGAAATGTGTGGGCAAGGTCATTTCAATACTTCCAAAATGGAGACTGTGGGAATTTTCATTGAGTGGGAAAATTCACAATTTTGACTTTTTGTTCCAATTGGGGACAAACAGCAATTTTCAATATGTCAGAATTTCCTGTGGAACAGAAATCCCAAGTTTTGATCACTTCTACTTTTAATGATCTCAGAGCCCTTTACCGACATTTATTAAACCTTGATACATCCCTGGGAATAGGTAACTATTATACCCATTTTGTAGATGGGGAAGTTGAGGAGGAGAGATTAGTAACCTGATTGCTATCTCACATCAGTTTTACACATGGTAACTCTGTTAACTCAAGCGGAGAAACTCCTGATTTACATCAGGGTCAGAGAGATCAGAATTAGACCCAGGATACCTTCCCCAGAATGTTGGCTCAGAGGTAGTTCCAAGACGATAACCCAGGAGGTGAGATTCCCAGTCGACTGCATTGAGTGAGAAACTGCACTTGCAGAATATGTGTTGTATGTTTCTTGCACAAGTCCCATGGCAAGAGTAGTAGCTTACAACCCCCACTTTCAAAGTGGATTGCTACTGCTGATTGTATTGCATTGCATGGCTCACACCTTTCTTGAGGTCAGTGACAGTAAGGAAGAGGCAAGGAACAGATGCCCCCTAATCCAATTTCCCCTCCCAAACAAACAACGCAAACACTTTATAAATAAAAATGTCTTCACACACAGCTCTTTTCATGGGTGAGTTACAGAATATCAGACATTTTACTGGTGACCTAAAACATTTCTTGGATTCCCCATTTGAATACTTTCTTCCCTGTGTATTGATTAAGCCTCCACAGCAAAGAGCAGTTTGCTCATTGGAAGGCAGCATTTGTATGAAACATTGATGCATTGCTAGTGACTGACAGAATCAGAGTTTGTTTTAGTCATATACAGCAGTGGCACGGGGTTGTGTTTCTTTCCAATGCAATTCTGTGCCAGCGTTTTCATGCCATCTCAAGGTGGCTCACAATCACGGGAAGCCATCGTTTTCATTGCAAGTGATGGCAGGCAGAAATGACTTTCCCTTCATTACTGTAATAAAGCACAGGCATTATCCTGCAATAATGAAGAGGATCATGTTTATCTCTTGTTACCTCCACTGGACTATGAAACGTCTAAGGGCCGATTAAAGAAAGCAGTTAAGCACATGCATACATACGTCCTGGTTTCGGATAGGGCCTGAGCATATGTGTATTGACTTCAGCTAAACTTAACCACATGTTTAAGGTTCCATAGGTTTTTAAGGCCAGAAGACACCATTATATGATTTATTCCGACCTTTTACATAATACAATAAATGCATGCTTTATTCCTGAGCAGAGATGCTTTCCTGAATGGAACTGCAAAGATTAATTTGCAAATGACTTCAGTGTCCTTTTTAATGTTTTGTTTTGTTAAGGTCTATTATAATTCCTAGTGCACAAACTTTTCTTTCCAAGGGGAGGACGCAACATGAATTAAACGACAGCCTATGGTTTTATGAAGCAATAATACTTTGGAATGGTCAGCAGAATCCCTCCTAACTTGTATGGAAGCGTAAAGGGTTTAGAAAGTTCTTCCATGGAGATAAATAAGCTGTCAATTCCTGATGAAGAAAATCAAACTCGCACTGTTGATTTTGGCTGTGGCACTTGCAAAAGTATGAGAGAAATTTCTGCAGCGTCTCAGAGTGCTCCATGTGTTAGCATTTAGCTTTCCAATGCCACATTGTGCTTCTGATAGCATTTTGAGACAGTAAATAGAAATGTCAAAAAAATGAAAATAAAAGGTTAACCTATTCAGATTTTTTGAGTAAGAAATCAAGCCTATATTGCAAATGAATAGAAAGTCAGTCAGTTTTTCCTAGGGGACTTTTCAGTCCTACGTTGTGCAATGTCTAAACACAGTTTCTAAACAGAAACCTGGGAGGTATAGAAAATATGCCAACAGCAAATTAGTTTATTTAGTTCATGACTTTAATAAACCCTTGCAATTAGCAGGGTGTTTCCTGTTGACTTGTGGTCTGAAGGTATGCATTTCTGGTTGTGATTTTGTTTTCCCACAGCCCTTAAATGAAGAAAGCAAGCTTGATGATCCTGGTTTGCTACAGGCCATACAGCTAGGCACCTTAATCATGTGCAAGGCTCTGTTTGAATCGCAGCTCAACAGCTCAGGATTCGTGGACAAAGTAAAAAGGCCAAGCTGTGGGGAGGTGGTCATGACTTAGAGAACTAGACTATAAAATCTGCCTGTAAACCCCGTGTCCAAAAGGGCTGATTTCTCATCCTGTTGCTCATGATAAGGAGTCCCATTGGGGGGGAACAGAGCTACTTGCTGAGTAGGGGATCAGAATAGTCGCCAGATCTGCCTGCTTCCGTCTGAACAAGTACCCTGTTCCCTCCCAGGTACCTTACCCTTTTGCATTCTCCCCTCCACTTCCTTGAATACATTTCCCTCAATTTTCCCTCTTGCCAAACCCTGTCCACAGCCTTCTGACTCAGTTCAAACTGTAGCTTCCAAATCTTCCCAGGACCCCCCTGGAAAGTCCCTGCAACCCACCATCTCGCTGCCAATCTGGCATCCACAATTGTACCATCTCAGCCCTGGATGATGCAATTTCATTGTCTCAGATGCTAGAACTACCTACAGAACCTCCACAATGAGAAGCTGAGCCCTCCCCTCTGCCCCGATGCAATGGTCCCTTATGTTTATCAAACCCACAGAATTACAGGAGTCATAGAGAAAAAGGTAGCAGGATGGGTGTTCGTGCTCTTTATGCCTCCTTTGACACTGTCAGGCATTCATGGATTCAGTCTTCCAGGAAAAGGGGGCAGCTTGTCTGCAGTGCACCTTTTAATCTGTAGCCTTAAAAGGTGGTTCTTTAGATGCAAGTGAAACGCCGACGAGAGTCAAGCGTCCCATCCTACATACTTCACTCAAATGGGTTTCCTTTCTGCTTTCATTCATAATTGAACATTACTTATCAAGTATCGCTGTGATCTGCCACAAGCCTGAAACCACTGGGGTCCAACCTGCTGTAGATATGTGAAATCCTCCAACTACCAAGGGTCTGTTTAAACATGAGAAGCAGCAGGATCTAGGCATAGCATTGGAAGACAGCCACTTGAACGCTAATCCTAATTCTTCCACTGCCTAGCAGAGTGTGCTTCAATTTTGCTGCCCATGCGATGGGGATAATTGTATCTATTGACTTCACAGAGGCGTTCTGACAATTAGTTATACTTTGTAAAAGGCCTTGAAAAGTGAAGGGCTCAACATACATCCACGGCCACGTACACCCTCACCCTTACATATAAATACATATCGAAAGAGAAGGATAGAGATAGTGTGGGAAGGTTGCCTTGCTGGTTTACTCACTGGTAAGGTCCAATGCACTACCTAAAGTCTTATTCTGGAATAAGAGTGTCCACATGGGGAATTATACCTATATAACTATAGCAATGGAATTATGCTGGTAAGTTTCCCCAGGTAGACAAGCTCTTAGTTCTGGCCAGATCTGTGGGCAGATATGCACACACACAACTCAGCTGAAATCAGTGGGCTTACATGTGCACATCTGAATCTGACTCTAAGAATGAGTATTACGGGGCTACTACTGTATGTCTTAGCTGCTGAGGGTATTGAAGGTCTGAATTACAGGCGTTCCCAGTGGTGGTTCTGCAGCAGCAGACTTTGGAACTGGTTGTTTCTTTTTGCCAACCACGTTTGTGCACAGGAAAGTCATTTGGAATCTCTGCCAGAACCTTTGAACAGAAACAAACAGTTTCACCCTTAATAAAATGATTTTCTGTGCAGTCATTTTATTTATTTTTTTAATATCTTCTAAAGTATGAAAATACAGACGTAACTTCTGCGTTCAAGAATTTTTTTAGGTGTTCTAGGGATCCCAGAGAAGCCATGTCTGGAACCAATCCTTGGCCAACAGCTGAGTCTTTGCGTGTGTGCATGTTCATCTATCCATGATTCATTCTGAGGGCTGTTTTAGCCTTCATAAAATATTCATGCTGGTTGTGCATGGTTCTATAATTGCCATCTCAGGCCTTGAATTATTTATAGGTTGTACTGTTCACATAGTCTCATTTACTGATAGAGCAGATAACACCATACAAGAGGATCTTCAACACTCTAATGTCTGTTACTTTGCATTAAGCAGTGGAATTATATTACTGTAGGTGTAAAATGCTGCCCTTTTTCTCCTCTTGCCTTAATATATCATTTTTGTATTTATAATATGCTAATTGTTGAGATGCTGTTAAGCCCCATAATTCCTGCCGAGTTTTGCAAAAATCAAGATGTGGCTGAAATGGTTTATCTCTTGATCCTAAAATGATTGTTCTTAAAACAACACCACCAAACCTTCCCTAAAACCCAGACTAATTTATTGAAATGGCATATGAGGACACATGCATACCTGAGCGCCTTTGTTTTGCGCTGTTGATCAGTTTGTGTATTTAAGTGCTAGCAAACATTCAACAGTCCAATTAGCATAAGATATTTACCAAGTGTATTTTCAAGTTCATTGTATTCAATTAAACACTGGGTCTGAACTCCTCCATGAAAGGGGACACCTTTTCTCTCTTTCATAATCTTTCCTGGAGGAAGCACTGGAATGGGTTATCTAGAGAGGTGGTGGAATTTCTATCCTTAGAGGTTTTTAAGGTCCAGCCTGACAAATCTCTGGCTGGCATGATTTAGTCGTGGGCTGGTCCTGCTTTGAACAGGGGGTTGGACTAGATACCTCCTGAGATCCCTCCCAACCCTCATCTTCTATGATTCTATGATTCCTGCCACCCTCCGCTATGATTCTTTCTGTCATTCTTTCTTATCCACTTAGCATATTAGAGTTGGAAGGGACCTCAGGAGGTCATCTAGTCCAACCCCCTGCTCAAAGCTTCATATTATTTTTTTTTTACTTTAGCCCGAAAATGTTTAGTTTTATTTGAAAACTATTTATTTCCAAAATAAAAATGTAGTTTTAGACTGGAAAGGTCACAGAGGTGGAATTGACATCTTTTTTTAAATCACCTTCCTTTTGTATCTAAAAACTAATCAATGGAGTATAAAATTTGTAGGATGAGGTAGGATGGCACGGTGGTTAGAGCACTGCCTGTGACTTGGAATATCTATGTCTAGTTCTCTGCTTTGCTACAGACTTTGTGTAACTTTGAGCAATTAATTTAGTTCCCCAGGTATGAAATTGGGATAATAGTATTTCCCGGCTTCATAAAGATTGTGAATTTTAATTTAAAAAAATTGATCACAATTTTGGCTGAAAATTGTGTTCCTTTTTTCAATGTGTGATAGAAATAGTCTGAAATTTTCATAATTTGTCGTCTCAGTGAGACCTTTCATCAAATATTGTGTGTTAACAATGCAGGTTGGAATCTTTGATGGACATTACACTGCTTTGTTTTTTCCCCAGTTCTAGTGGCGAGCTGTGTTGTGCACACACCTAGCCTATGAGAAAAGGTGCTTGGACTATGGTGACCTTCATCTGTGTCATCCAACGGTTTGTCTTTAGTAGCGATTCCAGGTTTCTTAGGGAGAGGATCTTCTGTTTACCGTATGTGTGCAGCACCTGCCATTATGGATCTTTGATTAGGTGCTACTACGGTCTGTAATCTAAGAAAGAAGTGGCATCGAATTGGATTCTGCAGTAGAGGCTGCTAATGGCCCTGTAGGTACAGGGTTAGAGATTTGTCCCACCCATGGGAAATACACACTGGAAGAGCCTAGCGGAGAGAATTTCTGTACGTTCACACTTCTGGTGCCAGGGAAAACAAGTTTTGCCCCCCACCCTATGGAAGAACCAGGGGGTTTGGCCTTCAAACTCCCAGGCTTTCGCAGACTTCCCAGCCCAGGTTTCCCAGGCTGCGTCCTGGAGGTGAACAATGCTGCCAGGTCCTGACGGTTGCCAGCGCTGCCCACTTCGCAGGACATATCCTCGCAGCAGGAGTCCCCTTGACTTTGGGCCCCAGGGAGCTAGCTGAATGCCAAACCTAAGTGTGCCTTTCGCAATGCATGTCCATGGCTGACCAGTTGCTCATAGCTGGAATGTGTATAAATATTTAGCCTGTGGAGTAGCCCCTCCTCCCAGCACATTGATCTCACTCCTCCTTACAGCTACGTGTGCCCGTTCCCCAAGGTAACCGAGCCGAATCCGGTCATCCCTTCGGTGGGTGAATCCTGCTTTAGGAACTCGGGGAAGGAAACCTCCATGAGGTTCCCCTAGCTGAGTTTTCTCCTATCTTTCATCTGGCTCCCCAAGCCTGGCACTGGACAGGCTATCAGACAGCACGCGAACCTCACCGCTCGCTTCAAGTTCCCGACTCTCCATACCAGCTGTCTGGCTTTGGTAGCCCCGCCCCCTTTGCTATCAGCGTTCTCTGCTGCAGCCAGTGTCTCCTAAATGGGGATGCCGTGGCAGGACTGGGAGTATGTGTGTGTACCATGATTGCATTACATCTCCGTCCTGAGGGCCGTGAGGTTGGTGTGTGGTGGTTGTCTGCCAACCCAACCCCTTTGTGCCAGCCCTTGCCTCTTCACTGGGGGGGACAGGGCATGATGTCATCTGAGTCACATTCTCACCTGTAAGGGAATCTTCGATACATGGATCTCCAGGGCCAGAGCTGAGTGGCAGTGTTATAAAAGAAAGGAGCCGCTCAGCATGACGTTGGGAAGATGAGGCTGCGGTTCCGGAATGACCATGAGACATGTCATTCCTGTGCGGCAGAAGCCGGAGAGCAGAAGGTAGCACAGAGAAGGACGAGTTTAAAAATTACGTCTCTAAAAAGCAAAGGAAAGTGTGGATGAAACAGACCCTGGGATGAAGCCACAGGGAACTGCCAAAAAAAATAAGAGGAAAAAGAAATGTTTCTGCAAAACAAACCACTTTTGTGAACAATAAATTCTTGAGATGATGTCTCTGCCTGAACCCTTATTTTTCCTGATAATAATTTATTATAAAATAAACCTTGCAGCACGCACGTTCCATACAATGGGCGGAATGGAAAAGTGCTGTGTCTTTGTGGGCCCTCGGAGGAGGAAACAATGGGATTGTCATGCAGATTTCTTTACTTCCCTGCAAAATGTCCCAGATCCTGTGAATGCCTCCCTACAGGGAAATTCTTTTTTTTTTTTTGGCAGCTGACTTCAGAAAGGCTGATAGTGTATCTGTATAAAAGGGTTGTGAGAGCAGAGGCAGTAGCAATTTCCATCGATTTTATGGCATATCCAAAGTTTTCAGTGATGAGTATGAAAAATCTGGGAGGAGAGGGGGTTATGCATTACCAAGTTTCCTGTCCAGGTTTGTCTATGCTGCAGCTCATGTCTGCAGGCACACACTCGTTTTAATCGACCTAGCATGGCTAAAAATAGCAACGAAGCCACAGCAGTGAGGGCTACTACTTCCACTGGGGCTCTAGGCATGTACCAGTGTTCCTAGGCTATGCTGAAACTTGAGCCATGGGAGCTTTGCTGCTATTTTTAGCTTTATTTTTAGATTTGAGCTAGCATGGGTACATCTACCCAAACAGCAATCACACCTCCAACTGCGGTGTAGACACATCTACCTACCTCACCTTGTCTTGGTTTTTCTCCAGGCCCCTTTCCTGGTGCAACATGCCTGCATGGAAAAGAAAGCTGAGTGTTTCCCTGAAGTTGTTGTTTATCATGCATATTGCAGTAGTGACTAGTGGCCTCAGCTGGGCCAAAGCCGCATTGCTCCTGGCTCTCTGCAAACACTTCAGATGATTGCTCCTGCCCCAGGGAGCCTACAGTGCAAAGGGCGAGATGGGCCGGTGAATGAAACAAGCAAGAGGTTGAAGGGGAAGCTAGGTTTGCTAAAAAAAAAAAAAAAAAGAATGGGCCGTATTAGCACAGACTAGCTGTGCGCATAATTTATTGCCATCCGTTGCAGTCATCACAACCTGTTGCTTGCCTAGTTGTTATCAAGAGAAGTTACAATTTGTGGAGAGGAAAAGTTTTTATGCTGTACTTTTGACGAGTAATATGCCCGGACTGAGAAATCCTCCTCAGCGACCGCTGCTTTTCATGTGATGGATTTTTATAGCCACTTGCATATTATATTTTCTATACTGAAATTGTTAGAGGGCTCTTTTTGGCTATGTTTTCCCTTATCTTCACCGCTAGGAGTCTTGACTGGTACGTGGTCCTGGATTTTCAGGGTCTTTATTGCTTTTAAAGTTGTGCAAACGGCAGGCTGCTAGGACACTAAGGCATCACTTAACTTTAATTGGTCAACTACCCTTTGCTGTTATGCACTGCACGCTGCTGCACGGTGCCTGACCTCAGACTGTATTCTGAAAGCGTTTCCTTCAGCACTAGACATTTCCCAATTATGTAGAGTGTAGGAACTGCAATGCCCTTGCTTTTCAACAAAATTTTACCATACCTATTAGTCTGGATGTATCAAGTGGGTTAGTATATACTGGAACAAGAAAAACCTACATGACTCCAGCAAAACAAATTGGGGAATGTGCCTGCTTCATAGATACTGTGAAAACTGAATACTTTTCTAATAAAAATGTAAAGAAAAGCTGTTTGTAATTCTAGATACTTTTTATGTTCCCTTGAAAAGTGTTGCAGAACAGGTGAGCTTTTTAATGTCAACAGAATATGAGACTATCTACTTACAATGGCTCCATTTTCCATAGAAACTGAGCACCCTCTCTATCGTTCATATTTTTATACTCTCAACACTTCTGGGATAGGGAAGTGCATTGATCCTTATTTTACACATGGGAAACTGAGGCACAAAAATACCTAAGGGCCAGGTTTTTAGCCTTGTAGTGGGTTAGCTGTGGTCTTTCCCCCCTCTAGGTCAGTGGGAGGCCACTCCCCCGCACTACAAGGCGCTAAAGATGCAGGTCAACACCAAGTGGGATTGTTAAAAACACCAAGGCACCCAACTCTCATTGAAATCAGGAGATTTCATTAAAATCAACATTTCTTCCTGAACTGTTTGGGCTTGTATAAATTGGCATTTTCTTTAAAAAAAAAAAAAAAAAAAAAAAAAAAAAAGTTTAGTCAGAAAATTCCTGACCACCCCACCTGTAGTACCAACCCACTGGGTCAGAGTGGCTGTGGAGTGGTCAGCTCTGCAAGCTTACTGGAGGCTTTATGCACATGTGTAAGTGTACAAAAAATATACTGGAGAATTAAACGATAAACAAATTGTCTAGCAGTAACGTTAAAAACACTTGATAAACTTCTCCAAATGGGGCGTGCAGTGATTCGTTTCAAAGGCAAGCTGTTGCTGGAATACAAGTTGCACCCCTAGAATAAAGGGTGGCGGAAGCGTTGCCATCTGGAGAATTCTGGGAGAAGATCTACAGTGCGATCCCAACTGCCAGGCTAAGCTTTTGCAGGAGTTAAGAACTCAGTTTGCAAAGGTGCCAGCTTTATCTGCTGCTTCCGCTGCTGACAGGTGGGTTGAGTTCTGTTCGTGCTGATTCCAGAAGAAACCTGCCCCCCTGGCCAGAGTGGACAATTGCAACATGTAATGTTGTTACTGCATATAGTACTTAATGCAGCCCTATGTAGATCTAGGCGTTTTTCATCAAAACTGAAGCTGCCACAGCTGTAACCAAAGTAACCAAAAAGGCATGCATGTTTTTCCCTGTTACTTTGCAGTGAACACATACCTTTAAAAACAAAACTAATATTAAAAAAATACACTAAAATCACATATTCTGGTTTTTTCATACATGGTTGTGCCTTTAAGAGCTAATCTAGTGAATTATTCATTCCCATTAAAAATATCAGTTTTGTTCTCCCTTTAGCCCCCCTTCATCCCTCCCAAAATCAGCAACCTAACTCAACTATTGGTGCCATGCCAGTCCTATACGGTCTAACATCACCTTTTGCAAAACAGCTGTGTTTAAATATTTCATCGCTGTTTCAGTCCCTGGGCTGTATTTTTTGAAAGCGCTCAAAACGGAAATATCACAGGAACTGGAACCAATAGTAAATCTGCATTGACCCACACCCCTGGGAGCATTGTTCCTACTAAACTGAATTGGCTTTAGTAGAAACAATTTAAAGCAGAATGTTAAATGCATCACATGCATACATTATACCTTTTGGGGGGGATAGAACTATTTAAGCTATAGATAAAATACTTCCATATATACTCACATACCCTTCTATATTATGTACCGTTCGTACATACGAATTGTGTGTGTGTCTGTGTGTGCACGTGCATGTAACTACAACTGCTGTGGTGTCCCCAGTGTGTAGTTTGCAGTTTGGAGAAAAATCATCCTCCATCATTCGTCATTGCCGAGCTGCAGTAGACTGGGGCCAGCACATCATTTGTTAACAGCGACAAAGGCGCACTCATAAATGCCGACATGTTACATTAATTTATAGGCACGGAGTGACTTATTAAATGTGATGTGTGAAATATAACAGGGCCCAGTATGGATGATTAGGTTTTGGGCTTTGAATTGTTGACAAGGCAGGGGTAATGAATTGCGGGACACAAGCTTGTATGTTTCCCCCTCATTAGTCAGTATTAGCTGCATTAATAGTAATAATTGGATATATTCATCATTTAAAATGTTTTAATAAATGTTTGGACAGCACCTGATCGAGGCTGTCAAGTCTTGGCCTGGAAGGTTTGTGATGTGAGAAAAATGCCGGCGTTCCTTGGGAAGAGATTTATACAGCCTAAGGGGTGCTCCCTTTGCCAGTGTCTTTTAAGAAGTGATGGGTAGAGATGGTTTAGAGGAAAATGCAGCAGTGAGGGAACTCAACATCTCTTTCACACTTCAAAGACATGATACATAGATTTCCAAGAGCAGTGTCACTCTATAGACATCCTGACCTTCCAGCCCAGTCTCCAAAATGGGGCCTGAGTTGGAAATTTCGGATGAGCGTCTAGACTGAAATTTGGACTTCACCAAAGTTTGTGTGTGTTCCAGTCGGGACTTTTGGTTTAGCCCCTTATAAAGAAGGGGTCCAGCCTCAAAGTTAGGATCCGGACTGAAAGTTGCACAGAGCTCAGAAATATTTTGATTCAGGGTTTGGCTTGTACGCTGTACTATTAACATAGTAACAATTCCAGACAAGTTTTCTGCACGAGCATCCTAAAATCACTGGCAAGGTCTGCTTGATCCTACCTACACAGAAGACAAGTCACTTGCAGCAGGTGTTATTCCACCAGCCTCCACCGTTCTTTTGGGTTTTCTTATCTCCTGTGCATTATTGCCTACAATTCCGTACAAGGCTTCCTCTGATTAAAAAAGCAATAAATTTTATTTCTGTTACTGTGTGGGCCTCAAAAGCAGAATTAATACTCCCCCACCCCCCCCCGTCCAAAAAACCACACCAACGTTCCTATCACAAAGGAAGTCAGGTCACATTCTACTCTTGCTTTGTGAGAGACGGGTGTTCTGTGTAAAGATAAATGGTAGAGTCTGCCTTCTCAACGAATGCTGATGAAAATGTAAAACAGTGTAACATGTTTATTGAAAGAAGCTGATGTTGGTGTGAACAGTTGCCATGTGTCACTTGGCTGCACCTGATTTTTGTGCTGAAAATAACTGATTTTCTTTTTTCCAAAAAAAAAAGTAACCTCCAGAATACACAAAAACTAAGCGGCTGTAAAGCTGCCTGGAGTTATCTGCAGTGTATTAATAGACTGTGGATTTTTATTTAGAAAGGTTAGACCCCTAAAGAAACACACAGGTGCTGTAGGAGGCGTGGCTTAGTGACTCACTAGGAGATACTCTTCCTTTTCAGTCATGACTGAATCAGTCTCTCACTGGGCGCTGTTGTGCAGCTGGGGGTGCTATCTTTCAAGAGAGACATTAAATCAAGGCTTTGCCCATCCATACACATTACAAATCCCATAGCAACTTTTGCAAGGACAAGAGTTTTATCCTCAGAATCCTTGCCAAAATCCAGCTCAGGTATTTACTGAAATCCTCTCTTTCTTTTCAGTGGATAAGAGGGTCTTCATTTATCCCTCAGAACAATCAACCAAACCCTGCCCTTCATAGTTATATCCATTAACCCCCACTACAGAAATACTCAGTGGAAATGCCTGGTTATAACTGAAGGTAGAATTTACACTCTAGTTGTGTTGATGGGAACATTTCAGTTATTTTGCATTTGTGTTAATAATTTGCGTGCAGTACACCACAAAGCTAGAACCTTTGTCATGTCACTGATTTTTCTTTTCATGATTCCCATTGTATTGACAGGAGTAACGTTATTTCATTTATTAGATGCCCGAACCACATGCAGTTTGTTCTAACATCTATTTAATTTTATTTTTTTTCTTCTGTTGAGTCAGGGTCTAAGTACCTATCAGTGTTGCATGCTAGTTGGGAGACGCAGTCTTTGCTGAAAATGTGTTTTGAAAGGATTTTTGCATGTTGACTAGCAGTGCAGCCGATTGTGATTCCTGACAGGTTTGCCAATGGCAGTGGACAGTATTTCTTTACTCTATCTCTTAATTTATGTGTAGACAATAAAAAGATATTAAGAGCTAAGAGTATAGTCTGATATGCTATAATAATTATTGAAATCGTTTGTTGAACATGCAACAAATCCGCATTTCTATGGCCTTTTGGGCATATGGATATGTTTTTCCTTTCTATTTGTGTTTTTGTGGTGTAGCAAACCATGGAGGCACCCGTGTAAATCCGTGGAATTAATCTGGATTTACATTTATGTCTCTGAGATCAGAATTGGGCCTGTGACTTCCGAGTTTACAGTGTTTTTGGCTGTTATCATGTTAAATAGTTTTAACTTACTATTCGCTATATTTATGTATTTATAGATAGGCTAATAGTTTTTAGAGTCTAATTGAATTATTGTGCAATTTGGGTGTTCATAAATAAGCCTTTACTGGGATTTTGAGGAGGCTGCAAAATTCAACAAAAGTCATTCTTGACATTCAATATTCATATGCAATACTGGCTGATTTTAAGTTACTCTCCAGTTGAAAGGTTTTGGGTAAAACTGGTTGCTTAAGTTTCCATTAACAGGGAATTCATCTTTGGATATTCTAAGAGTCTCATCTGTACATTTTTGCTGCTTTTCCTTGCTCTCTGGCAGTTGCCAACATCGTCATTGTTAAAGACACAGTGATGGAAGCACTGGAACTGTTCGGTTGTAAGCACTTTCTAGTCAGTGGGGTGACTTGGAATTTGTATTGTTATGAAGAGAATTAGCCAGAGCTCCCTACCCTTCTGTCCTAGCAACTTGGTAACTAACTGATCATTTTAGCTCTGCTTGTTGACAACACAGCACTGCTACTCCTGACGCACTATAATGATAATAATTAATAATTAATGATAAATAAAAATAGCACAGCAGTATTTTGTGATTCATATCGTTCTGTGCAAAGCCTCTATTCTAAAATCTACCAGAGGAATAATTAAGATGGGATCCCAGATCTTGTATCTATTTTCATCCTGAACAGCATCCCAGTACACTCCCAGTGATCCGATAGGGTGGGACTAACCTGACTTCCTGTCTGTAATTTTAACAGTTCTGGTTCCAGCACAGGCATCTCTGGCATTCCTTGCCAGAGATCACCCTCCTTCCCAGAAGACACCATCACACACTGGCCTCTGCCACTGTGACTAGGTTTATTGATGGTGTGGAATAGCTCACCAGGCTGATCCATTGACAGGTCTTTATGCCCCTATGCTAAATACACTGCTTCCCATAATTCCAACAAATAAACTACATAGTGGCGCACGTGTGATATGTCTTACTACAGCCAAAATATAGTTGTGCCCAAATCCATCTGTGCACTGGCCCCACCATCCTGATCTTATCTTTGTTGTTATTTCGAGCTTTTGGTTTGGTCTCTTTCCCTCTTGTCCTGGGCGGGAGGTATCCTTAGCAGAAAATGTGCAGACAGATGGAAAAGTTTTTCACTGCCATTCCCTGGCTGCCCTGTTCGTATTGGCTGAACGATCTTGCTAAATTGGTGTGAAAGGTAACAGCATAGCTGCAATGCCCTCTTCCACATCCCCCTAGTTGAGATGAGAACTTCAGCAGCTGGTTTACTAAGTTATTTGGCCTGCATGTCCAAGTCCCATGGCTTTGTCCAGAGTTCTCGTAATGTTGCACCTAAATTACAAGTGGAGCAGTGGGCAGGTTTTGTTTGTTTTAAAGATTGCCACAAAATCTAGGTGAGACTCCCTTGGGGGTTGTTGCTTCTAAGAAGATAAATTAAACTTTTCCAGCGTCTCGTTACAGCAAGGTTGATGTAGTCCTGCCGCATATGCAGTATTTCTGGATGGCATCTCCAGCCCCTAACATAGTGTCGTCCTCTTTACCGGAAAGGCAAAAAATCTTTCTGTCTCTCTTGGCACAGCTTGCAGGAATCATGTCCAATGCCAGGGTTTCTCCTGCAAATGCACGAGGAAAAAAGAATCCACTGAGAATAAGGGGTATAATTTGTGACTGGTCAGCATCCTCTTCAAACACCACTGGAACACCTTCCCTTGCTGCATTGCCACACACACGGAGTGCCGCTGCCTTTCCACAGAACAATTCCTTGCTTCCTTCCAGCACTTAAAATAGCAACAATGCTCCGGATCCCATCTCCATTGCCAGAGCGCCTTGCTGCAAAGGAAGTGAGAAAGCTTTCTTCTCTTAACTACTGTGAAACAATGGGGCTGCGAAATGAAGTGTCCAGCTTGGGTTAAGGAGCTCAGTGCAGTGTTCAGTTCGGTTCTTTAACTTTTTTTTTAACTGGTATTTCTTTATTTATTATGTAGCACCCATTCCATACTATGGGCGCACTTGGCGGACTCTTTAAGAATATCCTGCATGTTTCTTTTTTAAGGTCTTCCTGTGTTATAAGTATCAGTAAAGATCTGATAAAAATGGAAGCCTCCCAGCAGAGCATCCATCAGATGATACTCCCTCACCTAGTCTACTCAACCTTGCAAGTGCACCCCTGCTTATGACCCAGGGAGGAAAGATGCGGGGTGAAATCCTGGCCCCATTGGTAAAATGGCAGAACTCCCATTGATTGTGATGATGTGGGGATTTCACTTGTGGTATGATCTGTGTACCTGATTTTTTTTTCCATGCGACAAATGTGCTCATCTGAACACTCCTGCATGTTGCGGATGGGGCACTTCGCTCCTGGCACTCCACCTCACACAGTCACTCCCCATGTACCTTTTGAGGTAATATTTGCATGCAAAGGAGAGACAGCCTTTGCACAGCCACATCAACACCTCCAGGAATTGCTCTATAAATATCCAGAGAGGTTGGGTGAAATAATTCCCACTCATCTCCTTAGTAGGGCTGTGTGAAGAGGAGATTTACAGTTTAGGTTCTAAGTCAGCCATGGCTGTTACAGTTTTGCTGAGGATTTAGTGCAGCTAAAGACAAAATTGGGTGTCATCCCAGAGGTTAATCCAGAGGCTCTGGAATGCATCTCACGCTTACTGTGATACTGACAGGGTGGAACAGCTGAAGCCGAGAGCCCTTTAGCTTGCACATGTGCAGGGTGTTGCAGGCAAATGCACTGACATTGATGTCAATGTTATGAGTCAAAAGCCTTTTGCTTATAGACAAGAGTGCATGTGACTGGGAGACAGGATATTAGCCGGCAAGATTGTTGATCCAGTGAAGAAGTAGAAGACTATGAGGAGCAATTCGAACCCTGAGTATTTGTGTAATTGGAAAGTCCATGGCATTAACATGAATTCATGTTAATGTTGTGTTTTTTAAAAAAGATGACAATGTTGTAAATAGCCTGTTAGAAAGCAAAATATTGCCCTTACTGTTCCTATTTATCAAAAAGATTAACATTTTTATCCCTAGGAGGGTCACACACCGCTAGGATCTGAAATGTAGCCCTTGAAAGCAGGCTGGATTTTTAAAAGCACGTCTCTGTTGCCCTAGCTCTGCTTCTGCTGAAGTCAGTGGTAAAACTCCTGTTTGACTTCTAGGAGAGCAAAGTTAGACTGATAATGAACACTTCTGTAAGATCTTTCACCTCCCCCACGTGCACGTACGTGTGTACACACACACACACACACACACACACACACACACACACACACAGAGTGAGGAAATCCGATTGACTGAGCATGTCACCAACTATGCAGGCATCCAATAGAATTTTAAAAAAATGCACTCATTTTCCAGTTTTTTGCTCAGATGTAACCAAAAGCATTTCAGTAGCATATTTCAGGGCATGCATTTGTGTTGTACCAGATATCTACACTGCTCAGGTGGTTGAAATTTCTGGGGTCATAATACTCTTCAGACGTGATGCATTTTAGTAGTGCACAGACATCTCGTCTCATGTGATGCCACTTATGGCACAGCATGGATATACGTAGTGTGTAAATAGTAACATGCCCACACAAATGGCATTTCTACTCCTCTTTCTCTCCCTGAACCCGCTCCCAAGTGGCAATCAGAAATGTTTGTGTCAGTTTGCACAAATATGGTTTTTGTTAATACTAAATAATTCCCAGACCTTCCGTTTAAGAAGGTCAAGGGAAAAAAATGAGAGCAGGCTTTAGAGTTTGCACGGTGAAGAAAATATCATTGAGGTGAAGCAATGCCTCCACCAAACCTCATCTAATTAGGGATACATTTTCAGGTGCACAGAAGTACACAAACTTGCATTGGCTCTTTGCAGGTTCAGACACTGGCTGAAAAGTTTACGATTGGCGTGTGTCCTTTAAATAGTTTGACACCCTTGGGTTTTGCAGGTTCATATGCTAACGCTTGTATGTGCACAGGTGTCAGGCTATTTAAAGGCTCATTAGTGCATGTGCAAGCACAAGTTGGTGTACGTGCAGTTTTATGACAGGTGAAGGGGTGAAAAGCTGATCTATGTAGCTGTCTAATTGAACTACATTCAGTCAGACAAAAGGAAGGGAGTGGTCGTTAAATATTTTCAGTGTGAAGCTTGATTTCATTAATATCCCAGTGAAATAATTAGTACCACCACAGCATGCAGCTGAGGGTGACATCTTGAAGACACCCTTATTTTCCCTAGTTTAAGGCAGAAGTGGAGGTTAAGATAACTCTTTGTTTTCTTTAACGAACAATATCTTGGATGCTACTGCTACTTAAAAACTGCTACACTAGTTTACCAGGAGATAACAGGCAGTCGACTACCAGTATCCTATTACAATGAACAGTGATTCTGTTATCTGTCATCACTTACGCTGAACAGAGGTTCTTCTAGCAAAAGTATGACACCACGATGGCTGCTAATGCACTGGCATTGTGTGAACTATGACAGACCCCAGTGCTGGTTTTATACCTATGCCAGTGAAGAAAGTCTAGCATTGTAAGTGGAATTAAAAAATAGTTTTAACACATTTTCATACCCCGGTACTTGAAGGGTCAAGTAAGAAAAGAAGTAGTGTGAGGACAAGTAATTAAACAGCGGCAGAGTGATTGAATATTAGTGCTTTGACTGAATAAATGAGGATAAATTCTGTTCGTTATGTGACTTTTCCCTGTACTAATGTGATAATAAAGTGCTCTAGTTCTGGAGAGGCCTGTCACAGCCTCAGCTAAAGCTCTGACCCCCATAGCTTGTAACGAACAGACAGTGACGGGAAGCGTCTTAAAGAAAACCAGAATTTAAGACTTCCTTATCTGAGCAGAGGAAGGTAACGACGGCCGTTGAGTGTCTGCAGCAGATACACCCCTCTATGCCTAGATCTTGTGTGTGTATACACTATACATTACCGTATACTTAGCTATTCCAAGTGAACCACTGTGGTGTGGATGCTCAGTGCACAGATGGTGTAAAACCCTGCAAACTTTTGTTTATTTTCGGTGTTTCGTTCCAGCTGGATTTCAGTGAACATTGCAGATAAATGGAATGCTGTGCAAATGGGAGCGTATAGAAATGTTAGCTACCTATCAATCACTGAATAACGTTTCCACCCCTTTGAGAAGAATTATTGAAAAGTCAGTCCCCAGGGAGGAAATTAAAACAGGGAAGAGAGAGGATTCAGCCCCGTCTCTGAACCATTTTGAAGGGTTTTTATTTGT
Organism: Mesoclemmys tuberculata; assembly: GCA_007922155.1. Taxonomy (NCBI): domain Eukaryota; kingdom Metazoa; phylum Chordata; order Testudines; family Chelidae; genus Mesoclemmys; species Mesoclemmys tuberculata. The sequence goes on along the minus strand of ML675615.1, from coordinate 31,182,220 downwards.
ATATTTTGCCCTATTTTGCAATGTTGTCTTTTGGAGCCGGGCGAATATTCTATGGCCTTGTTCAATTCATAATGAAAGGTTGAAAAACACTCTGGGATTTTAACTCACTTGGGAGGGAAAATTCCAAAGAAGTCTAAATATCTGTGAGGCATTAGAACACGCAGTATTGGAGAGCTGGAGAATTTCGGAAAGGTTGTGCGATGAAGAGTTGTGATACTGTGCTTTGCTGCACAGAGCACACAGACCTACGGGAAACCGACTGGAAACATTTGGTGAAGCAAGCAGTGAGTAATTTAAGGCTGCCTTTGGGCAGTTCTAACTTGTGATTTGGTGATTATGTGGGTTCTTCTCCAACTATTTGCAGTGCTGAAGTAAGTATTTATTATACCCACAGCCACAAAATGCTGTCTGCGCCAGCTCTGGGTTTCAGAACAGGTTCACAAAAATAACAGTCTGTTCTGTCTGTATTATTATGGCAGCACCTACAAAATCTGTCCGTAATCAGGGCCCTACTGTGAGATGCTCAGACGACCTGTCGTATCCCATCTTGTTTATCTTTTCTGGACTTCAACTGGAGGATATGTATTTGTCAGGAAAAGAAAAGTTCCCATAATTTTGTTGCCAGGTTACTCTTTCTTAATAAATTGTTTTGCAGTCCATAAATACAAACTATGGATCTGGTCCCATGCCCCTTAGAACCACTGGGAGTGTTGACATCAGTGAAAGGAAGGCTGGATTTTTGTTTTTTTTTTAATTAACAACATTTGACAAATGAAGAACGGTTGCGTTTGGGAGAAAGGTAGCGAGGCTGTCTGTAGTGTTTAATTTCTCTTCTGTAGAATAAATTTCCAGTTGTAAAAATGCCACAAAAGGTGGCTACTGCTGTTTATTGATGAAAAATCCAGCTGTGAACATGTGGGTAATAGGAGGTTTCCCCCATGCCTATATTTGATTTCCATGCACAGTCTCACGCTGCTAAATATCAGTGTAAGCCTTCAATTTTTCTTTTGTGATTAGGGTACCTGACATGGCCCCTTACTTGTACACAAAAAGGTCCATGGGAAAACTGCAGTGCTGGATTTGGATTTAAATGGCAATGATAGCTCTTTATAAATAGCCGGGTTTTTTTCTTTCTCCTGAAGTTATCAGCAATTAGGTTTTTTTTTTAGACTAGAGTTTCTCCATGTTACCCTCACGCATGCCCCATGTATGTTAGATTGGTGGACAAATGGCAGTAGTTAATATTAAATGGCAGTTGTCACATTGGTTGGCTTTCATTTGAATAATTCACTGTAGGTATCCTTTGTCTGATGACATCAGGGTGCTGGTAACGACTGTGATTGACAGCAAGATGTGACGGAAGTGACTGATGGAGGAGGGGAGGTGGTAAATTGAAAAGCAGATCGAGAAACTTGAATAAGTGGGTCAAATGGCCCAGGTGTCTGCGTTCTGGTATTGCTTTGTGGTGTGTGCAAGGGGCCTGGTGCCTGAAGTCAAATCGGTAGGCAGTGGCTGGCTTTCCCAAGAAATGAAGTCACTTGCACGTGTCCGCTTGATACTTTCAGCTCTTACCGCCTTGCTACTGCAGGTCCTTCCCTGCGTCGCTCCCCGTGGTTTTAGCACAAGAGGAAGAGGCGGTGCAGCTCACGATAGCCCTGGTTCTGCAGTTATTTATGCACCAGTACTCCCATTGGCTTCAGTGGGGCTACTCATCTGCTTAGCATTATATACGTGCTTAAGTACCGTGTTGCACTGGAGTTTTTCATGCCACCTGGCCCTGAAATTCTTTCATTTGGTGGCCCGTTTTAAGATTTGACATGAGGATTTGTATTTTGAAGGATTCACTAATTTTACAGAGAGATGGGCACAGTCCCAGAGTCCAGTATCACCCTGTGTTTACACCTGGGGAAAGGTGGGTTAGGCCGATTTTGTTTGCCCTCTGACAGGCTTAGGTTGTGCAAGCTCGCTGGATGGCCACAGGTCTCGCTGAGCCTGGCAGCCTTACAGCTGTCATATTTTCACATGGATGAACTGTTCTCAAACAATTTCTCCAATGTTCTGGGAACAAACAAGCTTTTCTTCTGCATCAGGAATGCAGGTCTTCTCTTTCCAACTATTTTTTCCCCTTCAACAGACATATTTATTGTGGCAATGGCAAAGAAAATCCTACTGCTAACCCTCCATGTTTGAATTCCCTGAGAGCTCCCTCAGCGGTGGTGGAAAAGTGGGTCTTGCTTCCCACTCATATCTTATTTAAGAAAGTTCAGTTTTAATTAACACCCTCCTCATTTTGGCCTGTAAAAGCCCATGGTCAGATCCTTTGTATATTATTGTTTGTTTGTATCACAAGCCAACCAAGAATGGGACCCTACTAGGCTTAGCTTGGGACTGTACAAAAATAGGGTAGTAGACTGTCCCTGCCCCAAAGACCTTACAGTCCAAATAGAAAAGACAGATAAAGAGATAAACAAACAAGCAGAGTGCACGATGGGATGATCAGCAAATGGCTGAAGGTAGGGGGTTAGTTAGAAGGGAATCAAATGGATGGATGGACAAAGGAAAGGAGACGACCTGGGGAACAAGGCCGGGAAAAAGTGCATTATGGGAGGTGTAGTCTGATGAAGGAGGTCAACCTATAGGGGACTGTGGAGCATGAGGCACTGAGTAGCATTTCTGAACCGAACTGCTCTGGTTTTGGCTGAATTCTGTTTTTGTTTTTTGATTTTTTGCTGGAAATTGAAACATTTTGTTTTCAACACGGGGGAATAAAAATCATTTTCTGACCAGCTCTACCTGTGAATCATCCTGATGGACTTTACTTTTCAATCAATCCCTACTTGACATAAATCAGACCCATAGGTTTCAGTGGAGTCTTCCACTTGGGCGCAAGATACTATGCAAAGAGCACCTTCCTCTGAAACACCCAGGCTGCTCCTTTCAAAGGACAAGGATTCTGTGCTGGCTGCAAATGCAGTCTGCATTCAGATACTCCACAGCCAGAGTCCAGGGCGAGAGCCTTCATCCTTGCATATACTCTCAAAATAGCTTCACCACACAGTAAGGGTGTAAACAGTTTTATTTTGATGCCTTACATTATGTCTATTTTTGTTGTTATTCTATGGCTGCGGGTGTTGAGAGGACTGATAGAAGCATCCAAACGTGATTTTTCAGGGGTGGGGGAAGTCAGCCGGCACTGCCTGGATCTGTAACAATGTTTTTGCATAATAATTAATGATGTACAAGCTGTTACCTAATGAACAGTTTTGCTGCATTTGCGCTTCAGTTCTGTTTTCTCAAATGTAAATATGGGTTTAGGGTGGTTTATTCCCTGCTTAAGGCCTTTGGAGAACTTCTTCATAGTGGGTTTTTCTTAATCTAGAGCCAAATTCTGACCATAGATGCATGAAGTTGGCTGTGGGACAAGCACTAAACCTGCATGTTGCATGCAGCTCCCTTAGAACTGAGAATTCCTCTAGATCAGACCCTATAGGAGTTCCGCATGTGTACCTGAGGGTGGAATTTGGCCTTGTTATGTTGAATCAGAGTGTGCTAGTAGTCATTGGAGTCATCAAATACAGACCCTTTTCATGCAATGGTGGTGTTAACCTTTCAGAACCCTGACCCGTGTCAGTGCACTTGGAGCAGAAAATAAGCAGTCCTTTCTTTCCAGCAACCTGTGTGTCCCACCTGTAATACATGGTGTCAGAAGTAAACTAAATCACTGGTAAAATTGGAGCAAATTAATCCACCCCGTATCCCTCAGTCTGGGAGGAAACCTAGCATAGGGCTGGAAGAGATGATTGCAACAATTCCAAATTTTCTGGAAGGTCAATGGTATTGCAAGGAAACCCGAGAGGGTAAAATCCCCCACATTGTTGTGGTTTACAGGCCCAGAGGCATTGGGAGACTACATTAGATTCTAGTGGGAGCATGGAGGGGGTCTGCAGGTGGCGAGACAAAGTCACTGAAAAAATGTCAGGAATAATTTGAGGCGTGCAAACCTGGGAAAGGCATACACAGAAGGCCCAGCCGTCAGGTGCGGCCATTGACCATCATGTTACACACCACGTGAAAAAGCTAAATCTAAACTCATTGGAAACCTATTAGCTATGGTCTGACTGATCTGTAGATTCAGAGAAGGTGATCAGTTAGAGATGGATTAAGGACTGCACAATGATAAAATAAAGACTATTGTTTCCTATAGTGGGAAACAAAAAAAGAAGCCATTGTGGCAAAACCACCTTGGCATGTCTGTTCGAGGACAGCCGTCACTCAGCAGAGCTTGGAATGGCAGAAAGGGGTGTCCCATGTGTGCTTGGTTGGAAAGCAGTTTGCAAGTGCATCTGCTCAAGCAGGTTTTTTTCTGAGCAAGAGGCACAATGTTCTCTGAAAGACGCTGAAGTTTTTAAGGGGCTGGGATGCATTAAAGATCTAGTACATCGCACTCGTAGGATCCCAGCGTGCTGTCAGCAATGCATGTACCACATAACTAGGGGGACCATTCATACCCTTTCCAAGCCCTGTCTCTGCTGGCCTGACTTTCTTTGGCAAAACTGGGCATTTGTCCCATTTGCTCTTGACAGACTCTTGCCGAAGAAAGCGGGGTCAATGTTCAAGGGGGTGAGCAGCAATGTTTGGGGGGAGGGAAACAGGAGCCTGGCTGATATGTCTCCATTCTGCACTGCTCCTCCAATCAGGGAGCGATGGGGTGTCGTGTGCCCACTGCAGCCCAACAAGAAGGCAGCACTGTCAGGGCCCTAATTCAAACTCTTGTCCGACCGGGCCATGGAGCCACAACTCATAGGCTCTGAGCCCTACTTGGTGTCCCAGCTAGTAAGTGCCTGACTGGGATTTGTTGTGTTAATCGCTTTTGGAACCATTCAAGGAATCATGTCTAGGGCACGTGCACCATTTTGTTTCTGGCAGCCCTGGCACAGCAGTTCTATGTTACCTGAAGGGTGCAGATATTGACGGGATGCATGCAATGTGTCTGCGCTGGTGGTGCACGCAGAGCAGTGCCTGACGCGTAGAGGGGACCGGTACTATAGCTACGCTCTATAGCGGGGTTAGTCACAGTGTGTTTGATTCACTGGCTGCATTAATCCGTTTGTGGCGGTGGGATGGGTTAGCAAATGTCTTTTCTTTGATAGTAAAAATCCCAGGCAGATGTCTCACTAGGGCACAGGAATCCTGGGTTTTTGTCACATGGCAGGGATACTAGGCTTTGGCAAACCTGACCCATGCCAGAAATAAAAGTTCAGGCTTTTATCGGCACTGCTGAGAGTTGCACATGTATTTCACCGAGTGAACCAATTTCAGCCTTCAGCAGTTCGTATGACTGCCATTTGCACCCGTCACATAGGGATAAAGTTAGCTCTGAAAAAACAAACTGGCATTAAGAAGTTAGTTGTATACAAATACACATGTAAGTTATGCTTATAATGAGCCCAGTTTGGCCAGCGTTACTCCTGGACGAGACCGATCTGTGTTACTCCGGGACGAGTGCGGTGGCAGAATTGGGCTCTAAGTGACGACGGCGGCAGAGCTAAGAATTCTAGGATTGTAAGTACAAACTTGAGCACTGTCGAGTGAAGCCATCCTGTGTACTCAGGTGACCTCCGAGTTACCCCATCCCATTGGTCCTATGATTTACCTCCAGTCCCCCATCTCTGTATTATTATTTATTTGTATTATTGTAGTGCCTAGAAGTCTCAGTTGGATCCCATTGTGCTAGGGGCTGGACAGCCACAGAACAAAACCAGTCTCTGCCCCAAAGAGCTTAAAATCTAAGTACAGGACAAAGGACAACAGATGGATGCAGACGAATTGGGGAGTACGAGGAAACAGTGAGAGAGGACTTGTCAGTATGACAGGCAGTGGCATTCTAGCCACCTGGTTTCCAGCCAGAGTGGTTCTCCCTTCAGAGCCAACTAACACTGCATCAGATTCCACCCTCAGCTTCACCGGCACAACCCAACTGAAGCGGACCACAAAGATTTGTGCAGAACAGGATGCTAGGGACTCTGTTTGTCAGGAATCAAACCAGTGTCTCACTGGGCTAGTGCAAAATATGATTCACATGGCCACAGAGCCTGCTTGTAGTTGGTGCTTTCTGAGACAATATCCATCGCATAGTTTGGTATTTCTCTCACTTGAATAAGAATACAGCATTGGACAGAGTATTTTCTAAACTGACTTATTTTTAAAACAAAGCAAGTGAAATTATAAGATGCAATCTCTGGGTCTCGAAAATTCTTCTCCAAAATACTGTGGCTTAAAAATAAATAAATTCACTTCCCTGGAGTTGACAGATTTCACCAGTTTTTTGGGGTTTGGATAGAACTAAATAGATGGGCCTCAATTCTTCTTCAGTGTATGTGGATGAAACTCCCATTCACTTCCAGAGAAAGGCACCCAGATAACTATAGGAAAATTGTGGAGCTTTTGAATTGGACGTTGCCAACCCCAGAGACCACCTATTGTATTTCATGGAGGTGTTCAGTGCTTCTGATGTCGTACCATCCTATAAAACAAGAGAACAGTGTAGCTTGTTAAGCAGAGGAAAAGCTTGATAAAGAGGGCTTCATTAAGAGCTTTTCCTATTTTGGGGGGGCTTTTGGATTGATCAGCGCACAGACACACACATACACACGCTGCGGTATTTACACGTGCCTTGCAAAGTTAGCATGATAAATGGTTTCTACATTTCCATGGCGTGTTTGACGCTGTCTTTCCGTGCAGATATTTTTAACTGTTACATCTCCTACCCTCCCTTCTCTGTAATATATTCCTTTAGGAAAGTTCAAGCCAAAGTGGTCATCTGCTTGGCTCCTACATTCTGGAAAACTCTGAAGAATTCTCTAGTAAACCCCTGGGGCAGGGCAGACTTTTCCCTAAAGAATAAGCAGTTCTGAGAGACTTTGCCACATAAGGGCCTGTTTGAGGCTCCAGGCACCAGTTGACAGGGACATCTTTGCCTCCCAACAGATGGCCAGGCTTTTTATTTCAGCAAGCAATCTATCGCAGAGGGGTGGTCTCACAATTCTGCCAGCATTCCGCATGACGGGGCCAGCTTAGGGCAAGAAGGATCTAGTGTCCATGCCCTTCATAGCTCACAAACTAAATGACGGCTGTTGACAGGAAAGCCATCAACTGAAGTGTAAGATCCTGCACTCTCCCTGCCTTTCGTTTTTCGTTGGCGGAATTAATGCCCTCTTTGCTTGTCTCTCAAAATCCATTCTGGCACGAGGACAAACCTTCGACTGGTGGCAAGCAGTTGTCTGGATTCAAGATGCCAGGATTTGTGCTGACAGCTTCTTCTACACAATCTGAGCCAGGCTGTCACAGCTGGCCATTAGAGGCTTAGAAAGACACACACACACACAAAACAAGTAGCACGAACTTTCAGTTATTGAATATCAGGGCCGACTTGGTGAGAAAATGCAATGGCTTATGCCCCTCTTTAATTTAGCATAAACAAACAGTGTCTTTGCCATCCGCTGTTCGAGTGCCCTGTGGCTGCTTATTATTTTATATTGGTTGGTCTCTTTTAGTTCCTTTAACGAAAGGAGCCCCTTATAGTTTACGTTTGTCACCGTGGCCATTGCCTAATATGATTTTTATAGCGTGAAGGAGCTGCCACAGCCGCCAAACAGACCTTTTTAGGGTGCAGTTCCACAACACAACGGAGGAGCAGCATTGATGCCAGCCAACAAAAAGGGGTTATTAAATGTTTCTATTTTTCCATTCCCATTTTGCCCTCCTCAATTTCAGCATATGCAAATTATGCCACTTAGTGGCCACCACAGAGTCTAACCAAGGATAAGGATGGACGCTTGCAAAAATTAACTTTCTGATTTTAAGCAAAACAATAACAAACAATCACCCCCTGATGCCTCATTATAAGTGGAGACAGGGTAAATTAGCCTCTGCCTGGTTAATCAACAGCTATTGCAGATATAATGATGCTCTGTCTGGTTGTGCCTGGTTTTAAAGCTTGATGCAGTATTTAATTTTACACAGTTAGCTTTAGTAGAGCTGTGGCTGCAGTTTATTTTGGACAAAAGGCTGATAAACCTTGGCTCTTGAATAGGAAGCCTGGAATATGAGACCCACTATTATTCATCGACTTGTCTTTATGGGTTTACGGTCCATTGATGCATAACAGTGAAGGAAATATTTTCAGTAAAATGTTTGCTTTTTCTTTGCTTGTAAAATGTAGTGTCTCTTCTTAAAGATATATGTCAGGGTCATATAGCTACATATAGCTATGGGCAGCCATTTCATTTCTTCCATGAGATCAGCTTTTTAATCAAGACCTTCCCCCCAATGTTTTGTTCATTTATTTATGTAGATTGTCTTTAGCCACCTTTAATTTCATTGACAAACTTGGTTTAATTGTTGGCTCAAGATTCTGATTGTGCGGAACATTTTAATATTTTTGCATCAAATTGAGGGTTATACACTGCGCACAAGTAAACTTGTGAGATGAAACCTCTTATACACAAGGGCACTTTCTTAGCCAGCATTTTTCTGCTTTCTCTTTGCTGTACTGAAAATGTGTGTCTTTAACTTCTGGGCAGCTGTGGAACACAGCCTGATTCCATGATGCTAGCCGTTTAAAGTGACATAGGGACCAATTCTGCAAACCTGTATGGCTGTGACAAAGCAAAGCTCTGAAGCACATGTCACTTTTAGCATGTGCTGAAGTGTGCTTTGCTGGTTGAGGGTCCACCTGAGTGGTCCTTACCCGTGTGGCCAGTCAAAGGGACAACTCGTATGAGTAAGGATTGCTAATGGGGGTGAGGATTTGTTGGCTCAGACTTAGAAATGGGGCACGTGCTGCACACTGTGTGCATCTGAGAGGCTAATGACAGTATCTCTTTTCTCCACAGGTTCTTCTTGAAATTTTTTCTCAAATGTAACCAAAATTGCCTAAAAAATGCAGGAAACCCCCGGGACATGCGGAGATTCCAGGTCAGTATGTCATGCTTCCTTCTTTAAAAATAATCAATGGATGGGGATTGTTTTTTATTTTTGAAAGGTTCCCTTAATTTCATACTGGCCCAATCCTTACTCAGGCAAGACTCCCAGTGGCTGTTCTCTAGTTTTTTTGTTGGTGGTTTTTTTGGGGCAAATACTTGCCTATCATAGTAAGCTTCCATCCGGGGGCACCATAGGCTTGGCGGTGTGGAGTGAACAGAGCTGCCACTGGCCGCCAGTATTTTTAACACTGTGTCGTCTAAGCGTGCTCAGTACCAGTCTAAAGAATAAGGCATATATAAAGCACTGGCTGTGGGAGCATTGTCTACTCTAGACCTCCCAGTGCTGGAGCCAGCCGGGTTTTGGCAATGGTGGGAAATGTATGCCCAAAACCACAAAGGTGCTGCCGTGTGATTGTTCAGAGGAGGTTTTGCCTAAAAGGCGTAGGGCAGAGAAATCACTCACCTCTCTTGGGAGCAATGCAGGCATTTAGGGAAGGCATGCTCCGCTCCGTGAGGTTTCTTACTCAGGGCTGTCCTCAGGGGTTGGGATTTACCGTCACACAGAAGAAGCGAGGGGTTTGTCCCACAATCTGCATGGGTCACAGAAGGGCAGACGAGGCTGGAAGGAGGCCAAGGACCATCTGTGCAGAAGCCCTGCATCTGTGCAGCAGATCAGGGCCCTCTGGCTCCCTTCCCACCCACGGCAGCATTTAATTGTGAGTGCTACACGTTGCATGAGTTATGTTGACATTACTCCATGCCTCTTTCTTTTACTGTACAGGTGCTAATAGGTCCCCCCAAGGTAGGTGAATGTTCTTTATTCCTGTGCAGCTGAGACGCAGGGAGTGAGTGGAGTGACTTGGCCAAGGTCGTACACCTGGTCAGTGTCAGAACTGGGATTCGAACTCCAGGAGTCCCTGACGTCTCGCTACATGCCCCTTCCTCTATACCGTGCTGCCACTGGGAGCTCTTCCCACTTACTAAAAATATAGTTTCCTGTAAGAGGAAAGGTATTCTCCAAGGGTGTTCTGGCCCATAGGGCAATCTAGCATGAACAGCCTGGTCTGGGGCCTGTCAAAGCACACGGTTCATGATATGTACGCGCTGCCAGCTTCATACGCCCCCAAGCTCCGGGCTGATTTTCACATGGTAATGTCTTTGCCTGTTCCCTCAGAACAGCAATCAGGAGCCTGTGTAGGTGAGCAGGTAGGGCATAAGAAAGGTGGTTGATCTCTTCACTTGTAAAGACATTCTGTCATGCAAACCCAGCCTCACAGCAGTTGAGCTTTCAGTGTGTAAACAGAGACTGCTTAATTACACAGGTCATGTCAATTAGTGTGACCTTAGCATTTTCAAGAAATTAATCACTTTCAGCAGAGCAAAGCACTGCTCATACTTTAATACAGTGTGCTATTAAAGCTTGTAAAAATCCATTACATGCCAGTGCTTTTTTCCCTTTTGCACTCGCTGGGTTTTCTTCTTGGACTTGTTGCTCTCACGTTAGAGCTACAAACTTATTAAAATAAAGCAGCTCGTCGTTGCAGAGGGTAGAAGACACAGGCTTCATTTATCACACGTAGGGGAGAGATGTATCAAGCAAACACACAGTGTGGTCTTCTAGAGCCCCCATCTTTGGTTCAGAGGTGTACGCGTGCTGGCTGAAATGCTGGCCCGACTGGGTCTGTCTACCTGCAGCTGGGTGCGAGCATCCTCGGCTGCTAGATAGATTCGCTTGCACTAGCACCCAAAAAATTTCAGTGTGTCTTTGATGAAGACAGGCTAGCCAATGAGCTCAGACCAGGGATTGGGTGGGCTTGAGAGCCTAAGCTGTAATGTCCACACAGCTATTTGTACTATGTTGGCTTGAGCCCTGCTAGCCGGAGTCTGTCTGTCTGTACTAGGCGGCTCACTCCCTGCTGCTGTGTAAACATCCCTTTGAAATCAGGGGGTGTTTTACCACTGACTTCCTTGGGGCTAGGATTTCAGCCTCTGACTTCAAAGGACTGTGCTTAAAGTAATGCCGAAGGGCTTGGGCCAGGGAGATGAGATGGTGGCCAGTCCAAGTCTGGTTTGTAGCTGGATATCTGGGGTTTCAAGGCGGTAGGGATCAGCTTGTGCCATGTGGAGTCTGTCTGTGTGGCTTCTCCCCTTTCCACACACAAGTGGAGGAGTTTTGTTTTCACAACATAATCCCTCTTCCCTTACTTATGCCACTTTTTTCCATCGGGAGACTTGCTCCTCTTTCGGGCTGGTCTTCATTGTCTGCCTGGAAAAGGCCCCAAGGAGTCGCTGGGGATTGCAGGACTGGGGCTGTGCTCTGGCCCTGCCTTGTGTTGTGTTGGTGGTGGTAAAAATACAGGGCCGAGGACACCAGATTAATGCCACCTGAGGATGAACTTCGCATAGTTTCCTTCTGCTTTCCCACCCTCCCCTGGTGGGTTTTACAGTGGCAGGGTCAGTTGGAGCCTAACTGTCCCCTTTTGTCATAAAACGGCTACAAAAGCCAAGGGCAGGGGGCGGAAGAGATGCCACTTTTGGAGAGCTGTGTTTGAATCCTAACTTAGGCCCCAGTGCAGAAAGGAGTTGGGAGGTTTTGTCCTGAAATTTATGCATGTTCACGTGCGCCCTTGCTGGATCGGGATGGAGATGTGTTTCTAGAGCTGTGCACGAGGCGGGTGAGCAGCAGGCACGGGCAGGGGGCAGCTCGCTCAATGCCTCCTCTGGTTACTGCTGTTGCTTGTCTCGCCATCAGTAGCGTGGAGCTTATTCGCAGAGGGAAAGGTAAGCAGACAGGACGTGCAGTGGGACTCAGGAGATCCGGGTTCAATACACAACTCACCCTCAGACTCCCTGTATAGCCTTGGGCAAGGGCTTAATCTCTCTGGGCTTCATCTCCTGATCTGTGAAATGGGGATGATGCTTCTTGTCCTCCTTCATCCATCATGTCTTTTGAGTCTGGACGTTCTCAGGGCCAGGGACTTGTCTCTGTCTGTGTATCTGCGCGGTTCAGCACACCGGGGCACGTCTACACAGCAATGAAACACCCATGGCTGGCCCGGGTCAGCAAAACTGCTGCGTAGGCATTCAGCCTCGGGCTAGAGCCCGGGTTGTGGGACCCGACGAGGAGGGAGGATCCCAGAGCTTGGGCTCCAGCCTGAGCCCGCATGTCTCCACAACAATTTTAGAGCCCTGGAGCCCAAGTGCCTGACATCTTTCATTCCAGTGCAGACATACTCAAAGGGCTGCTGTAATACAAATAATAGTTAGATGGCATTATGGGGGGGAGGCAGAGGGATAGGATGGGGAGTGAGGGGGGGCGCCTGAGACACAGCGGGGGTGAAGGAGGGGCAGCCATTTCCAGGCTGGGAAGGGACAGCCTGGCTGTTCCCACAGCATCTCCTTGGTGGCCGGTGCCTGGTGCTCTCCCCCTATCTCTGCAGGCTGGCGACCAGTGCCATGTGCTCCCACCACCCTTGGTGACTGGTGCCCTGTTCTCTTCCCCCTACTCCCTCTGTGGCTGGCGCCTGTGCACTGACGCCCCATGTTCCCCACCCAGGTGCCGGGGCTCCATTCCCCCCACCCCAGCCTGGCCACTGGCACCTATCTCTTGCCCCTCCCCAGGGCCAAGTGTCTCCCCAGGGACCCGCAGTGGCTGGAAGGTGGGGGTTGGGCTGCGTGGAGGAGTCACATGAGCAGCCACCGCTCCTGGCAGGCCGAAGGTGTAGGCTTTGTGACCCCATGTGGTCCCTGAACGCTAGCCCCGGCCGGCGTGGCTGCTGGAGAGGAGAGCTAATCCCACTTGCTCCTTGGCATGGCCGGATCCCATGCACTGCCCCTGCTTTCCCATCCATGCCTTTGGGTTCTGCTCTCGCCTGTCCCCCTGCATGTGTACATGGGAATGGGACTATAGCGGGGTCCCCCTTTGAAAAAGAGAAGAGTGGGGGGATTTGATAGCAGCCTTCAGCTACCTGAGCGGGTTCCAAAGAGGATGGAGCTAGGCTGTTCTCAGTGGTGGCAGATGACAGAACAAGGAGCAACGGTCTCGAGTTGCAGCGGGGGAGGTCTAGGTTGGACATTAGGAAAAACTTTTTCACGAGCAGGGTGGTGAAGCCCTGGAATAGGCTGTCTAGGGAGGTGGTGGAATCTCCATCCTTAGAGGTTTTTAAGGTGCGGCTTGACAAAGCCCTGGCTGGGCTGCTTTAGTTGGGGTTGGTCCTTCTTTGAGCAGGGGGTTGGACTAAATGACCTCTTGAGGTCCCTTCCAACCCTCATCTTCTCTGATTCTTGTCTCTACAAGGTGTTGTAGGGGTGGAAAACTGCACCAGCCCTGCTCAATATTCCCGTTGCGGGGGCACTATCTCCTGTGATCCTGCTGCCCTTGACTGATCTCTGAACAGATTTTCTTCTTCTGCACTAAAATTCAGATTAGTGAATCCCAAAGCCACAAGAACTAAAACCTTTTTGCACATACTTGTGTAATTCCCAAATCCCGGCGACCTGGGTGTTTTGGTGCTGCTGTTGGAATAACACTGCATCCAAGCTGACACATGTCAGGTTTCAGTATGGAGGGAACCTCTGTGGCCGGGTCACAGGATAAACCCCCAAACATGCAATTGTTATGGAAACCCTGGAAGTCACTAACATGATGTGGTTACCACGACCTCTACCTCTACCTCAGCCTAAGCTGCTAACCTGTCTTCGTGGGATTCAGCCACTCTTGTTTGAATTGTAGCCACTTGTGTCCTACTGCAAATCTGCATAAGAGACTGAAATGATGCTTCACAAATCTCAGATAATGGAGCTAGGGCATGCAAGGTTCTCTCCCTAGAGAGGGAAAATGGGCAGGGGGAGTTGGAAAATAGCAGTGCGAGCTATGACCCCAGTTCAGCAAGGTATTCCATGCATTGCATGTACGTGCTTAAAGTTAGGCACAGTCTTAAGTATCTTACTGAAGCAGGGTCTGTTTGAGTTACCAGAATGATGGAAACAGATTGCACGAAGCAGTCTCCAACTGGTGATGAAAATAAGGATGTTTCCCATCCCTTTTTTGTCACGCCATCCATTAGGAAGCGGGGACAGCGAGGTATAAAATCAGATTAGTGAATCCCAAAGCCATAGACCTAAAGCGAAAGGCAGTATGAGACATCTCAAGCCTGGAAATGATCATAGTTGAATTTTCAGTGCCTTTGCCATTTGATGTCTGGGGTACAAACCAAAATATCAGGGCACTCCCAGGAAAATGGAGAAAATTGGAAACACAAGGAACATGTTACGTATTAATCAGTTAGCAAAGCTTAATGGGCTGTGGTTAAAAATGAGGAGTCCTGTGATGCTTAATTTTGATGTATTAAGTGATTCACCATAACAAATAAACAGGTCCAGGCTTAAACCTGGATAAATGGTTTGATTTCCAACATTCTGGTTTCAGAAGATTTTTTTTAACTAACCTCCCAAACAGTCACAATTGAACTATTTAACGGCAGGCCAAATAATTTGCAGAGTCGTTATATAATTTAGTGCAAATGATGGGGCTGGCTGGCTGAATAAAGTTGTAAAATGATTGGGGGGGTGGCTTTACCCTGGTCTTCCCCCATTGTTGATACAGGATTTAGATTAAAAATCGATGAAGGGGTGAAGCTAAAGCTCAAAATCTTTTTCCATGTTTGCCTGCCTCAAATTAAAAATGTGTTTTGTTGACAAAATTTGGAAAGGTTTGAGATTTGGCAGGCCTCGCTGTCCCCATGTTTACATTAATATGTCAGCACCTCATTAATCATTTAATAAAGTGTAGTGTGCATTTTCCCTCATGCTACGTAGCCTGTGTTCTAAGGATGCCTCACTGCTCACTCCACATCTAGTTTGATTTCTGCCCCCTCCAATTTTACGATTTCTCCACAAATTAGTTGTGGCGTCTGCTTTAACTTAAACACATCCCAACAATTTCAAAATCAAAAAGAAGCAAGTGTTGTATTTTTAGATTAAAAATCTAAGTATACCTTATAAGCGCTCTGAAAAAGTCCAAGTATATCACTGCGCCGCATAACAAATATACAGTCTATTTTTTCTCTCTACATAGTCATGGCATTAACATTTAGCTAATGCGTTGTATGCTAAGTACATTTTTTACTCCTACCAAAACAGAGAGCTTACTTTAATAAAATTGTATATTTTAAGAATTAAGCAGAGCGTGTGTGCTGCTTTTTACAGGTGCACTATGAATAATCATTTTTTTCAGACAGACACACAGAGTAACCACTTTTTTTCTGCATTTCCTGACACTGGAAACAGATTCTCATGCTGATTCCTTTTATAGTTTCTTCTGCTAACGACTCCAAAGAACCACTCCAATGTGGTCTCTGTGCAGTAAATCAAACTCCCTGTTCAAGTGGTAGGTAGGAAGATACTGTTCAGTAAATCAAAACATGTCACATCAACAAGTTCAAAACCTGATGGAAAAATATTATGAAGGTCTGATCCTGTGAAGACTTAGTCACATGAGTAACAGACCTTGCTGGATCTACTCCCATGAGTAGAGTTACTCCCATGTTAGGAATACTTAGGTGACAGACGTTACTTACATGTGCAAGTCTTTGGAGTTTGGGCCCTAATAAATATTATTTTTAATGTCAGAAGACATCCTGGAAATGCTCACATGCTTAACTTTAAGCATGTGCTTAAACTAATTGACGTCAATGGGACTACACAGATGTTTAAGGTTAAGCACATGCATAAATGTTTGCCGGATTGGGGCCAACTTGTGGGAAAAATATGTCAAGCTTTTGATGTTCTAGGAAACTCAAATTCTGCTGCTGCTATTGTTATTATAATTCTTGGTTATATTTTTCTGCATCAGCCTAAATGTGCCTGGCACTTTATCAACTAGCCCAAAAGGGAAAAGGTGCCAGATCCTGAGCTGGCGTAGAAGTCCATGGTGCTGTGACAAGTGACACCAGCTGAGGATTTGCCTAAAAACTCTTATCCCAAAGAATTTACAATCTTATTTGTGCATTCACAAACTATGTGCCACTTACTGTGGGATCACGTTTGAATGAAAATAGCAAAAACTTGATTCTGCCCCTTAGGAGCAAGAAGGATAAATTATTTTTTTAAATCCTTGTGGAATTGTACGTTTTAGCCTTCTTTTTCTCCACTAATTTGAATTCAAGGATTTACCTACAGTATTGGTGCTGGGTTTATTTTTGGGTTTTTTGTTTTTTCCAAATTGCTGTTGTAAGAGCTCTTGAATCCTTTATTCTGTATTTTAATAATGCTTTTTAAAAAAATCCGTGGCAGAATGGTGTTCTGACGGACTATATCCGAAATCCTGAATGCAAACTGTTCTTTTGTATTCCCCCTTTTCGAGACACAGGCTTCCTTGCTTGGCTGGGGATGGTTTAGCCACCTGACTCACTTTATATTTTTAAGTGTTTACTAGGTGGTGAGAAATAGGTGGAATTGCAAAGTTTTTAGGGTTTTTAAAATTTTTTTATCCAATTCAAAGTGAAGAAATTGAATTGTTGTAAGTGATTTTTTAAGTGTCCCCATTCGACCAACTCTGAGAGGTAGCAGCTTCCTGGGAGAGTTGAAGCAATGTTTGCCAATCCTTGTAAAGCATTTCACCTCTTCAGAGGCTAAAGCCTCTCAAAACCAAGAACAATTAAAGCAAGAGCCTTTCAGAGCGCCTGGGGAATTCAGGAAAATAAATCAGAAATCCTCTGCCTGGGCTCTGGAGACTCGCCTCATTATAAGAGCAGATCTATTAGCCCCCTCGCCATTGTCTTTCATTTCTCAAGTGAGGTGATTCTAATTAAATTAATCTGCATGTCAATCTATCGGTGATCAATCAAGAGGGCTGAGGTCCCCCTTTGCAGCAATGTGCTTGCGGCTGACAGGGGCTGATAATGGAGGAAGAAATAAACTGTCGAGCAAAGTTAATTAGTCAACATAATAGGTGGATTAAACAGGAGCCGCTGATTGCTGTTTCACATGTCGAAGTATGAGGTGGGAGCTGAAACTGCAATTAACAGACAATTATTATATTTGGTTGTAAGAGGTCGCATGAATAAACATATCTCTGTGGGTTTCAGTATTTAATCCCTTTCCCTCTTTAATATAAGGAGAAGTGTAGGTCATTTCTTCTTATTGTTTTAGTCAAAGTTCTCTACAGCAATGCACGCTCTTGGAAAATAGACCGTCAACTCAGGGCCTGGGCTTCAACTAGAATCAAACCCTGGAATGCCGTACTTTGTTAGTACAGGACATGGAGGCCAGAGGGAGAAACAGGGTAAAAGAAGCAGTATGGGGGCCGGTGGTTAGGGTGGGGACCTGAGTGACCTGGCTTTTTTCCCAGCACTGCTGCTGACCAGTTGTGTGACCATGGGCAAGTCACTTTCCCTCTCTGTGCCTCAGTTTCCCCTCCCACACCATGACTTATCTATCCAGCTTGGAAACTCCTTAGCGGTCTCTCTGATTGTGTCTGTACAGTGCCCACAGTGATGATCTTGGTTGGGGCCTCTAGACACGAACATAACGCAAAGGGTAATAAAGATGACTAGGTCTGTTTTTCTCTGAAGTGGAGACTGTCCCCAGGCACACACTGAAATGCAGCTCAGAGCAGGAGAGTTTTGGGTGACTGTAGCTAAAAGGCGGAGGTTGGGGTGAGGAAGAGAAATAGAACTGCTCTCATCTCAACTTCATAAAAAGTGGTTTTGTTTTCTTTTATTTTGAATCGATTCTCATTTACAGTGTCAACAGCGCTATCTACTTCAGCCCAGAAACTGAAGGATAATTTAGGGTGAAACATAGCTGCCCTTGTATTTGGCAGTGGAGAAACCCTTAATAAAGATCTTCTTGTTAAAATGATGGTTAACAGCGTACCTTCTGCCTTACTGCTACAAACTATGCAATTTGACTTAAAGCTTCATCAAAAGGTTTCTATGCCAAAGACCCACTCATCAATAGCGTCTCTTGTTAGATTTGTACAGCATAAGCACTGGTTATTATGCGAAATAGCGATGCAATTTTCTGCAGCTCCCAGCTGTTATTTATTTAACTGAGTTTATTACAATCTGTGCTCTTTTTAAAAAAAGATATCGAAATGTTGATCTGTTTTACTCTTGTGCTCACAGGTTGTGGTGTCGACAACAGTCAACGTTGACGGACATGTGTTGGCGGTGTCGGATAATATGTTTGTACACAACAACTCCAAGCATGGGCGGAGGGCTCGAAGACTCGATCCCTCGGAAGGTACGCCTTCTTATCTGGAACATGGTAGGCATATCATTTTCGTTGGTTGGCATTGCTACTTAAAATGTGGATTTATTTGGTTTCTCTCACTTTTCATTTCAAATTGTCCTGCAGTTGTCGGAACAAACTTCTGGGCCAAATTTTTAAGAGATCAGCTTCCAAAACTGGGTTTGGATTTTCAAAGCAGCTGAGCACTGTGGCGTTACTGGGCGGAGGGTGGGGATGGGGTGGGGGGGCACCTGAGAAAATTCTCATGAAAAATGTGTCCCTTGTTTTACTGAAGAATGTCTATATTTTCTTGATCACCTCCACTCAGCATCCAAAATTGGGGCCAGGTTTTCAAAAGTGGTGTCGCTCCCCACCCCCAGCATGTAAAAGATGTGGGTAGATTTTCAAAAGCTCTGGGCACATACAATTGGGACCAGATTTTCTGGTAGCTGATGCACACTGAGCTCTTCAGAAAATCTGGCTGCTGCATTGAGGTTCCTAAATGAGAGCTGAGCTGCTTTGAAAATGTGGACCTACTTAATGTTTTGTTTTGCTTTGTCCTCTAAATTGGTGACTGCTTCTAAAGAAAACAAAAAATCACAGGGGAATTTCCCCTGGCCCTTTGGGAGACGTGTCACTTGACTTTGATGTGGGTTACAATTCTGAAAACATTAGGCACTTGCTCCTGCTAGGTGCTTCGTACCCTCAACTACCATTGACAGTAATGGGTGTGGAATGCACCCAGTCCCTTACGCTGGTTTGTGTGCCATAAATGTTTGTCAGGGATCTCATGGGCAATTGGTTATATTCTGCCACAGAATTAGAAGAAACCAGATAAAATTTGTCTCAAAGAAAGTGAATGCCACTTGGAAAAATGTAAACTGCATATGGTCATACAAATAAATGATACTAATGGGTGAATATGCCATTTTCCACCACTTCATGAATTCCTCATGAAAAAAGAGTTCTTTTCTACTCATTCTTTTTAGCTCCAATCCTGCAAACACTTACTCGTCTGCTTAGCTTCATGCACATGCGTAAGCTGGTGAAGTCAATGGGACTACATTGCGTGAGGAGAGTTGACGGTATGGATAAGTGTTTGCAGGACCGAGGCGGTAGTTCACACTTCCGAACCTAACATTCTTAGCTCAGCAGCGTTTCTCATTATATAAACATAACTTACATCTGTATTTATTTAGCTCTAACTTTTTATGTAGGTCATGAGCCATTTTCAGCTATACTTCGTTCTATAGAATTTTTTTTCACTCCTGCCAACAGCCTAATCTAATAAACAAACCACTGTCATAATGTTTGCTCGATTTTTGTATGGAATGTGCAAACTGTGCTTTTATTAATTAGCAAGAGGCAGAGCCTTAGATACTTCACTCTATTCAACCTTGCAATCTTTTTAATATGCTCTTTCAAAACCTGCTTATTTTCGGCTTAGTTAGAACTAAGCTAGGTTCCCTTTTTTCCACTGAGGACCTCTGAATATCCACCTGTGATTAAATTTATACTTATTTTCTTATACGTACAATTATTTTTCTCTTCACACATACTGTAATACTACCTTCTTTTCATGGACCTACCACTTCTCGCTCCCCCTGGGTAAGGTACTCTGTGGGCAAAAAGAAGAATATGATAAAATTATACCTATATTTCCAGGTAAACCTCAAGTCCAGTAGTTGCCATTAAATGTCAACATTTGCCAACAGGCTCCACATAATCACCACAATTGTCTCCACTTCCAGCTCCTGTGGGGAAAAGTGATTATCTAAACCAATCTACTTCCCAGGAACCTCTCAGATAACATTATTTGGCCACCATTGGCAAATTCTCATTAATGGTGAACACTGTACTGAAAGATTCCGTCCTTCCTTCCTTAAGACATACCAGACATTTAACATTTTTTCACCTAAACCCGTGTCTCCCAGGATCGCTGAACTCGATGCATGTTTATTGTGCATATGGTGGCAACAAAACTAGCAAATACTTTTGTTGTTTTTGTCCAAAACATCTGACTAGATGCAAAGGTAGATAACCATTAAATGAGGCAGATACCCACCGAAGTTTTGTGCAGCCACCAAAAACTTAACCCCCCCTTCCTGGAACAGTCTATAGCTCTCTCCATAGGAATAGGCTTCCCTTATAGTCCCCTCCCCAAAACGTATCTATGTCTTCCTTCTACTTCTGGATCCTTCGTCTTAAGGCCTGGACTGTCTTCCCCAGATTTGTCCATTCAGAATACCCTGGGCTCTCCCATCTTCTGTGGTGGTGGTGGGAGAGATGAGGAGAGGATGATCCAAGCCATATCAGGTTACCAGTAGGTAGCTCTGCTTCCCCTGGCTTTTCTGGCTCTGGCTCACTGCTTTGTCTGATCATGGGGTTTGGATCGCAAGTACTGTGCTACAGTACCTCTCCCACCAAATGTGCCCTGGCACTTATTTACAGATTTTGAGCCCAAACACAAAATGATGAGTACCTGATGTTGTTTGTGTGGAAGCAAGGGGAGAAGATAGTGGTGTGGGGTGCTTGCTGGCTGGTTTGGTTTGACATTATTAACCTTATGGTTTTCTTTACAAGCCTCTGTGTGGGCAAATGCTGCTTTTAAACAATGAGTTACTGTGGGCGAGACACCTAAAAAAGACTTTGGGTGCTGAAAACAAAGGTGGACAGAAAATTTCACCTCCTGATACCCACTCAGTAGCCTTGTGTCTCTGCACGTGTTTTTTTGCCATCTCATTTGCAGGTAGCCTAGGTTATTTTTGGGATCTCCAGCACACATTTCTATTTATACTGTGCTGGTAAGAGAGTGAAAGGAAAGTTCCTTTTTAGTGGCTCATCTCTCTGTACATAAGTAGAAGCCAAGGTCATGGTTTCACATCCACATGCTGTACTCCTTGATACCGGAGGGTTAATAAGCTCATCTTTCAAATAAATATATCTATTTTTCAAAAGTAGTAGCTGGCAGAGGCTAATTATTTCATACCGCTCTGTGCGGTACAAATAGGGTAAGCCACAGTGATCTGTGGTTTGCAATAATTATCACATTTTCATTCACAAAGAGTTGGCTCCTCGTGTGTTTGATATTTATGGTAAACCATGGAGCTAGCATGGCTGACCTCCCTAAATTATACAAATACAGTAGGATGTATAGAGAAGGGCCAACATAGATCAAAATGACTATTGTATATTTCAGTTTATACTTCATCTTAGGATGTAATTTTAAAAGGAAAACCTTTCCAAAACAATTTAAAGGACTAAGCCCAGACAGGTGGGGAAAACAGAGGGTATACAAGATGTAGCTTTCAAACAGGCCTGAAGGGACTCTTTCTAGTTTCTTAGTTTGAAGCTCCCACTCTAGATCTCGTCAGAGTTTCTTGCACAAACTCTTTTACGTTGCTAATTTTTCATATTTCTGGGTGTATTTACTTGAATTTAAAGCCAATTGCAGCATCAGTTTCTCTATTATTTTTCCTCTCTGGCAGAATGCAGTGCCCTCGAAAAATGATAGTGCCGGAGACCCTGTCAGTTTGCATGCTCTAACACTTTATTATCTAATGATCTAATATGCAACAAGGCAAAGAGGGGGTGCTCATCACTCTGACAGGAAGCCTAAGAGAAGTGACTAAATTACTTTATGTACCATTAGCGCTAGTAGCTACGGTGAACTCACTGTGAGCGTTTATGCAAATACTCCTGAATACATTCAAGTGGCCTTGTCAGGCAGACGACTGACAAGCAGTTTAAATGCTTTATTTTTTAAAGGGCCAATTTTATTTCTTCTCCCTCCCCACCCTTACCTCCTTGTCTTGTGTGCGAGATCACTGAGGAATTGGGCTCACTGGTGACTAACTTCATTCTGTGTCAGTCTCAAGTCAGCAGCAACAGCAAAAGAAGAAATCTCCTGTATATGTGCTTAAGACAAGCTCCAGGGCTTGATTTCAGAGCTGCAGCTGTGATTTCTAATGCACTGCCCTGCCACTGTTGTAATGGATCATATGATTCTTTTTATAGACTGTTATACAGTGAAGCCAGAGACCACCCTATCCTGCAAAACGTAGCGAATGGTTGGATGCTGCACCTGTGCTGAGCCCTAGTAACTTTAGTGGGACCTTGTGTTGATGCTGTGAGCGGCAAGATGGGGTCCTCAGTACATAATCTCCTCTCTAAAGCGACGGAGTCAAATTCTGCTTTGCCTTTCTTGAGATACCACCTCTGTTAAGCAACCATTTTTTGTTGGCCACTTAAGGCAGGGGTCCCTGTAATAACACTCACAAGTGCCGCTTTCTTACAAAGCTGTATTTCCAGTTAAAAATCCATCAGTTGCCCAGCATTACATACCTAGCGACTTTATTTCTGAGGACTTTATACATGTATATCTCCCACTGAAGGCTGTAGGAGGCCTGAGCGTGAAAGGTTTGGTGGAAGTTTTTAACTGGTGTCTTGTTTTCTGTTTTACGTTCATAATATGGAGCCATCTATCCTGCTTCATTCTGACAGGACAATCTGTAAGATGAAGGCTTGGTTCTGAATGCCTTTAAACCTTGTTATAACTGCCCAGATTGTAACAACACTGTAGAGATATAGATGGATCATTTCAGATCTAGAGCTTTGCTAGATGTCATTGTCACATCAGTTCATTCCTCCTAAAAGATACTGAGAAATCTGACTTACTGACCTAATTCTTGTGCTGTAGATGACTTGGCCACAGTACTTAGAGCTCCATTTTAACTGGTGTGAACTTGAATGACATGAAGAAACTGACTGTATCCACTCCATTTTAACCCTTTCAGCCCTGAATTCTTTAATGCCACCCGCAAAACACACTGCATGTGTGTGTCGTGGTGGATAAGCTGTCAATATAAAATAGGAGTGCAACATAGAATAATTGTCATGAACAAAACATTCACGAGTTGAGAAATGGGGCCCTACTTTAAAAAAATGATGCTTATCCTTCCCTTCAACTGGTCTTAGTCCAAAAATTGCCAGTCAAATATGAGGACTTATGCAATTTGTGAGGTGTCCCACGTTAATTAGGCAAACATTGGTGGGGGAGGGGCAGCCCTTGTTACAGCTTAGTGATTTTTTATGATTATTATTATGATATTTTGCCTTGAAGTGAAAAATAGAAGCACGTGTACAGACACTTTGTTAAGCATATCAAGAGTTGCATGACATTAAAGTGCTGTAGAGGTGCCAGCATTTACATGCAGCTTAATGGGGCTTTGCAGAAGGACCTTATGGCTATGTGGTGTTGAAACAGAGACATATCTTTTTTGGCACCGTACATATGCCCAGAAGTCCATTGGACTTAGTTTGTTATGTAGGAGGCAATGTTGAAGTATTAAAAATGTTAAGATTATACATCTTTAACAGAGCACAATTGGCATGCAATTCTGTGTTACTTCAACTTCTTAATTTATTTCCTATTAGGAAAGAATACCTAGGATTGTTGGACATCTCCAATATTAATAATAATAAGTGAACCTTAGTATACTGAAGGGTTGCAAAACTTTAAGCTGGAAATAATTTGCTTTCTGGTGTTTGACTTTTGCCAAGTCCTCTTTCTCATATCGGTTCCCTCATAAATGTGGTGACTCATAAATTCAGGCAGATTTTTATATAATGGCTTGTTATGTATGTTTGGAGCTTGGCATAACTGAATGTATGATATTAACCTCTTCCCTGCCCTATGGGCATATCGAAGACATTATGGCTCCTATGTAAGGGAGCACACCACAGCTGGATTTAATCCATTATATATATATTCAAGTGGAGTTACAACCCTCTATTTGGGTGTACAAAGTAGGTCTTGAAAATTCAGGTTTTTAATTTTAGAAAGCATGTAGTTCTCCCCCTAAAACCACCCATTCCAAACTGGAACCCTAAGCAGTTGCAGTAGGATTTGTACAGTAAGGGCAATTAACCATTGGAACAATTTACCAAGGGATGTGATAGAATATTTATCACTCGCAGTCTTTAAATCAAGACTGAATGTCTTTCTTAAAAATAACCTCTGTTTGAGCTGTAGCATGTGGGTTTGGTGCAGAAATGATTGGGTGAGGTTCTTTGGCCAGTGTTATGCGGGATGTCTGACTAGATTATCATAATGGACCCTTCTGGCCATAAAATCTATGATCCACCATAGTAAAAGTAGCAATGGAATCCTGTTTTATGCAACTCCAGTTTCTGGATGGCTAAATTCAGTTAACCAAATTATGTCCCATTAAGTTGCGCTGATGAATTTCTGCTCATGTAAAGCCTCTAACCTCCACAAAAGCAAATTAGGTCTCTTCAGGATTGGAGCTCTGCTTCTTTGAACTTTAAGAACGCCACAGGAACTAAGTGAGAGAGCAAGAGAGCTGGTACATCAAACAGGAATTCATAAAACTCTGTATGTACCTAGGATATTATAACGATGTCTGTTGTGACGCTGCATAAATGGTACTGAGTCATCAGGCCAGTCCTAGAGAAGCTGGCAATTTAGGAGCTGTGTCTTCCACTTTATGAAGGTTTTGGGAATCCTCCAAGACCTTTATGGAACCAGAGCACGATCACACACACAGAAAAACCTTAGCTGCTGTGTTTGGCTGCACCTCGCAGAGCTACCAGTACATTATACTACATTCAGTAGCACTCAAGCAGGCAATGAATATTCATAGGTAATGAGCATTCATTACATTTCAATTTGCTTTGCTGGCTGCCATGTCACCAGCACAATGGCATCATAGGGGATAAGAATGACACTACGATTAGAGAAATGTTGGAGGGATGTTTCCCGGAATGGTAGTGAAGTTTGCAAAACATTCCTTTTCTAACATGACCCAAAATGTGCACACCAGTAAATTGCAAAGCAACAAATTATTATAACATGATTAATATTTATTTCCATAGGTTTACCAAGCAGACAAATGCCTCCATTTGATATCTCTCAATTACAAACACATCCTGGTTGCCGTTTCTCTGGTAGAAAGAGGATTCTTCCCCCAGTCACCTGGCTACCTGGGTTAAGTGACAGAAGTGAGATTCAGCGATGTGTACTGTGATTGGAAATAAAGGCCAAGAATTTTTAAAGTGACTACAGATTTTGGATGCTCATCTGGAGGCAACTTAAAGGAGCCTGATTTTCAAAGGATGGGTGCTCAGCTCTTTGAGAGTATCTGCTGTTTTAAGGTATCTCAGGCTGGACACCCCAAAACTCAAATCATTAGTCACTTTTGAAAATCTTAGCCAAAGGGTCCCATTCTGTGCTCATTGAAATCAATGGCAAGACTCTCATTGATTTCTGCAAAATTAGACTTAAAAGTTCAGTTTTGATGAAATTTTATTTCTAATTGTTTTTTTTTAAACTATTTATTATTTTAAAACTCCACTAATAAAGGAATCCTACTTTTTCCATGCAAAGCTGCAAGGTGATTTCAACTAAAATGGTTGCCTGGAGCAATGTGAGCAATGTAGATCAACGTCAGTATTTCTCCCTTCATATCTGTTGTGGGGAACTTCAAAATGTTTCCACTACCGAATGGATATTTGACAGAGCTTCTCCAAAAATGATGAAAAAAATGTCAACAGCTTGAGTCAGGAAACTGATGCAAAAAATGGCACCCATTGGGCTGGTATGAGCCACTCCGATCCAAGTTACAATCTGAATGCTTAGGAATCACATTATTAATACTGTAAATAAGGGCAGATTTCAGCTATGGGCCTAATCTGGAGCTCATTGAAGTCAATGGAAAGATTCCAGTTGATTTCAATTGACTATGGGTTGGGCCTATGTATGTGTTACATTTATTTATGGGCTATACAATAACATTTATATTGCTATGCTTATGCAATGTACTAGTAGTCATGCTGATTTCAGGATATTAGAGAGACAAGGTGGGGGAAGTAATATCTTTTATTGGGCCAGCTTCTGTTGGTGAGAGAGCAGGAGTGCCAGAAGCTCCCTAGAAGTGGGGGAACCACTGGTGCCTGAAACATGGTCCTGCCTCCCCACCCCATCTCTGCTCCTTTTCTCCTCCTCCTCTGCCTCTTCCCCCAAGGCCACGCCCCCAAAATGCTCCTCTCCAAACCCTGCCTCCTTTGCTTGCCATAAGGCAGGTAAAAAGTCATGGGGGCCATGGCCCCCTGATCCCCTCTGTTCCGGCACCTCTGTGAGAGAGACAAGCTTTCAGGCCACACAAAGCTATTCTTGTACCTCGCCCACCTTGTCTCATTACTACGCTTCAGCATTTGTATAGTTGTACCCTGTAATATCAGCCTTAAAGTTTCAAAATGGGCAAAAGCGGTGGAGAAATACGTTGCAGTGTTTTGCTCGTGAATGTTGATCCGATGACTTCATGCCTCTGAAATTGTGATTTTCCAGGAAAGGCCGGGTTTGATTCCCCATCCACAGTTGAAACGGAAGAAAGTGTAATACTCGTAGCAGGCGTAATAAAATAATAATAATAACTTTCCCTTGAAATGTTGCATAAGGAGAAGTGGATGTGGGAGAGCAGCAACCTTTGAGGTATTACTTTCAGACATTGTGGGCAAGGAAAGACGATGAAAGAAGGAGGGCACGATTCTGAGCTCACACCTGTGTTGTTTGTTTTGTGACACCATTGTTTTCCTGTAGTGATTGTTTCCAGGAGCTTTTCCTGTGGTTAAGAATGTGTGTAAGTATTTTGCTGAATAAGGATGGGCTGCTGAATCGGGCCCCATGTGGCTGTTTCACTCGATAATTTAAAACATTTTCTATTTCAAGCCAGGATTTTCGAAGGCACCAGTGGTAGGAAGGTGCCTCATTGACTTACAATGGGAATTGTATCAGGCACCTAGCTTCGCTTTATGCCTTTGAAAACCTTCCACAGAATCGGTTTTTCCTAGGACGCTATGCAGGAAACCCCAACAGGTAGTACCCACCTTCAGCTGATTCCTGTCACCTGTATTTCCGTGGGACTAATTGTTTGGGCAGCATTTGGCCCATTCAGACAGTTGTCAGGTTTGCGTCTGTGTTGACTTGTTGATGGTGGGGCTGTATTGATGTAGTTTATCATTAAGGCACCACAAATAGTTTGCCACCAGTAACTGATTCAATGAGTTTAGGCTGGAATTTCCAAAAACACTCAGTACTGGCCTGTCTGTGTTCCCACTGAAACCAATGAAAAAACTCTCCTTGAAGGAGCAGAGTTAGGCCAACACTGAGTATAGGGAGGCAGTTTCGCTTAGTAGACAGAGTACTGGACTAGGACACAGGTAGGCAAGGTTCTGTTTCTGGCTGGGCCAGGGACCTGCTGGATGACTCTGGACAGGTCACTTTGCCTGCCTGTGCCTCAGTTTCCCCATCTGTAAAATGGGGCTGATGATACGGCCCTCCTTTGTAAAGTGTTTCGCGATCTGCTGATATAAAGCGCGAGGTAGTGGCGCTATTTTATTCTTATTTATCAAAGGTGACTAGTGATGTTGGGTGCCTCCAGGTTTGAGACACCTCAAAGGGGCTGACTTTCAGAGAGTGAGTGCTTAGCACTTTCTGCAAGCCAGGCCCCCCTGAAGCATGTCAGGTTGGGCACTCCAAAAATGGAGGCACCCCAAATTTCTAGTCTTTGGGCCAGATTTTTAGAGGTATTTAGGCCGCTAAAGATGCAGATAGGCGCCTATTGGGATTTTCAAACAGATTGAGAGCCTAATTTCCATTTCCCTGTTAATCAGCAGTGCATATGAAAAGGAATTCCAACACTATATGCAATGGTTTAACTGGTATTTTGATAAATAACCTGGATTATGATATTTTGGTAGCTGCTTAAGTGGCTCTGTACATACTCAACAGGAGATCAAAGCACATTTCCTTTAGGGGTCACTCTCTGAGTTGTACAATGGCAAGCAGATGGCATGGAATTCCCCTGATGTCGAGTGGCGTACACTTCACTGAGCTGTTCCCTGAAAATCCAAACTTGCCTACAGAGTTATGGGTTTGGGGTTCTCTGCTCCTTGCTGGAAGGGAAGATCAGAACTCAGAGGTAAATTTCAGGCATAACCACAAAGCTATTCAGATTTCAGTACTGAGATTCTTATGGGCACATGGGGATTGGAAGTCACAGGGCCATGAAACAGTATGTCCAGCTTAGAAAGTGTTGCCAATGATTTTCAGGCTGTTTGATGAAAAGCGGAGGGGGAAAAGATTCTGAACAAATTTGGCCCTCTGTAGAATTTCCTTATATTAAAAGGTAAAACAACCAAGATTGTGAGCTCTGGTTTTTTTCAGCATGTCTGGTAAAGCAACTATCACAGCGTGGGTCTGGTCCTCGATTGGTGCCCCTGGGTGTTTCTACCATTTAAATAAATAAATAAAGTCATATTATTTTATTATATCAGCTGCATTGAAAGAGATACTTTTTGAAGCCTTTCTAGGCCAGGGTCCAAAGCATTCACTCTTCAGATTTTCGGCATGCTGGTTTTATGTGGTGTCAGTGGTGGACAGATACTATCAACTATCAATGTGTTTTTATGCTTGTGTTTTTGCAAGTAAAACCTAAATTATGGGAAGGGAGGACTTGACCCTTCCATTTACTCTAGTACAAAGAACAGAGGCGGCACCAATCCGAAAGACAAGGGTCTCAGTCTTTGGGATGTAACGAGGGATTCTGCTTGAAATGCAGTTCAGGTTATGCTGCGTGCCATAACAAACATGGGCTGAGCATTATATGCTTTCCTGCACCAAAACCAAATAATAATAATATCAGTTGAATCATTTTGTTTATTTTTTCCCCCACCCTAATTATTCATTAGTCTGTAGTGTTTTTCTGGCTAGGAAAACAGTTGAGCGAAGCCTGCTGACTATTTGGGCTGCTTTTCTTATAGAACAGCCAATTTCTCTACCTACTCCCTTGGCCCAGAGCCTGGAAACCTGAGCCCATCCATCGGACCCAGATCTCCCAGTTGGCAACTCAGTGTAATCTGTCACTGAGTCTGCCTGAGCGGAATTTTTGCACATGTAGAACATGCATCCTTGCTGCATCTGGCAGGCTGCAACGATGAATGCAAAAGACTGTGCCACTAATGGATAGCTGATAAAAGCAGAAGGCAACTTTAATGGGAATAAAGGTATTTTCTTTTACAGGCTTTTTTCCCCCCTTGGCCTGTGACTAGACTGAGACAGTGATAACAGGTACCTACAATTTTTTTTTTTTTAAATCTTGAGTATTTAACCATGATACCTTCAAAATAAAAATATATCTTACATTCCGGTACTGTAATAGATTTCAGAGATGAAGAGCCCGGCAGCTTTATGTTTAGTCTTGCCTTCATTTATAAATTTATGGCAGTATTATGGTTTAATGAATTGAACAAGTCCCAGAACAACAACAAAAATCCTTTTTTGTTTGAATTTTCATACTGCATACTTTGTTCTTCAGAAGAGGAATAAAACCAATATGTTTCTTTAGTGCTAAATCTTCAGGATAACTTGAATATCCTACATTACTAATTGTTTGTGTGTTTTTAAAGTGCCGCTTTTATTCATGCTACTAGATGTAGTCTAAAACTTTGTATTCTGATTGGAACAGACAAACCTCTGAGGACAGATGGAGCAGAGTTCAGCACAAAGGTTTAATCCTATCAGGATGATCCCTGTACGGCCATCTGGATAAGCTGGCGCAGAAATTCAGCGCCTGTTAAAAATATGACTTAGGCCAAGATTAACATCACAGATTTTCCACTAGACTTGTTCATATTTGACTTTATGATTCTCCAGAAAATTGTATTAGAGTACATCCTCACATTTGTAAGAGTAATCGGAATAGGGAGAAAAACTCTTTGGCGCTTGAATTTCCCTGGACGTAACTGGATTTTAGTCCCTTCCCTATCTCTCTCTCACAATTGCGTTGTATTTCTACATGGATTGTTCAGTTTTTGAAAGATGATTTCCTCAGTCTCTTTTGTGGGCTGTGCTTAACCAGAATTCGCCTAAAAGTTCATTTTGGTCAGGAAACCTATTTTTTCCAAGAAAAAAGGAATTATTCATTTATCGTAGAATCGGAGGCAAATAAACAGCTTATTGTTACAATAAATATCACAGCGGTATGAATAATTCATTTCAGATTTTTTAAATAGCTTTGTTGTTTTTTTTTCCCCCCCAATAGCGTAAGTGACAGACAGTTGCAGAAAACCTAATCTGACGTTAATGTTTGATTTAGGTAGGTTAGAATTAGAATTGCATATAGTTCTATATTTTTGAGTGGCTGTGAGGACATTACTGGAAAATTTGCCTTAGCAACTATGCTTCCTAAATTTGAAGAGTTAAGATTGCATTTGCATGTGGAATAGCTTTTAGATATTGCAAAGTAATGTTATATATTATTGAACAGTTCTTTCCAGTGTGGCCGTAGAACTACATAGTTGTGTACATCATAATGTCAAGACTTTGCACTGTTGAACAGTTAAAGTAGATCTTGTATCACTGAACTTTCTCACTCTTTCAGAATCCAGGAAGCATTTGTTTTCCTAGAGCCAGATTTATACTTTCTCTAAGGAGCTGCTGAAACACGAGTTTGTATTCTCTTCCAAACTGGAAGAATTACACTAAGAACCTCACTCCCCAGAAGATGGGGAAGAGACAAAATGTGATTTTGTTGTGCAATTATATTAGCAAATGGTTGATTTCTTGTTTGATCCCTCACTTTGAGGTCCTGATTCAGCAAATCACGTAAGCACAAGGGTTATCTTATGAATCAGGGCTTTGCTGAATCAGGGCCTTAATTAGCACTATTCAAGAGCAACTCATTTAAATTCAGTTGGGGTTTGGGGTGAGCAGGGTGTGCAGCTAGATAGATACTGACCCAATTCTTCTAGGCTTAAATTAGATCTTACTTTTCAAACCTTCATTTTCAGTGTAGGCCTTGTCTTTGCTTGAGAATTGCCCTGATTTAACTAATTTAAAACATCAATGTAGTTTTGTTAACACAGGCCCTCATGTGGGCACACTTACTGGTTTAAAACTGGTTGTACTGATGCAGCATGTGCCTGCAACTTTACCAGTGGATCTAAACAGATATAAGCCAGTTTAAACCAATATGAGAGTCCACACAGGTTTGCACTGGTTTAATGAAATTGGTTTAAAAATCACACCAATGCATCTTTGTGCCTACATCAAGCCTGAGCCAAGTGGATAGTACTTACATTTTCCTGTTCTTAGGAGACTAACTGTGTCCTTGCTTATTTTGGGAACTCCACGGTGGGGGTGGGGGAGGAGAATGCAGTGCTATACAACTGAGTGGAAGTGCTGCAAGGCATTTGTCCTGCCCAGGGGCAGTGCTAGGGTGACTAGATAGCAAGTGTGAAAAATCGGGACGGGGGTGATGGGTAATAGGCGCCTGTATAACACGAAAGCCAAATATTGGGACTATCCCTTGTAAAATTGGGACATCTGGCCACCCTAGGCAGTGCATGCAAATTGCCTCCGGGAATGCTGGGGGAACAGGCTGATGGGTGTTCCCTGTGCCGGCTGGTGTACGCCAGAGAGCTTGCAGCCAATCATGGTGTGGGGGGCGGTGCCAAACAGCCTGGTAGACCAGGCAGCCGTGGCACTGGTGAAAACTTCTGGATGCATGAGTCTTCCCTGTCCACTGAAGAGGCCTGTGAGTGCTAGTGTCCGCATTCTACCTGGGGGAAACGCTGAAGCCCCGTTTTCAAATGTGAAAGTCCATGGAACCTTGGCTCCTCTGAGCCCAATTTTCAAAAGTATTTAGGCCCTAGAAGATGCAGAGATGGGCTCTAAGAGGGATTTTCAGAAGCACCTCGAGCTCAGCTCCTTAAAAATACTTAGGCATCCATCTAACTCTTTTGGTGCCTGTGTCCGCCTTGGGCACCACTGAAATGTTCAAAGCCAGGGCACAGCTGCCTCATAACCCTGTAGGGGCCTGAGGCCCCAAGCACCTGAGTTTCTATCTGCTGGCATTTGCAAAACACCTAAGTGTGGATGCCATCCCACAGCTGATGAGCTGCTCGGAGCCCTCACTCAAGTCAATGCCCTGGAAGCTCCAAAATAGGACTCTCAAACTATGCAGGGGAATGTCTCCCTTGCTAGCGTGGTCTAATCCCGAAGGCATGAAATCTATCAGCCACCAGACCCCCTCTCCCCCCCTATGAGCCCCCAATAGATGGAGGGGCAGCAGACCACCCACAAGAAAGACAGCTGGGCAACCGTCCCCAATGCACTTTGAGACAGCCATCATTGAGAACGGTTAAGGAAAGGGTCGAGTGAAATGCACAGCTCTCTCATTTTAATATTTAAAGTGTAGTCTGGCTATGGAACCCTGGTTAAGGGTAAGGTGTATTATAGCTTGCATTATTTAATGCTGACTTTTTCATTCAGTGCAATTATATGTCTCAACGGCTGGCCAAAACCAGAAAGCTCTAAAAACAGGGTTTAGGTTAAAGGACTCATCCAGGAAAGAGAAACACAGAGGAGTCAGAAAAGTGTAATTTCATTAGCTAAAGCTTGAGGAAGGATAAGAAAAGGAAACGTTTGTTTTAAGTATTGATTGTAGCTGGAATATTATTTGCAGTCCTGGTTTCCATTAAAATTAATGGGAGCTGGCCATCCAAAATCTTAGGCAACTTTGAAATGCTCTGCTAAAACCTTTAGTTTCTCTCTTGAACAAAACCAAAACGCAACCCACCAGCATGGCTTGATTTCTGGATTGTTTGATGTTGATTATGCCCAGCACTGATGTCACGAGGATCTGGCAGGAGCTGCCATTTTCCGTGTGGTGTGATCACTAAAGCTCTCGTACTGTAATTCTCAAATACAGATATTCCTAAACCAGGAGATGGGGAATATCGCAGCCTCCTGCATGTGTTGTGTAAAACTACATGAGTAATCTCTTCAAAAGGGAAACCTCTGTTACCCTGTTTCCTGCGTAGCAGCTGCTTATTGTCAGAGCTGAATAGGGAGGTGAGAAGACCATACTGCCACAGAGACAAGCAGGGAAATCATCATTTTACTAAGATAAACAGCAAATACGTTGTTTAGCTTAGGACGGAAGATTTAGTGCTGTGGGTGCAATATATGAAACACACTGCCACATACTCTTTCTTTCAAGTGCCTATGACTAACACTTCAGACACTTATTTATGGGGTGATCCTACAGCCTTATGCATGTGTCTATTCTCAATAAAATCAGTGGATCAAATTCAACTGTTTTCGAGTCTCCTTGGTGGGATTTGGCTCCAGAGGTGCAAAATCAAGTTTTATTTTGAAATAAGGGGGATGGTATGGGTGGGCAGATGTCTGGCTCAGTCCTCCAAGGCACCAAATGCTGCTGGTTGAAACACAAGAATTGTTTGGTTTGCAGGACAGGAATTTCAAAAATATTGAGTTTCCCATTTTGTGTTTTTTGCAGTAATAATCATTTTTTATCTTTTCAAAACTGTTTTGTGTGTGTGTATAAAAATGACAATTTTCAGCTGTAGAAAAAGAAATCCCACTATGTGACCAAGCTCCCTGGTCAGAATGGGGATGCACACAACCCACAATAAATAATTACTAGGGGGGGAAAAAAAGCATAGAAAACAAAAAGAAAAGTAAAATTTGAGGGAGGGGAAACAAATTTTCGTGAAAATTTCCACTTTTGAAAAGGCCAGCTGGCAGGATTGTCAGACCCTTCCGTTCCCAGAAACCATGAGCATGGCTGCCAGTGGAGGAACCTAGGCCTGGAATCTGTAAAGCCAGTGAAGTTCAGTGGGATTTAAGCACTTGCTTAAATGCTTTGCTGAATCAGGGCCCAAATTGAGTGGGAGGCAAGGATTCTCAGCGCTTGGCTGGGTCAAGCCTATCAACTCTAGTTTAGTCAGTGGCAGATTTCCATGAAGGGTTTCAGCCAGAGGTTCTGTCTGGCAAAATGTAAAATAAAAGTAATTAGATGTAATGTCAGACAGACATTTTAATCTTACCTGACTTCTAAAACTTCCTTTACGATAAGACATATGGTAACTAAATCTGAATTCCCATCAGGGTGCTCGTTCTATTACAAACAAGAAAAATCTAGGCACATATCCCACAATTTAAACTCTTCTTGTGTTGCGGCCACTGTTGTAAGAACCTCATCTGTGGATAATGAAGAGCGAAACAACATTGTGTGATATAAACTGCACTTCAGGTCATTCTCACAGTCACTGGCACAAACGAGGTATTAATCATAGCACAAATAGATTCCAGAAGCAAAATAAGAGCAGCCTCAGGACCCTGCTGATAGCTTCTGCATACCACTAACTCACCTCGGGGAGCATGTATGGCTGAGCTCAATTAACCCTTCTTTCTGAAGCCACCCATAGACTCCGAAGTAAACACCGGTTTCCCTCCGGCCACTCTTTTCTATCAATGAAATAGATAATTTCTATGGGAAGGTAAAATGCAATTCCCACTTATAAATTCAGGTCCCTAATGAAGAGTCTGATAGGTCTGGCACATCTTTGTGGGCACTTGAATCACTAGCCCATTGATTTTGTAAATCAGGATGTTTGATGGCCCTGGAGGCATCTGCTGTTTCTACTTGTCTTCCATTGCTATTTGAGGCAGATAGAAGAGCTCAGAAGGTAGAGCAGATGATGGGCGTGGAGAAGTCCCCAGTGCAATTGTCTGCACACAGAACATTAGTTGTTAAATATGTACGAGAGCCTGTAAGGGTTTTTATTATTATTATTATTGCAGTTCTCCCTCCCTCCCAACCATTGTTCAGAGGCAAATTGGAAATCTGGTAATTAGGCCCTGACTCGTAGTGTAGTATTAGCGGCCCAAGCCAAAGTTCAACACCCTGAGATGAAATTTAAACCAATTAATTTGTTAGATTTTTATCGCTTGTCCGTGTTTTCTCAGCAATTCCCCCAGCACGTGGCCTTTGATCAACTCTCATACAAAAGGTAAAATGTGTGCCTGCTGCTAGCGAGATGGGACTGACATTAACATGGCACTCATAAAACAATCAGAGCAGTGAAGTCCTCAAACAGACAGGGCATAGTAATATTTAATAAAAGCGCACACATAATCTTCAGAATTAGCATTTTGTGCCTTGCAGTACCTTTGGGAGAAGAGCTTTTATTTGTGGAGTGATCATTATTATAACAAAGAAGAGCTACCTAATAATTTCCACTTTAACTCTGCAATATGCCACAAGCATTTCTGAACCATTATGCTAAACTGTGGCGGGGTAATCATTTTATTGTCACAGTTTGAAGGAAGGAAAATCTCCTCTGCTTTGGTGGCTGGGGGGAAAAAGCAGACACACACATACATACACGTACAACTCCCCAATGAAGAAAACCTTTTCTCTTTCGATTCTTATGTGCTGAAATTGGTACATAACATCCAGTGTATGTAAAGTTGCTAAAATGCAACAGCACTCCAGAAAAGAGAGGGAAGATTTTTTAAAAGCAGCTAAGTAACATGAGTTCCCTTGGAAGTCAGTGGGGTTTGCGCTCCTAAATCCCTTAAGCATTTTTGAAAAATCTCTCCCTGAGGGTGAAATCCTTCTTCCAGTGGAGTCAGTGGCACATCTCCCCCGCTTTCCCCCTAGATGCTTAACATCTCTCTCTGTTAATACAGATAGCAGGAGCTGCACAGCAAAATGCATGTCAACATTTATTTTTCTCAATGTCTTGCAAGGAATGAGAGGATCTCGTTAATACTCATAACCACAAGCAGAATTTTACAGGTGTAGGATATGGCCATATCACCTTCCATCAGGAGTGGCAAGGCTCCCATGTGCAGTTTGAGAGGTTGCAGTTAATGTGATCTCCCGTGTTTATTCAATCCGGAGTCTCTGCTTTGAGAAGATGCTGTGAATGAAGTACACTCATACTGAATACCTGAGTGACTTTTTTTTAAAATGGTATTTGGCAGTGAAGCTCTTTTGTTTCAGGATACTGTTGGGTTGTCTGCCTTTCATTATTTTGAGTGTGTGTGTATTCATCACGATCATGTATTATAATAGCTCTCCTATGGAAACTTGGAATTGAATTCTGCCCTGCTTTATCAACTGGGTATGCTTCACTATTCTACCGTTAGAGCAGGTCAGAATTTTTTGACTGACAGGTTTTCCTGACGAACTGTAAAGTTGCATTGAAAACAAAATTATTCACAGGAAAATGTCAATGAACTTTTTGGAGTTTTTGATAGGAAAATTCAAAGCAAAACTTTTAATTTCAAATCACCGTTTGGACATTTCGAACTATTGGTATTTTGAAATGAGTTGTTTTGTTTTGATTGAAAAGGTTAAAAAATTTTCATTTGGATATTTTTAATAGACATGTTTGGACCTTTTGCATTATGCACATTTTTTTATTTGCTATTTCAATGTTTTGTCATGTTTTGGGTCTAAAACAAATGTAGAAATATCTGAATTTCTCACAGGACATTGTTCTGGTTTCTAGTCAGCTTTGTTTATTTTCGTAGGTGACACATGCTGTCCCTTTTGCACTAAGTTGCCCCTGCCTGAGTTCAGGTTGTTGGGACTGTACTTCCCGAGCTATTGTTGACAGCTTCACGAAGGTAGTTAAATGTGTGTGTCATGTTAAATATTAGAGAGGCAAAGTGAGGGAGGTAATATCTTTTATTGGACCAACTTGTTGGTGAGAGAGATGTCTTTGAGCTTTCATGTTAAATAGCTGAAAAATCCCATTCACTGGCACTAGTCACATGTTTAAAGTTACACGTATGTAGAACTGCCTTGATCAATCAGGGCTCATAGCCACAATGTAGGAAAGCGTTTGAGTACCTCTGTAAAGCTCCATTGTCTTTGGTAGGGCATAGACTTGTGCTTGAAGTTAAGCACATACTTCAATGTTTGGAGGCTCGGAGCCAAACATGGAAACAGTGCAAGGAAATCAGTGCCCTTCACTGCTTTACGTGTTGAGGATACCAAAAAAAAAGTTGTAAGATGAACAAGATCCTAAGGACTGTAGCTGGATCTCCCAACTACAAAAAATACTTTGCTTTCATTTTAAAGATGAATTGAATCTGTAATTGTGAAGGCCACATACTGTTTTGGTTCATGATTTAGGGTCTCAAATAGTTTTTAATACATTGGTTTTTTTTTAAGTGTGTCTTCTAGTCTTTAAGAAGAGTAGCCCCTCTTGTTGACACATGGAGAAGATTATGTTTAGGTTTTATAGTAGCTTGCATATCCACCATCAACTTTAAATATTAGGAATTGTGTCATTTGGAATTGATTTTAATTTTTCTTGGTGAAATGATTGGATTTTTTTGAATGGTCTAGATGACATTTAGGAGAGCTGGTTTGTTGGTAAATCCATTGCTGTGGGCTCAGTCACAAGGCAAGCGTTTGGTTTGGGCTCTCCAAGTCTTTTGTGCTGTTTTATGCGAGTAACTTGAATCCAAATTAAACATACTGGAGTTACTTCTGTGTGTACACTGCGTTTTCATGACTGTAATTTTAGGATGTTTCTTTTGTTAGTTCATATAAAAATTAAAGTGCTGCTCAAAGCCAAGTTTGGAGCAATGTGATGGGTTTTGGCTGTGTTTTTTTCATTTTAGACGGCACGCCCATCATCTTAAGTAGTGGAAAAGTTTGTACCTGACACTTACTTTTGTAAGTGGGGTTAGGGTCTGTTTGCATCCTATGTACGTCATCTGTCACTCTGGAGCTTTTCCGTACCAATCTCCTCCGAAGCATGTACCACTAGTGGTTGGAGTGCCTTTCCTATTTCCACCCCTTGCCCACCCACCCTTCCAGCTGGCTCAGAAGAGTGGTCTTGCTGAGTGCATCATTTCGACTCCTACCAGCCGGCACTTAGTGCATAAATAACATTAATACCTAGTGTTTCTTAAGCACTCAGTGTTAAACGTGGTGTAAAGCCTCTGCCTGCCACTGTGTGTTTTATTTATTTGTTTTCTTTATTTCCTTTATGTTTAGAACAAAAAAATACCCGCTCACAAGTTCTGAGCCCCATGGCAATTGTTTCAAATTATTCAGCCAAATAGGCAGCTCGGTTTGTCAACCCTTTCTCCCAACATGCAATTCATGATGATCGACTGCTAACGCCCCCACAAGTGAATCTGTACATGCAGTTAAAGGACCCCAATCTCAATGAAGCTATGCCAGTTGAGACAGGAAGTGAAATCCTGGCCTCAGTGAGCAAAACTCCCATTTGATTTCGGTGGGGCCAGAATTCCACTCCCCCCGCCAACCTCCCCATTGAGGATCTGGCCCATGGTTTATTTCTGATGTAGGCTTCTTTTGTATATTTATTGATGGATAGTTTTTTAAAATAATCCTTCCTGTACAGCTATTCAAGGAGTACGGGCACAAGGAAATATGACGTATAGATATAGCGTTCTTTGTCCACACAGGGCCTTAGATCGGAGAACTGAGTAGTATGCAGGATCAAGTCCTACACTGCTATTCATCTGAGCCCGTATCTTTCAGATCTCTGGCCAGCGATGGCTCCTGAGAGTCAGCTACCCCACGCACACTGGCCAGTGGGCATCCCTATCAGCCTGCACTGACACGCTAACCGCGGGCCTGCTTTTCCTCTAGTTTACTTTGTTTGTACAGCAGCATAACTCCATTTGGATTCAGTCCAGTTAACTCCGGATTTACTGCCGTGTACGTGCGGAAAATCAGTCTATAAATACATTGCTGTCCTCTTCTCCCTGCATATAGCACTCAGCTCACTTAGAAAGTCCTGAAACAGAGGGAGCTGCAACGTACAGGCCTCGCCCTGCGTGCTGGCAGCTTTAGCTCTCATTGCGCTCTCAGCGTCCTCACGAGAGGTACTTAGCATACAGCATGCAGGGAAGGCAATATCTGAGAGGGGAGGTTTGCTGTGCACATGTGGCAGGGGACGTCTTCCATCTACAAGTGCATTGCGCACGTTTCTGAATTACACAATTTTTGACCGGGTAGCAGATATTTATTTTGACCATGGCCATGGTGTTGCGGCATGGCAGGGCAATTTAACAGTGGAGCAACCTGGATCTAGCTGAAGCGGAATGAAGGTAATATAGAGCTTTACACCCTTTTTTATTTAACTAACATTTTGCATGGTGTTTATGGTTAGTTTATATTATGATGGACAATAAAGGAAGCTGGATTATCTTTTTTCATTGGCTCAAGTACTCAGCATTTAACTATATCATAAAGATAGGAATAAATTTGGTTTTCCAATCCATCTGTGTCTACCATGCTGCAACTTTCTTCACTTAGGCTGAAAAAATGTTTATTGTCTTGATAGAAACACAAAGACAAAAATGAACGGGCCAAAAAAAAGTCCTCTCCAAAGAACTCGTTTGGGGTTGCACGCAAAGGCTAGAAAGAATGAGCTTTCTGGAATCTTCATGTTAGTGGGGGAAAAGAATGGAACCTCTTTTCTCCCCCCTCAAATCTTGTGTCATTAAAATCCCGTTCTAACAGCCGAATACTTCTCTTTTTCATGTGTGTTGAAAAGCAGCTACACCATGTATCAAAGCCATCAGTCCGAGTGAAGGATGGACTACGGGAGGTGCGACTGTCATCATCATAGGAGACAATTTCTTTGATGGGTTACAGGTCATATTCGGCACCATGCTGGTCTGGAGTGAGGTAGGTGTTGTCTGAACGTTAATGTCTAATAGCTTTGTCTAGTTTCTAGCAGGCCTGTCTTTCTTCTGGGCCCAAGGCTAAATCGGCTACAGAGGTTTAGATGTGAATTCCTTCTTTTGCTCCTCCACTTCTGTGCAAACAGGATCAAATTTGCGAGTGGTACAAATGCAGTGTAGTCAATGGAGTTGCAACTTCTTACCTCAGAGCTGAATTTAGCCCAATGACTTTTATTTCAGGGAAGAGTAAAGGACACGCGCTCCTCTCTGTGAAGGGCTCTGCATTTACCATCACTGGGACTCACGGTCCAGTGAAATATAAATGTGAGAGCACCTGATTTTCAGAGGTGCTGCGTGCCGGCAGCTTCCATTTACTTCTGTGGGAAGGTACAGAAGCCCAAAAATGTTGAATAGCTGGTGCTAAACATCAACGGGAGAATTTTCTTTTGATATGCTGTACTGTACCCCATGTGGAAAGTATCCCACCAAGCCGAGTCCTTTATACTTCCAAGACAAGCCTTTCTTTCTCATGTCCGTGTTTTCTTTTACCCTATTCCTTTGCTCATTTGTCTT
The DNA here is from genome assembly GCA_007922155.1 of Mesoclemmys tuberculata. NCBI lineage: Eukaryota > Metazoa > Chordata > Testudines > Chelidae > Mesoclemmys > Mesoclemmys tuberculata. The sequence goes on along the minus strand of ML675615.1, from coordinate 31,141,855 downwards.
CATTTCCTTCTCCCTCTCCTCTTCTCTCACTTTATGAGATTTTACTGCTTTTGTTTTCCAAACACCAGTGAAATGTAAAATCACAAGAGATATCAACAAACCAGTCCTGGAACATACAGGGCCATAGAAATCCATGAAAAACTCCCATTGATTCACTGGTGCCAGGATACTTCTCACAGAGTGGTTTTAGCTGTTGTATTCATGAGACTTTAAAGGCAGGATTGGAAGTTGAACATCGTAGTCAATATGAATGTGACTTTAGTACGGCAATAAACATACCGATGTTCATTACAAACCAGCCTCGCTGCATTCGTTATATAAATACACCCATTTAGATCATGGTATGATCATCAAGGTTCCTGGGTAACCAGCTGCAGAGCTGCGTTTTGGGATTCCTCAATGAAACTGGATTAAGATAGAAAAGTTTGGAAGAGAGGCTTGCCTTCCCCACTTCCTTTTCAATCCTTAGGATTTAGGGTGACCTAATAGCAAATGTGAAAAATCAGGACACGACGGGGGGGTTATAGGCACCTATATAAGAAAATACCCCGTATATCAGGACTGTCCCTGTAAAATCAGGACATCTGATCGTCATACTGTACATTTTAAATATTAAATCAATCTTATAATTTACTTCAGATCGTACCCTTTCGCCCCATGTGAGTTGTCTTTTACACATTTGGCAGCCCTCTCCATAGGCTGGGTGCCCTCTCATATTTGTGGTGGACTTCACTTCTCTCTCGCTCGCTTGCATTCTCCCCTTTCAACCCCCCACCCCATGGAAGACCCATTCAGAGGAAAGGATATTACAGCAAAGCAAGACATAATAAATGGGTTCTAGAGGGGTAGCCATGTTAGTCTGTTTTCAGCAAAACAATGAGAGTCCTGTGGCACCTTAAAGACTAACAAATTTATTTGGGCATAAGCTTTCGTGGGCAGAAACCCACTTCAGCAGATGCACGAAACCCATTTCGTCAAATGCATGTTATACATCTGACTAAGTGGATTTCTGCCCACGAAAGCTTATGCCTAAATAAATTTGTTGGTCTTTAAGGTGCCACAGAACTCTCTTTTCTTTGTTTTTTTTAACAATAAATGGGGTCCATCTTGACACCCTCATGTAGATCACACTCCCACTGACTTCAGTGGGAACTTTGCTTGTATTATGGTCTGCAGGATTGGAGCCATTACAGTTAAAGACTTTCAATGGGAAAAGTGAAGAGGTTAGGAAGGGAAGGATGGTGTAGTCAGGCTGCAGCAGGAATGGTACCTAGGCTTGGCTCTTCTGTTTTAAACCCCAGTTCTAGAGATTAACAAAGGCAATTGGTTGGCAGCTTCAAAGCTCAGCGGGTTGAAAGCTGGTGAATCAATTGTTATTGTTGATGGTGGAAAGGCCTTGTCATAAACTCAGACTATGGGAAAATTCACACTGAAAGGAGTTAGTTTTGTTTCTTTGTGAATCTTAGAGAGTGGGTTGTAATTGGGCTTAGAATGGAAATTGTCTTACAGCCTTCACTATAAAATTGTTACTGCAGTTCTGTAGCCTAGAAATGGAATATGAAATCCCAAAGGGAAAAGATATGACTGCTGAAAGAACCAGGAGTCCATTAAAAGCAAACCTGGAAATGCGTGAAGGTAGCTGAATGATCTCTAAATAATTCAAACTACATACAGTATCCACATACACAAGACAGGATAAGCCAGCCATTATATCTTCTCCTTTCTAAAAATGTCCATTGGATTTTCAGTACCCAAAGTGAAGGTAGCTATCCAGTACGAATGTTCTAGCTGCCCATTAGTAGCGGTGGGAACGAAGCTCTTCAGATTTTGGATTGCAAAATCATTGCACGTTCAAAGCTCAGAGTAGGTTTGGCAGAAGTTTTGCAAATGTGGGGCTAGGTTTGAGCCAAGCTGGTTGGATTTACGATTTTATTTTCAACACAGTATGAAATGTTTCGTTTCATGTGATTTTGCCCCAGAACCAGGTGAAGCTTGGTAGTTTTGACCGAGCTGCACGAAACCCAAAGCAAAACTTGAGTTTTGAGGGGGAAAAGCAAACCCAGGCAGATGGAAACCCAAGAAACTGGACCCAATCCTGCTAACAGTTCACTCACTGGGCTCTGCTCGGTTTCTCTAGGAGTTCTGGTTACAGGGGGCTTTAATCAGGGCTAATGCTGGGAGGAAGCACAATTCTGCAGAGTGCTGTAATACTTGTTACACCAGTAAGCTCTTCTCTGGTTTGATAAGGGATACACACGCAGAACTGTTTGACATGTATTATACTGGCATAGAAAAAGTGGGTAGGACTCCACCTTGGGACTCAGGACACCTGGATCCAATTTCATGCTCTGCCACAGACTTCCTGTGTGACCTTGGGCAAGTCACTTAAGGCCAGATTTTTGAAGGTATTGAAACACCTAACTCCTGCTGATTTCAGTCACATGCTTAGATGCATTTAAAAATCTGTCTCTTAGTCTCTCTGGGCTCATCTGTGAAATGGGGTAGCAACACTGTCTCCTCACAGGGGTGCTATGAGGATAAATGAACATTGAGCATTGTAAGGTGCTCAGATAATATTGTCATGAGGGCCACATACATACCTGAGATAGATGGATGTTTACAATACAATTCCCACCACATGGCAGAAGCAAGGTAAAAAGAAAAAAGAAAAAAAATAGTTAATTTAAATGTTTTTGTTGCTGTCAAGCTGTATGTTATAACTAATTTGAAATGTAAATAATATAGTTTTAATTTATTCAAGCTTAGTAATTGAAATATTCATAGGCTTGAAATGGAGTTGATTATGTTAAAGGATCAGATTTAAAATGGTTTCCTAAAATACATATTTATTATTTAAACATATATTTGAGTTGTAAACACTCTAACATAATTACAACCTTTCCCAGTTGGTGGAGAACTAAATAAAAACTTAATTTGTCACATTAATTTTGTACAGAAATGCAGCTACCTTAATCCACTGAGTTCAATTAATCTTTAACTCTCATAGTACTCTATGAAAATTGTTTTAGAATGCTATGATCTTTTTAGAGAATAGCGAAATGAGCTATCTGATACTTTTCTCCATGTGATTTATGTAATTGACACAAAATATTTTGGTATAACATGCACACATTGGAACTGGGCAAACGACTCACAACAAATAATCTATTCAACAAATTTCATCTCTTTCTGTTTGAGAACATTCCTGAATAGACTGATTTGTTACTCAGAATTATTCAGTGAATGTTCTTAGGTTGTGGATTGTTGTGAGTGTTCAACATCTGAGCTGCTGATTAGACATACGGGTTTTTCTGGCCCGTCTGGAGGAGTGTAACTTTTGGAATCAGCTTTCAGGGCAAACACCCATGACTATTAGTTTTTTATAAGTCTTCTGCAATATTTGCTTAAAATTGCCTTTTTCGTTGAAAAACATCCTGCCCAGGAACATTCCTGAATCTCTACAGGGTCAGCTGGGAACTTGCTTTTTGACTTGTTCGTTGAGAAAAGATGCAGAAGCCCTGAAACACCAGCTCCCTTGCCCTTGTACAACACAGAAGCTGCGACTGATTTTTATGTTGCTGAATCAGATTCTGTGGCCAAGATATCCAAAACTAACAATTTTGGGTGCCTTAATTTTGGAGGGCCCAATCTGAGACCCTTTAATGGTGCCTGGTTTTCAAAAAGTGCCAGGCACTTTCACCTCTAAATATCAGGGCTCTTTAAAGCATCTCAGGTTGAGCACCCAAAATCATTAAAATTAGGCCTATACCTGTGTGCAGACTCTGTAGGGCCCAATGCTGCTCCTACTGAAAGCAACCGCAAACCTCCTACTCACTTAAATGGGCCCAAGATTGTGTTTTTTGTCCTCACTTCTGTTTTAATGGTCCTCTTTATACTGAATCCAAATTACATTTCTACCAATTGTCATCACTTCTGTAACCATAAACCAGTGCTCTCACAGGCAAAAATAAACTAGTGACTAAAGATAATAACATCTCCTTAGCTTTATATGATGCCACTTTTTTCTTTTAAGAAAATAACCTGGCACTCTCCATAGTGTGAAATGATGCTTCATCACGCAAGAATGTCTAGAATATATTAGCAAACCAAAAAAAGGGGCTTGTTGTACAAATACAAATCCTACTGTGTTTTGCAGTTTAAAGCACACAGACCTCCCTTCTTCTGACAACCTCTGTATCTCAGGTTTTCGTCCTATCCGTTCTGGGTCCCAACTGACTAGGAAAGGATATAAAACTGCTGACGAAGATGCAAAAAAATTAGCCCAATTTACTTAAATATCCCAAGGGAGAGGGGTCCACTGCTAGGTTGATGTCCAGATCCAGATCAGACTTCCCCCAAAGTTTGGGGGAGGTGGAAGTTAATGTGGGGTTTTAGATTGGGTTCCTTTCTGAATCACAGGTTTTAATGCTTTGCTCAAGATTTACAGTTTTAAAAGAAATAAGTGTCAATGTGGCTGAAATGTAGGGGTTGAATCCTGCACAGAATTGCTTCCTGGAATATCCCTATTATTATGACTAATATTAATTATTTGTCCTACCACTCCGCCTAGAGTGCCTGGCTGAGATCAGGGCCTCCTAGACACACTGTAAATGCACATAGACAGTCTCTGTCCCGAAGATCATACAAGTTAGAGAGACAAGACAGAGGAGTGTGAGGGGAATGGAAGCAGGGGCAGAGAGGTGAAGTGATTTGCTCAAGGTCACCCAGTAGGTCATTGGCATAGCTAGGAATAGGACCCAGAGGTGAAATCCTGGCCCCACTGAAGTCAATGGCAGTTTTGCTATTGATTTGAATGGACCCGGGATTTCATACTTGTCTCCGGTGTCCCAGTGCAGGGCCTTATACACTGGATAACATCTGTCTGTCATCACATGGGCTCTCATCAGGCATTTGTCCCGCTGAAGTCAATGGAACCACTCATGGTAGTAAAACAGTTCCTGCTAGCATTTGCCAGATCAGACCCTTACACTGCAAGTTGGATTCAGAGAGCTAGGCAGCAAATTTTTGAGTGCTGTGGAATTCAGTTCTCCCTTCAGTGCTTGTAAGGTGTTTGGTATCCATCAGGGAGAGAAAGGCGTATTTTGACTGGCTCATTTCCTTTTCTGATCCTTGAATGGAAATCTCTGAGGCAGGGACTCTCTCCTTTGTTACTTGTCTGTACAGCGCCTAGCACAGTGGGCCTCTGGGTTTTTACTAGGTTTCAGAGGTATTGTTGTTTTATAAGTAACAATCAATAATAATTCTAAAAAGGCAGTTTATTGAACCTTGCTGGAGACATTAAAGACAATTCTTGGCATGTCACGCGGCATTAACCACTCTCTGGGGCTGTGACATCTTGCAGACCGGTTTCAAGGACATTGCTTTATAAAATTGAATTAGCTGATCCCTTTTCCTACCCAGGAAGGTCTAGATTAAACAAGAACAAAATATAACCTGAGCATCCTGGAACATAGGACTTTAGACATAAGGTTCGCCCTTTGAGAATGTGTGGTGACAATTTTGTATATTTGTGGCTTTAAATACAATTCAACATATGTACTTTGAGGACAAAGGAAAACCAAACGTTTGTTTGTTTGTTTATAAAGAACCAACCAGCAAACATGCTGAACTCTTCCCATCTCTCACTATGTAACAACATCCCATAAATAGATCAGGCACTTCTTGGGAACCAGGGAAGATGCATCTTGGAAAAGCCACAAGTTATGTTTAAAGAACACTAAAGTGGGACACACAAGTAAACACTGAGAAATTCAAGGCTATAGCTAGCTTTTGTCTTGTCATAGCAAGCCATCGTGGAGGGGAAAAGGCACAGAATGGTGTGATGGGATTAGCACCTCAGTCTTTATCTTGAAAGTCCTGGGCTATTTTTCTAAAAGATTTTTTCCCCCCCAAAATGTCATGTAATTTTTCAAGTGTTGCCAGCTCTCCTGCTTTTATCTGGAGTCTTGCAACACTCGGGGTTTATCTAGATAAACAGTTAATACATGGCAAGCGGGGGTGGGGGGGACCTCTTCAGTGCACGAGGGTGCTGCTTACTAACTGTCTGTGTAGACCACGCAACCACACACTAACCATTCCCTGGTGTGCTTGGACGACTCTGTTTTGAAGCAGGCGTAGCTCAATGCGCACTAGCAAAGTGGGGACCACACAGACAGTTAGTGTGCAGTGCATGTGTTCTGTAGTTTTACACCACCCCCACTTGCCACACACTTGCTATTTGTCTAGGCAAGCCCTGGGTGTTTTTCTTAAAGCCCCAGCTCCTGGAGTCATGATTGCAGGACAATCCCAGCTTTCACTAATAAAAGTAAGTTTCTGGGACTTCAGAGAAAACCTTGGAAACTTGAACCCTGAAGCTCAAAAACCAGACAGCGAATACAGAGAAACACCCCTTCATTATTTTAAAAATCTCAAGATTTTTTAAGCTTGACTCATGGTTTTTGAACACTTGGGGTTGGCATTAGTGCTTCCACTTTTTTCCCCCTCATTCTTCTTATTTTTAAAAAATATATGAAGACTTTTAACACTGTGTATCATTCAGTCAGGGAGACAAAGATGAGTCTCCAGGTGGAGCCTTCTACAAGATATCTTGAACTAGATCATTTCCTAGCTGGCCTGGTCCTACTCCTCCGAGGCTGGCCAAGCCAACTGCTAGTCCTGCTGGAGAAGCAGGGGCTCTGGGTGACCTGCAGTGTTGTGAAGCAGCTGTATCCGTACAGACATACCTCTAACAGGGGCCTCAGGTCTGGGCTGTGCCAGTTCCACCAGAGCTAGGCAGTGAATTAGCTTCAGTGATTTCTGACTCCCGTTGGCTGCTCTTTTGTCTCCAAGCGAAGCCATTGCTTTCGCAGGGATCTGCTCCAGTGGGACTCTTCCCACTGACCTCAGTGATGGGACTCTTACGCCATGTATTTCTGTTGCCAAACGTAGGCCACAGGGTTATTTTTAAGTTTTTACAATCTCTGTGAATGTACTTGGCTGGTAAAAATAGTGGCTTTTATGGACCATTTTTTCTATGCTGTCCCCTGTTTTAGGACCCAAGGTTCCAAATACTGGCTATTAAGCAAACCTAATTTGTATCAGCACTGGAATGACTGGTGCAAATTACATTTACACACTGTTATCCAGCTCCTGATACAGTAGGTCGCTTAGTCAATCCTACAGCTGTCATTTATAGGGCTGTAAGATTTCACGACCTGTAACACGTTTGCCTTTATTTAAGTATCATCAGATGATGGCTGAGGATGTACCTCTGATCACCTGCACGGGTCAGAAAGGAATTTGCTTGCCTAACGTTGCATCACTAGTTTGGGGAGTTTCAGATGGGAGGAGATTTGCTTTTCTCGGAAGTGTCAGGTACTCGCCATTGCCAGAGGTAGCATGCAGGGCTTTATGGATGAATGGGTTTGATCTATTTCTTGGACGTGGCACGACCAGTTTGGGGCAAGCTGTAATAGTTAATGACCCTGATTTGGCAATGTCACACCAGTAAACAGTCACATCTCTACAAAATGTGGGGAAGAGGCTCCTCAAATTGGTAGCTTGCTTTGCACTCATCTGTAAGTGACGGGAGACTCAGAGCCAGCACCTTTAAATGTTTGGAATGGCTTGTGTTCTGCAGCGACTCTAAAGTCCTAGTATACGTCATGTTTATTCTTTGTCTTCTGTATTTCAATAGTCTTTGTTGAGACACTTAAAACTCACACTGACTGCCATTTACGGGGTTGGGAAGGAATTTTCCCCCAGGCAACCCCCCTCCCTCCCAAGTCCCTGCCATTCTTTGCAGCCTGGGGCATGGATTGCTTGCTAGGATCGTCTGGGTATTTCTCACTAAACCAATTCCCTGCCATAGCAGAGGCCTGGGTATTAGCGCACCTTGGGTGCGTCTCTGCCTGTGGCACACAATAATTTAGTTCTCCGAAGGCTATGATGCTTGAGTCTAATCCAGTTTATTGGGCTCAATGTCAGGGTAACAGGGTGGAGTTTAGTAGCCCAGGATGTGCAGGAGGTCAGAATGGATGATCTGGTGGTTCCTTCTGACCGTAAACTCTGTGGCTTTGTGACTCTATTTAACGAATCAACCTATTGTAAAGGCTACTTGTTGGTGCTGGGACTTGACCTGGGCAATGTCATGACCCCTGCATAAAAACCTGCATTTCTTGTGTGCTAGGTACACTCATTGCATTAAGCCAGGCTTAATTCTCATCCTAGGACAGGCGTGCCTGCGGGGTCTGAAAACAGAGATGATGATGTTTTGGCTGGGGAGGAGAACACTTGTAAATATCGGTGTCACTGGCTTTTATGTGGGTTACATCAAGACTGTGTTCAAACACTGACAGGTTAATTACATGTTTCAAAGCTTTGTTTACTGAGAGCTCAGAAGAAAGTGTTCTTGGAGAAGAATTCTGCATCTAACTGTGCTTTTTTCCCCCCTTCCCAATGGTTTCTTCTAGCTGATTACCCCTCATGCAATCCGAGTTCAGACGCCTCCCCGACATATCCCTGGCGTGGTAGAAGTCACATTGTCCTACAAGTCTAAGCAGTTCTGTAAGGGAACCCCTGGACGATTCATTTACACAGGTAAGCGTGCATTCCTATTAGTTACAACGTGTGCAGCTAGTGCAGACGGGCCTCAGCCACTCTAGAGGATGCTGTTGTCATTCATGAAAAGCTGCAGAGTGTTTTACAGTTCTGGCTGGGGATATTTGCTTCTATCTCCTCCCGGAAGGGGGAATGAAAGTAGGAGGTGACTAAGGAGAGAAGCAGGTTCTCGGGTATCATGGTGGTGAGCACAGCGTCCGTGCCTAGACAGACAAACAGGGAGAGCACGAGGGCAAAAACATCACAAGGCAGGTAGAGCATCCCACCCCGGAGTCTGTCTACACCACAGAGAGAACTCTGCTCAACGCAAGCAGCCTCTGACATCCTCATTTGGTGTGGAGACTGCAGCATGGTCTACAATGTCCATGCCTCAGCAATTTTCCCAGCAGAAGCATGTTGGCCTGCCCACACCTACCATGCTGCACCACTGTGTTTGTCTCTGCATTCTAGGAAATCTGGACGGCCACCCCATGCTACCTCAGCTGCTCTTGCTGGGGTTAGGGAATGGAAATGCGCTTGTGCTGAATTTTAGTGCATTCTGGTACTCTACTCACTCCTGGACTCTGTGTGGAAGACTGGCTAAGCTGGTTTTGAAAAATAAAATATTTTAAATGTTAACCTGAACACAGCACAAATAAAACAATAAAATATAAGGAAACATTCTTAAAACGTGGAACAATTTAGTGTCATATCAGGCAGTTACCTACTTTTGGACAGAAAAACCAACATAGGCCTCTTTCCTATTGGAATGACATTATTAAAGGCAGAGATAAAGGTGGGGGTGGTAATATCTTTTATTGGACCAACTTCTGCTGGTGAAAGAGACACGCTTTCGAGATGCACAGAGCTCTTCTTCAGGTCTAGGAAAGGTACTCACCATGTCGCAGATAAATATGAAATACAAGGTTGTGACACTCTGATTACCTTTCCCTTTGTCCTGTGTTCAGGTTAACATTTAAAATGTTTTATTTGTCATTCAATAAATGAAAGAGATGGAAAACTATGTAAAAATGACTAAGAAATTCAAAGGCATGGAGTGGAAGATTCTGTTAATTTGACAGATACCACAAAAATGTGATAAATTCTATTCTGACTGACATTTTACCTCACACGGTCTTTGCTTTTGTGCCCTTTTATTGACTGCTTAAACTGAAACCTGGCTTCCTTTTTTTCAAAAGGAAAACCCTCCCCCCCAAAAAAAGAAAAACCCCTAAACTAAACTCAAAATAATTAATACATTCTGACCTTCAGAAATGCCTTCCAGCCCTTTAAACAAAATGCAGGTTCAGTGCACGTTTGCCGATTAGTTTTAGTTAATTGAAAATTATAGGATTGACCCAAGAGGAAAATTTTGTTTGTACTCCAATCACTTTTACAAATTAAGGAAAATTACCACAATTTTGTTTAGCTAAGGTTTCACACTGAGTTCACGAAATTAGCTCAGCCATCCCGAGAAAGTCAGCACTTTGTTAGTGAGCAGGAGGGGGAAAGCGTCTATGGTATGTACAAACGAAGCATAGAAAAAGCTGTGATGCTTTCTAAAACTAGGCCAAGTGTTTTTAATTAGGATTATTGGTTCATTGTACATTTTGAAGAACAATCAAACTAGCAGATTAGCTGTTTCTTTTAAAGCTAGAATTTCTTGCCATTCATTTTTCCCATGAGAACTTGTTTTAACTCCCACATAGCACTATTTTTTTTATTTTATTTTTTTTACAAGACTCATTATGGGCCTACAGGAAATGGACCAATTGGAAGTTCTGATACTGTAACATTCCACAGCATCATTCCAAAAGATGGGAGTTTTTCACAATGTTCTTCAGTGAACTCAGTGTTCTGGAACATATTACAAAACCACAGAGGCCAAATGTTTTCTCAGAGGAGTATGGCCTCTGGTTTTGGCCAAAAACATTTCGGCATCACTTTCTGCTTATTTACTCCACTCTTGAGAACAGAGAAAGGGGAGAGAAGGGGAGAAGGGGTGGAAAGAAAGGAAAAGAAAGAAATTGGGGCTCATGCACAGTATGGGAGTCAATCAGGCGTGGCTTCCTTTCTAGTGGGAATGTCCCGGCATGTTAATGACCCTATTTTGTGGTCAGCTCTCATTTAGAAGAAATTATTTTTAATCAGTGTTCAACAAAATATCCCCCCAAGCCACCTGGTTATAAACTTTTTTTTTTCTTTTCTTACTGTTAAGTACTTAAGTTTTCAAAAGAAAATACCAAATGGCCTATTAATTTTAGCCTTCCCACCCTCTTTAACTACAAACAACTTAGTAACATGATCTCTGAATCCATGTGCCATCTAGGATACATGGACATACATATATATGGAGAAATCTTAGCTTTTAAAAGTCTTTTAGAAAGAAATAAACCATGTTGACGGTGCTTACTGGGAAATGCCCTTCTTTATGTTCTATCTTTAAAGCGTGTCAGAAGCAAACACTTAAAAGAGCAATTATTGCTTAGATTTCAGGGTTTGAAGTTCCCTAAAAGATACTGTTCATTAGGAATTGATTTGTAGAAAATACAAAAGCTCACCCATCTTACAAGTAAACCATCAGGTTCTAAATGATGCTTTTATATCCACTCTATGCAGAGGACAATCCAGACCAATTAAGAAACTGAGAGAACAATCCTATGACTCAGAGTTTCTGCATAGCACCTTCTCTCTATAGATCTTTCAATGCACTTTGCAAACATCAGTGAATTAAGCCTCATGTCGCACTTTATGAGGTAGGTGGATATCATTATCCCCATTTCACAAGTGGGAAACTGAGGTTCAGGCAGAAATCAAATAAGGGCCCACAGCCCTCCATAATTTGCCAAGGTGACACAGGAAGTATATGGCTGAGGATGAAAATTTATATACTAATTGGTAATATAGAGATGGGCCTGTGATTTTTCTTTTTTCTTTTTTTTTTTTTTGGCTTTAAAAATGTATGCATCACAGGCAGTGTGCTTGCCACAGGTGGATTGCTCAGTGAATCACTAATCCGTGTGATTTACACATACTGAGACTTTACTGGGACTCCATGGGTGTAAACGACAGCAGAAATTCACTCACTGTGTACTGTACAGGGCATGTGGAAGGCCCATGTAAATGAATTACTCTTTGTCTCCTACCAACTGCTCAGTTTGTTTCAATTTTGCAGCCTTTGTTTCCAATATATCTCCTAGAGCAACGACTGGGAGTCCAGAATCTTGAGTGCTGTTTGTGGCTTTGTCAAGGAGCATCTCTCTTGACTGCAGACTTAACTTGGGTTCTCACTCATCTGTTGCCCTTAACTTCCTTCCCATCCAAACACAAACTCTCTTGCCTGTGTTTGGTGGTGACACACACGAGGGAGACTGGGCAACCTAGTGGTCAGAACAGGAGTGTGGCCTAGTAGTCAGAGAAGAATCAGCCGGCAGAGCCAGAGGTGTACTCAAGGCACAAGCCAATGGTTGGAGCCAGGAGTTGAGGCAGGCAGGGACTAGCAGGCATGGATTGGAGCAAGGGTTGGTGCAGGAAGCAGGGCTGGAACAGCTGTGGGCATGGAACTCATTGGGCAGCCACTGGGCTGATGTTGCTCAGGGGCTTACGTGGTGATCTGCTGGCCCTTCTGTGCAGTCAGGGAGCGCAGCCAGGTACCGAGGAGTTTTTGGGACCCGCCAAGTTCATCGGGGTGCCAGGCGACCAAGCCCGCTGGTGGTGCTTTAAAACCAGCCCACTCTACAGTGAGGCTGCAGGCTGACCCATTCCAGTTCTGGTAGTCCTCCAATGTCTTTCCACAGTTCTCCCTGTGCATCCACAGGGACTCTCCCTGGGGAAGAATCCCAGAATAGCTCAGCTTAGCGTAGTGCAGAGAAACATAGGCTGTGCCTCAAGAAGTCCTAACCGGACATCTGGGCGAGTACAGCACCAGCAAAGATACAGTAATGTGGATGTGACTTTGCAGTGGTCCCTCACGCCCAGGCTAGGCTAATCTAGATGCTCGACATCAAGCATCAATCAGCTATGTTCGCTTTGCGGTAATGACATATCCTGACTGGCTGTGTGCTTTTGGTTAAGTCATGTAACCTTCCCTTGCCTCATCTCCCCGCTCTGTAAAACGGGTATAGCAAAACATTAGCAAAGGGCTAAGTCTTGACTAGTAAAGCCTTGGAGATCTTTGGATGAGCCGTGCTACGTAAGGGACGACATCACAAATGTCAAGGTGTGCTCACAGATGAGCTGGTGAGCTGGCTGTGTCATTGTGATGTTACACTTCCATTCAACTGATTACTCTGGAGGAGAAAGATCCTTGTGCAATTAACCTTCCCGCACTCTCACCTTTGCCTCTTGCTTGGTTCTGAAGCCGCTTAACACTGTGGGCTACCAGATGTAGCATCACAGACCACTGATGATCTGTGAGCCAGGGCCAGAATTTTCAGAAGTGCCTTGATTTTGGGTGCCTCCGTTCTGGGGTGTCCAGCTCCAAACACTTTGCAAGGTTTGATTATCTGAAAGTGTGAGGCCAACCTCCCTTTGTAAATCAGACCCTTGTAAGGTTCTCCTATCAGGCCCCCCTAAAATTGAGACCCCCTAAAATCACTGATAATTTTTAAAAACCTTGGCCCATAGCATTAGAACCACAGATTTCAGATGTTTCATGGATACGTGATGATTTGCAGTTGGGGGGGGGGGAAACAGGGACCACACACAAACTCCTCCAAAGCTTCCTAACTTTTGAGCCTGGTAGACTTCGTGGAGACCTTTGCAAGAAAAGTTTGCTGCTCTCAGGGAGGTGCCAATGACTGTGTCTTGCTCAAAAGATACATAATCAGTGAAGCCATCGGCTCTCAGAATAAAAGGTTTGTTGGCTTCAAAAAAAAAAAAAAAAAAGGGGGTACTAAGAGAGAGACTGGTTGTCGGCATCCTCTTGTAGCCCCCTGGCACCTTTGCCTTGATTCCTTTGGAAGGGAGTGTGACCTTATACCAACTATCCTTGGCCCTAACTGTTTATCTACTAGTTACTGAAACACAGTAAGGCCAAGCAGCCCTTGTTCTCATCATCAGCCTCATTTGTTTGCCTCATTCATTGGTGTTTATTATTCAATCATGAGCACTTAACTAGCTGATTTGTATAAATGAGGAGAGAAGGCCATCGCCAACAGAACAATAAAAATAATAGGCTGGCATTGTCACTGCAGGCCCGGATTTCACTCTCATGTACTTGTTAAATTCTTCCCCTTTCTCCCCAAGAGATAGGATGTCCCTTGCTCTGAAATGCCTCTCCTATAAAATACCTCTCCTTCCCTGAGAAGTGACTGGATGGGAGCTCTTGTAGCTAACACATGAGTGCCATTTGTTTTTAACCCCAAACTGTATCTGCGTTTGACAAATATTGATGGGACGATAGACTAAAAGAGCAGCGACTGGGCCTGTGTTAAATATTCAGGTATTAACTACCATGAAGGAACTAAACTAAACCCACAAATGCAATGGAATGCAGAGTTGAGGCTAAAAATAAGAGCTGATGCTCATGCTGTTCTGCAGAAAGTGAAGACAAGTAAGCACTGCCGTGTAGGTTAAACCATGGTGTCCTGATTTCCATGTATAAGACCATTATACTGCTGTTGATCTCACAGGGGTTCTGCTGAGGGCCAAGGCAGACCATATCCCCCAACTGAAGTGATAGCAGGAGTGGAGAATTCAATCCATGCAAACATAGCTCTTTACTGGTGAATTTTATTTGCTTTTAATGTTTATAAAAAGAAATCGAAAACCCTTATTAACACATGCTTTAAATATTGCCGAATTATATAGTCAACCGATTTACGCCATCCGCTCATTATGCAAATTGTTAATTTACATAATACGAATACCTTGCCAGGAGAGTGTAGGAAGACCTTGATCCTGCAGTAATCTCTGGGTAGGCAGAGTTTATTTGAGGATCTGGGTCTCTGACTCCATTACTAATTTAGAGACCATTTAATTATGAATAGGTAGTACTAATTCAGTGGCTACTGTCTGCTGTGTCAAGTGGTGCTGGAGTGTCCCAGGCAACAGGAATCACAACTGATTTCTTTTCCCCTATCCAATATGAACCTGTGTGTGGAGTAAATAAGGCCTGTCTACTTATGTGGGCCATCCTTGCCCTAGTAAAAGGGCATCTCACAATCCTTCATAAATGTTATCCCCACAACAGCCTTGCCTGGTAGCCAGCTGTTTTCCCCAGTGGGAACTGAGGTGCGGGGTAGAGTAAGTGACTTGCCCAAGGTCACATGGGAAGCCTGTGGCTAAACTAGGAACCCTGTTTGCTTGAATTGCCAGGTCAGCATCCTATCGTCCAGGGCACCTTTCCTGCCCTTGTCAATGTAGATGCCACATCTGCGTGATATACCAAACCTACTGGATAACCCAACCTTTCGAAATGTTCAGTGAACACCCTCCTCCCTGTAAAATATGGTTGCACAATCTGCCCAACAAAATGACTGCAGCATTTATTACTTGTTGTGTTATTTTATGTTTCTTAGGACTTCGACAGTGGCGCTTGATAGGGTTATGGGAAGGAGTGTGGGCTGCAGAAATTCAGAACAGGTAGCAGGTATGCATCAGAGGGAAGGGGGTAGCTAGCCAGCGGGGAGGTAACCTGGAAAATCCCTGTTGTATGCTAATATGATCACTGACACCGAGTACCCCTGGCTTTGTTAAAGCCTGTCAGCACTACAAAAAATACAGTCATTGAAAGTATGCAGGTACCTGTAAGACATCTGCAGAGTGAAAGCAATTACAGCTTTGGTCAGAATAAAGCTGGCTGTGAAGGAAACATATTATTATATACATACTTTCCAAGAAATATGACTTTTATTTGCTAGCTAAAAGGGAGTGCAGTCAGGGTCTATGCAGCAAAGGGGAGCCCGATCATTAAAAAGAATATTTTCTCTGATATTACAAGTCTAAATAGGCACTAGGACTTATTCACAACCGTGGCTTTTTTCTGCCTGCCCTGAGTTAATAAGTGATAAGGCAAGAAGAGAAATAAATCACTGAAATCCATGTCCAAAGAAAACATATTGACTACAGCCAAGCAAATAACAACCCATAGCAATGGTCCCATTCATCATTCATGTAATAGGGATATAAAGTATTTTCTACCTATGAAACCATGGAGTGGGAAAAAGGCTGATAAGCTCCAATCTAAGCTATGTGATTTGATTATTAAAGGACATGAACTATTTGTCACATGCCTTTAATCTTTAAGATGTGTTGCCATTTCTAAACTATAAATTTGTGTAAAGGATTAGAAAGCTATTAACGATAAAGGTATAAACTAGACTTCATAAGTATTCCTGCAATTGTCATGCAACCCTACACGCTGTTGGAACCCTACCCTGTTTAATGTGATATAAGGTAGTTAGTTATCTGACCTTCAAACCAATAAAACATTTTGGGCTTTTCAAGTTCTGTAGTTACTCCAGTGACAAGTTAACCCACTGCGTTCACAACATATGTATTGTAAATTCCTTCCTTTATCCCAAAACAAAACCTTTCGTTTTCATCCCTTGCTTCAAAACTCTTTTACATCAGATTGAAATTATTAATCTTTTCTATTCTATTGTGACTTGGTTACTGCTTAGATATTATTCCCCTTTCTACAAATTTGGTCAATAAAACAAGGACCTGAGGTGCACACTAAAAAGCCTGCATCATTGTTAAGGTGTTTCTGGATTTGTACAGGATTTCATTGACCAGTTTCTTAATGTTTGGATCTACAAGTGCCATGTGTACACTGTATAAAGAAGCTGCCATCGTTCTGAGGAAGCAAAACACCAAGACCCCGACAACTTGTGGTAATTAAATATTTTCATAGCCCTCTTCAGAAGAGGAGAGATTTTAGCCCTGGAATTTTGACACCCTCTAGTGTGGTGCAAAGATTCTGGCTATCTAATTCCCCCTGCAATTTCAGTTGGACTCAGCATAGTCTATGAGTTGCTCTGTTCACCCTGCTTTGGGTGTGGACAAAGTGAATCCTGTAAACTCTGGGCCAGGTTGTTGAGATTGAGAGAGAGCGAGTGTTTGTGCACACGCAAAGGCTGGTTTGTTGCCCCGGATTCATAGATATCCAGGCTGTCCATGTGCTGAGGAGTTTGCATGGCTTCCAGCAGGGGGGACAGAACATTGCTACCTTGTGCACTAAGTGTTTTCAGTCGATGTGATGACAGAAAAGTGGTTTACCTCTTGCCTGTGTTATATATTCTATCGTCTACTGGGTGTGCATCTGTATACGTGATGGCTGCCCTCTGGGCCCACAACTGGAATTGACCTCGGGACCCACAGAATTAAAAGCACAAGTCTCAAGAGCCAGACACCGTAGATGGGGCTTGTGACAGACTCCCATCCTCTGTGAGGAAAGGGGTTTAGGCTTTGTTTCTAAGAGCAGCTGGAGGAGCCAAGAACTGGGCCCTCTTTAAAGGAAGCGTGAGCTGAATCTTTTATTATTTCTGGCCCGTGTCTGTAATAGACCAGTGAAGCAGGGCACAGCCTTCGTAAGCTGGAGACACAATAAAAGAGCCTTGCAATCTGATCAAGTGAGAGCCCTGGAACACAAGTGCCCTTGGGAAGGGATCCCAGAGTGAGCTCATTTCCAGTTCAACCAATCAGGGAAGCTGGGCCGATTTCACCTGACATGGCTGCTGTTTCCCAAACAGGGGTGGTTTGAGGGTGCAAAGCCATCCCACAGGGCTGAATTCCCTGTTTCCAGATGTTATGCCTAGCTGAGGCAGGGTTGTAAGTTGCAATTATATTTACCTCTCCCACTGGAAAGTTACCAGAGCCCCTTGGCTAGTTGTTTTATTTATTTGTTTGTTTATTTTGTAGAATCCACTTTGATTTTTGTAAGCGTTTCCTCTCTTTTGCCTCTAAAGAATGTCAGTTCAATCCTAAAAGCCAAGTTATGCCTAACCCTGCCTTGGGAGGAAGGGGCGAGGGGCTAGGGAGCTGCTTTCTCCCCCAGCACACTGACACAGGAGGCAGGCAACGGGGGTGCCAGGGCACTGCTGGCTTGAGAAAACTGCTGTGCGTGTATCCTGGGGTGAGGAGGGGATGGGAGAAGAGAGCAAGGGCTCCTTTTTCCCCCAGCAAGTTTATGGGATTTAAGCAGGTGCAAAGCTTAAGTGCTTTGTGGAAGTGGGGTCCAAAATAGCCACAAGGTCTGCTGCTCACCCCACTTCTGCCTCAGCCCAGAAGACATCGTGCCTGACAGAGTCCACTGTGCCGCCTCCCTCAGCATGGCACTGCCTTGTAAAAGGGACAGTTTAGCTCCGTGGTTCCCAACCTTTTTGGCTCCAGGGCCACAAATACAATTTTTACAACCCTGAAGGGCCACCAGCCTATCAACTCATAAAAAATGTATTGACGTCTACACCATCCAGGACTACAAATCACTACATATTTAAAGGAAACATTTTGATGCTGCTGTGCTCATTTTTACATTCACTATTTTACATCTACAGATGACTTGCAGGGTGTCACACACTCACAGACAAAGCACTAGTGTAGATGAGGGACTGTCACTACGCACCGAAGCACATGGCCTGGCAGCTAAGTCACAATGGATGGCCTAAGTGCAGGCCAAACCGGAAGGCACTCAGTTTTAGAGTCCTGCCCCTCCTCAAGCATGGGGTCCTGGCTGCTCTGCCAGCAGTTCCCTACCATCCCGCTGGCTGCAGCAGGGAAACCGCCCGCTTCCTGTAGCCCCGTGCGCTCCACCTGGGTCCCTAGGCAGTGGCTCCCTTCTGCAGCCAAGGGGACGGGAGATCAGCGCTCCCCTCCCTCTGGCTCCAGAAGGGACCTCTGCGCCTCGGGACCCAGGCGTGGAGCACTTTGCCGTGCTCCCTGCTACAGCCAGGGAGAGGGGAGCATTGATTTCCCGTCCCCTTGGTTGCAGCAAGGCGCCTGCACAGTCTTGGAGCCTCGTGGCAATGCGCTCCACCTGGGTCCTTAGGCGGCGGCTCCCTTCTGCAGCCAGCAAGAGGGGAGCGGCAGGACGCTTTGAAAGACCCCACGGGCCACTTTTGGCCTCCAGGCCACGGTTTGGGAACCTCTGGTTTAGCCCAGGGTTGCATTGTTTTGGGCTGCACTGTGTTTCATCCCAGTGCTTACTCTCCTCTTCACCAGCCCAGGTTTCAGTGACTCCCGTTCTCATGTTTCCCTTCCCTGGCCTAATTTCTGTACCACTCCTGCCTTTGTTGCCCCTGCTCCAACCTCTTAAGTATCCCTGCAGAGAGAGGCATGCAGTGAATCTGAAGGCACCTCTGGTCCTGGGAATTCCCAGGGCACCTGGAGAACCTGCTGATCTCAATACAGCGGGACTACTCTCTCCTTGATACGTGAATCCCGTCTAGGCTGGAAG
>ML675615.1:30998102-31122458 GCA_007922155.1 Mesoclemmys tuberculata | reverse complement strand
GCCACTTGCGTACCAGCACTCAGTAGCGTGTACATGTGTGGTCACAGTTCCGTCATACGTTCTGCAATAAAATACGGTGGTATGAGGCCATCGTCACTTAACCATGTCTTGAAATGTTGGCAGATCCTTTTTTCAGCACGGTAGGGCAACAGCAGTGTAGTTACTTTGCCTTGCAGGATATTTCAGCACAGAGCAGCCTAGAAAAGCCCCATGACAATAAACGCCTTTTTACTTCGCGCTCCCTCCTCTCCCTTCCCTCCCAAACGTCATCTTTCACCTTTTTCCTGTTAGCATAAATTGTGGTTAACCTCTTTGCATTAGGAGTTGCTGACTTGAACTGCTAGTGCATTTGCACCTGGTATCAGCATTGGTGGTTAGCATCAGGAAACCTCAGTTCCCAGCAGACAGGGGGTTAATTTAAAATACCCACACACACCCCCACACACACTTATTATTTATTTTAGGTCCCTCTGGAACAGAAAATGCATATGAAAATTAAAATATTGTAACGGGCGTCTGTCAACTATACGTTTGTTAAAACTGTAGGCAGTTACAAAGCTCTCTCTTTGAGCTGTCTGGGAAATTTGCAAAGCCAAGCCTGCAGCGTCCGCAGTGCTGCTGTGTCTAGGGTTTCTGGGAATGCAGCAGCACCTCCTGGCTTGAAGTAATAATAGGAACTGAATGCCTGGCTTCCATCATATACAGGATTTATAGTTCTGTTCAGTGGCTTTCGGCACCCCCGCTATAAAAATTGTTCCAGTGGCCCTGAGTGTCTCTGAATAATTATGACTTTTGCATCAATGTGAAACTCAGCACCCCGTAGGATCCCAGTGTGCTGGCTGCAGTACAGATCTCTAACAAAGAGATAGACAGTCCTTGGCTGTCGGTGGGCCATTTAAGCCATTCATCAGGTTTTAAGCTTTGCATGTGCTGTAGAGTGTGGTTACAGCAGTGGGGTTGGGCCCACCCTGTTCCTGGAAGTACCAGAATGCATACCGGGGATGCGTCAGTGGCCACCCTACGGACCCCAAAGATCTTAATTTATTGGCAGTTCCCGGGGTTTTCTTGCAACTCATGTAGCTATTACCATTTACTTTTATGTGTAGGTTGTTTTCTTTTTGTTCCAAATTTCATCTCACACCTAGTGTTGTCAGAGCTATTTTCATTAAAAAAAAATAAAAAAATTTAATATTGGCAAAAGGAAACAGAAAACTTGCATTTCGGAGATCAAAAGCAGATTTTGCTAAAAAAAATTGCCATTTAATTCTTGCAGAAAGCACAACTTTATCATGAAGCCCTAATTTTTATTATTATTGTTTTCATGAACTTAGAGAAAAGAGGATTTCTGGCTAATGCTGTCACTCTAAAAAATGGTACGTTTCTCTTGAAATTTCAGAAGCAGCATGTCAGGCATCAACAGGAAAATGCCAATAAAATGGTTCCTAAATTCAGTTTTGAAACAGACTTAGTCCTGGGCTAGCAATAATGTTCTGTCTGCAGTGATGTGATTTTGGTGTAGTTTTCGTTCCCTTATGCCTTCCATTGAGATGTTCGTGCCTTTTATTTAGAAAGAAGGAGAGAATACAACACGCCTCTCCAGATGACATTAAGTTTGATTCTTCCTTCACCATTTTTTGGGTTCAAAATCTATGACTGCTATTAGTGTGGGCTGGGGGTGGGGGTGGGGATAGGCTTTAGCATGAATGTTTTAGCACACTTCTTGGCTGTTTTATCCAGTACTTGGAGAATGGTAGCAGAAAGCGAATTTTATATTCAGAATCATGAGTCTTTGCACATAAACTGGAGAATAAGTTAGTCTTTTTCTCTATCAGGGAACAAAAATATATATGTGATCCCAATTCTGCAAACAGGATTGGAAATAAGGCATACATTTTTAAAAGCGAGGGTAATTAACCATTGGAACAATTTACCAAGGGTTATGGTAGATTGTCCATCACTGACAATTTTTAAATCAAGATTGGCTATTCTTCTAAACGATCTGCTCTGGGAATAATTTTGGCACAGTTCTGTGGCCTGTGCTATACAGCAGGTCAGACTAAATGATCACAATGGCCCTTTTCTGGTCTTTGAATCTGTGAACGCATATGCATGTGGGACCAGTAATAAAGTTAAAAGCATGTGTGTGTTTTCAGGATTGGGGCCATATATAAAAATATTATAGATAGAGAGAATATATATGTGGAGAATATATATTGAATATTCATAACAATTTGCTTGTTAATGATCTATAAGGTTAGGATTAGTCACAGAAACTATTTGACAAGTAACTTCAAATAACAAAGACCTTGAAGAAAATCACGATCTCTCTAGACAATTAGTGAGCACAAATGATTTGTTATGAATTATTTGCCCCACTGATGTACAGATACCTACTTCCAAATGAGTTATTGGACTGTTTCTTTGAAAGGTCTAAGATGCCATGCCTAATTAGTCTGAGTGGATATAAGCAGAAATCTGATGGGATTTGTAGCATAAATTTCCAGGATAGTTTCTTATTCTCCTTTATCGTTTGTTGAAGTGTTATCCAAAAAGGAAAGAGCATTATCCTCCCTTTTACCTTACATGCTGGAATTCCATGGAAGCATGACGATAAACGTGGTAGCTAATACACAGTTAATTACATTGTTAGCGGCCACAACCCTGCAGTGCAGGCCACTGGTTTGGATTCCTGCCCTTTTGTGAGGGCCCATGCACATCAGTAGGATTCTGGGCCAGTGGCTGCTTTGTGGAATTGGGGCCAGCGTAGGTTGCCCCCAGATACTGTCGTTTCCATTGTAATGGTTGTTTAGTTACACTATGTTTTCTGCAGAATGATGCGCACAGTTTCACAATAACAATGTAATTAACTCACTTCACTGTTCACCTCTCCAGAGAAACTTGTAGCTTCCAGGAATGCTATAAAGAAGACCCTTTGCATAAAACACAGAAAGTAGTATAGCAGATGAGTTAGCATGATTTGATTTGAGGATGCTTTAAACACTTAGCAGGAAACAGCGATGGAAGCTAATTAAATCACTCTAAGTTGCACAGAATTATCCGCTTTGTAAGAAACAATTTCACTGAATTATGCTGGCCCTTTAACTGAAAGGAGGAAAAAAGTATATTTGTTGGGAATTCAATTTCAGATGCAAAGTGCCCCTCAGCATTCGCTTTCCTTGTTCTTTGAAAATTGTGTTTTTAGCTGCTAATATTTTTTTAGGAATTTGCATTTTTCTGTTGCAAGAACAGCGCCATTTTTAACTTTTCTACATGAATCCCCTTCCTCCGCCTTAGCTATTGATTAGGCTCTGCCTTTAACCATGGCATAGTGTCTTGACTAAAAAATCATGTTGGTACATTCACAACCTTTCAGATACTGCATCTTATTTAGTGTACCGGAATTCCCAGTTTAAAGTAATCACAAAATTTATGGAGAAATGGATAAAAAAGGTTGTAAACTATTGATTGGGGGAAAATAATAACACAACTCATCTAGAATAAGAAGAAAAATGAAGCAATAATTCAGGGGGTATTGAACGGCTTGCTGCTGAGAGTATTGATCCAGTCCTTTAGTGTGTGAGATCGCACCTGAGATTGGAATGGAAGAACAGCGCTGCATTCTTCTGCTCATTATTTCATAGATACCATTGCCTCGTTACATGGGCACTGCATGGATTGTTAGAGCTCCCAAAATACTCACAAATCTGTATTGTCTTAAAGTCACAGTTCCCAACTACCACAATGCACAACTTTTGGGTTCCCAAGTTTCCGTGATCCTTTACTGTATCTTATGACAACCGTGTACAATTTGGCTTTGTTTAGGTCTTTTTTGTTATTGTGATTAAATCACATTTATTATGTATGGTAGAGATAAAAAGGGTACTTCTGTGATGTCTGTCTTATGGCATTTAGTCAGAGACAATATAATTGAAGAAAGGCATGTTCCCTAAATATTGACTTTCATGATAGGCATTGAAAAGTTGCTAATAGTATCCCTGTGCTTCCTTCACATTGCAATGAGCGTGTCTTGAAAAAGGGCCAGGGTCAGAGAGATGTTTTAAAGTAAACACTCCAACATTTCCAGAGCATTAAACTCCACCACGTAACATAGCTTTTCTATTTCTCTCTCAAAGTCTGCAAAGGTATCAAGCTTAAGAGTTTGCAATAAATAATTTAACAGCAAGAATTTTATAATAAGCAAAGTCATGATTTAACTGTAAAAGAAAAATTTAAGAAATTGCATCAGACCCGAGAGTAGTAACTCTTGTAACAGTAACATTTTAGATATATAGATATATAAAGATACACGTGCATATATTTCTGTAAGAGGTCTGCTTTCTGGTTTCTTGCAGACATGGTCCATCTCATCATGGTTATTTAGAAAAATGAGCCCAATCAGCTGAACGAGTTCTCAACAGATCAAGTCTCCTAAAAATTTCAGTAACCATTGATTGGTGTGATTGCACCAGATCCTTGACATTGTTGTGCCTGCAATATTTGTCTTTTCTTTTTTAACCCTGGCTGAAAAAAAATGGTGAAACTAACTCTTTTTGGGGGGAGGAGGAAATAATCCTCAGATAATTGAGTTGCTGAAGAAAATTACTTTCAGTAAACTGCAAGGGCCTTGCTGTAATTCTGAACGTCACTGCAGAATCTTGAACTGTCAATACTGAAATGGTACAATGGATAATGTCTCTAGAGTCCGATCCTGCACTGTGTGCTTGAGCAAAACTCCAGTTGTCCTCAGTGGAAGTTTTACGCAGGTTAGAAGGTGATCAAGATGAGGTCATAACTGCAGCACTGAGAGACACGGCACTCCTTTGATCCTGTCTGACGTCTGCTGTGGGTTAGATGGAAATAGAAAAAATGAATTTGTTTTAGTAACAGAAAGAAATTTAGCAGTTTATAAGTCCTGGAGACAAATCCGTATCAAGACACAGCTGGCAGAGAGGGTGTTGCATCTGCATGTAAGGATATATCAGGTCCTGGCTCGTGGACTCGCATCTAAGCCCATGCTTGAGTGTCCACATTGCCTTGTAAAGCTGGGTTTGCAGTTGTTGGGCCTGGGTGTCTCAGATGTGCTAATGTGTCCATACTGCACTACACAGACCTTCCGACTGGGGTCTTTGGCTTGGTCTGCATCCACCTTGCAAAATGACAGCGCTTGGATCTGAATCTTGGCAGGACTTGGGTTCCTACCCATCCCTCCAGCAGGGTTCCAGGATCCGGGTTCTGAGTGCTTGCTGACCTGACTCTCACTGATCTTGTATGGCTGGAAGGGGGACTTTGGCTCACACCTGAGTCACAGCCCGGGCTTGGTGTGCAGTGTAGACATACCCGTAGTGACTGGTCTACTGCTGCTACCAGCTAATGGAATTATTCCGGTTGCCCAAAGCGGTAGAGGTGTATCCTTGGTATCTGAAGGTCATGGGTGTGCCACAGACTCGATGTGTGACCTTGGGAAAGTCACTAATACACTCGCCGAAGTCAATAGCAAAACTCTCTTCGGCTTCAGTGGTGCAAGATCAGGATCTTAATCTCTCTGGACCTCAGTTCCCATGAGTAAAATGGTGATGATACATCCTTCATGCTACTCTTTGCCTGTTGTCACCCTCCTGGAACACCTTGCAAGATTAGGGCTTTCGACTGTGAACTCTTAAGGGGAGGAGCAGTGTCTTCCTCTGGGTTTGTGCAGCACCTGGCACAATGAAGCCCTGATCATGACTTGGGACCTCAGGGCATTAAAATAAATAATAGTAATAGTACATTCAGGAAGTAGTACAGTACCGTGCAAATAGCGCAGCAGCCCACATCATTATAGATTCTTCGGAGTCGGGAGTATATGCACGTGTCAGACTTCAAAAAGCTGTAAGACTTGCATTGTAATTGTTCCAAAGATACTTTTTTTATGACAACATTTTCCTGGGATGTTTTGTCTAGAGCTGTCTGAAATTGATGACAATTTTTTTTTCAAAGATTTGTTCAACGTTTCCCAACAATTCATTTAGTCCTCAGATTTCACAATTCCCAAAATGTCTCTTCCCACAAAATTCAGGGAAGGCATTGAAAAATTATTTGTGAAGCCTCAAAAACCCTGCTTCCTCTTCTTGAAGCTTTCTTCAAAATATCACCGATGATATTTTTTTCAGGGAAAGAGCTGCCTTTTGATTTTTCACAAAAAATTACTGAACATTTTTTTGTGCTGCCGTTTATTGACAAAATTATATTTTTTGTTTATTTATTGTTTGCATCAGTTTTGCAAAGTTCAAAACAGGCAAATTTGATCCAAATTTGGAAAATGCCTTATTCTGACACATATTATGATACAACTTGGCAGTATGTTCATTAACAGTAATGTTGGGCAATGATTAATGCCCCCACCCCTGCAAAGTATTTATGCACATGCTTAACTTTAAACACACAAGTAATCCTACTGCAGTCCAGGAGACTTTTTGTGTGCCTTGTTTTGCTGGGTCAGGGCCTAGTTTCCCAATTCTGCAAATCACTCCATCTGGAACAGTGCTCTCGTTTGCCAGGATTTTTTTTTTTTTTTTTTTTTACTGCAGCAAACCTCAGCAAAGAGGATAATGTGTGTAGTTAGAATGCTATCATGCATACAGTTCTGACAAAAAAAAGGGCTGACAGTGTAGTTGTTTCAATATAACAAACATACCTGCTTTTTTTACAGTAGGTACAGAGGATAAACGGATCCAATGCAAGGAAGGAGATGGCATCAGCTTTCACGCTGTTGTTAAAAATAAAATAAATTTTAAAATCCCTGCATAAAACTAGGGACATAATGGTACCTCTAATGAGGCTCAGTGCCCTGCTGGGTCGTTTATTGAAATGGCTCTCAACCTTTCCAGTCTACTATACTTCTTTCTAGAGAGTGATTTGTCTGGTGTACCCCAAGTTTCACCTCACTTAAAAACTACTAGCTACAAAATCAGACATAAAAATACAAAACTGTCACAGCCACTATTACTGAAAAATTGCTGACTTTTTCATTTTTACCATATAATTCTGAAATCAATCAATCGGAATATAAATATTGCACTTAGATTTCAGCATAGAGAGATAGAACAGTATTAACAAGTCATTGTCCATCTGAAATTTTAGTCTGTACTACCTTGGTGAGAGCTTATTTAGGCTGTTGTAAAACTAGGCAAATATCAAGATGAGTTGATGTACCCCCTGGAAGATCCCTGCGTACCCCTGGGGTGTCTGCATTCCTGGTTGAGAACCACTGGTTTTTTCCATCTAATTCCCATTTCAGGGTTTCTTACACTTTCCTTTGCAACATCTAGCATGGGCCACTGTTGGAGAGGGGATGCTGGAATGGATGGCCCATTGATCTGACATAGTGTGGTAATTCATATGATCTTCCAGTCTCCAGTGAACGCAGGCTGGAATGCCAGTCGTGTGGCCTCAAAGTATGACTTAAAATCGTTCTTTTCTTTAGCACTTGTCATGGCAAGTTATTGCAGTACATACTGGTACAGCAGGTAACATCATATACTGACCTGAGACCATTACAGCTCCTGGGCAAAACAGATACTGTCCCTTTCTCCTGCAGTTCATAGCTTTTTTTGTTTTGTTAGTTTAATGTAAAATATTTATATGAGCCTTTTAAATGGTTTGAGTAGAGCAGATTTTCATAGCACTGGTGCTTTCTGAGAGAGCAAGATGGTTATATACACAGCATTTTCTTATTAAAAGATTTCCTGTAACACATATATTCAGCTTGGTTTCCTTTAAACTGTAGCATGGTAAAATGGCGGCAGAAAGACTAGAGCAATTGTATTACCTTGTTAAATTGCTTAAAGCATGTTTAGATAAGCATTACTTGATGCTTTTCTTAGTACCTTGTACCATTCCTTTTTTTCCCCCAAAGGCATCTTTTCTGCATTTTGTACTTTGTTAATCCTATGGTAGTGAAAGGCAAAAAAAAAAAAACCAAACAAAAAACCTAACACCACACAAACTCCACTCTTTAATTCACTCTAAAAAGCATAGCATTTTTTAATTTTCTTGTTCAAACCAAATTGTGTGCAATATGTAGGAAATAGAAACCACATATTTCACTTAACTTTCCAAAATAAAAACTTATGAGGAAAAAGAAGCAATAAAGCAGTTACAATCTGGTCATCTATAATTATCTCTGTGGTTGGAGTAGTTCCACATTTAAAGAAAGTGACACCAAAAGTTTATCAAGTTTTTGTCACCCTCAGAAATTTCACTTCTCTTTTATTATTTCAGATGATGAATACTGCTGAAACTAGCATTATGTATTTTGAAATTATCTTGATGAAAAAGGAATTGGGCCTCTCTAGAAAACACACCTTTTCTTCTAACTGTGACAAAATAATATTTATCTTCCTTATGCACTAATTTTAGAATTTCAGAGATGTTAAATTTATTGTAACAAACTGCACTCTTTAAATTGAATTAACTGAATTCAGAGTTAAGAGGCTTACTTTTCCACAAGGTCTCTTTCTGGTCACATGTTCCATATTATTCTTTTTCTCTTAATGTTGCATTACCAACTGTCAGCCAAGAAGAAGAAATGTTGGTCCATTGCCGGTAATCTTGACCCCCTCCTCCTCCAGCGCTAGAATTTTGCAGGAGCTTGCTTTAGTTTTGCACCTTGCTTTTTTTTGTCTCTAAATTAAAATCAAGCCAAACAATGGATGCCCCTTCCAATCAACTGTTTCAAACAAGCCACCAAAAACCATTGTTGCTTTCATTTACACTGAATCGGTTGGGGGGAATGAGAGCTTTGCTGTCAATCAGATATTTCCTCTCCAGGGCCCAGTTCAGTACAAGATATCCACAGCCTTTCAAGCTCGGGCCTTGGTGTATGTTGCAAAGCTGCCAGAGAGAGGATAGCTTATGCCAGAAAGCTAGCTGTCTTATATGGCCTCAGTTACGCTAGTATCTGAGCATCTCCCAGTCTTTTAATACAGGTCCGAAGCTGCTGTACTGCTCTGGTGGCAGACTCCGGGGGAGGGGGGGGGGAGGCGACGACGACGACTTGCCTATATCTTCCCTTTTCGTTTTGAGAATTGGTAATCTTTGGGCCACATGGCCCTTCTCTGTTCCTCTCTGGCTTATCTCAGAATTATGGTGCCATTCAAAATGATCCCCTGACATAACATTACGCCCTTTAATTTTCCCTCCACGGCTGTGTGGACTTTTTTCAGGCAGAGAAGAACTTACCCTGTTTTATGATAGGATGCATCAAGTTCAGTGTATGTCTTGATGGTTCGTGGCCACTTGTCATAGTTCATAAACTGGACAGGTTTGCAAACCTCTGGAAAGGGGTGATTTCCACTCCAGCAGGAGATGGGAGGCCTGACTGATAAGATGCTGGCCTGGTATCGAGGCGATATGGGTTCTAATTCCTGCTCTGCCACACAGTTCACGTGTGATCTAGGGCTGGACTTTTCAAGGTCTTTAGGTGCCTGAAGATGCAGATAGGCACCTGGTGGAAGTTTAAAAAGCCACCCAGGTACCTAGCTCCATTGGGATATTTTTAAAAATCTGGCCTTTGGTCTGCTCTTGTGTTCCCTGTGTGTAAACAGGCGATACTTTAATGTGGAACTGCCCTGTCTCACAGGACGATTGTGATGTGAAGTAGATTGTGAGGCGCTCAGATAGTAAAGTAATGGTGGCCAGGTAAGTACCTGAAATAGATAGATAGGCGTAATTTCACTCTTGCTATTAGAAATAGCTGCCACAACACCGTACCTGGGGAGAGTCATGAGGACTCAGGGAATGTCCGCACTGCAATTAAAAAAGTGCGGCACTGAGTCTCAGAGCCCAGGCTCCAGCTCTAAAATGGCAGTGTAGACATCTACACCACAATTTGATAGGCCGCAGCTGAAGTCAGCTGACCCAGACCAGCTGCAGCCATGCTGTGTATAGACATACCCTTAGAGGCCCAGCAGTAGTAAAATCTGGTTTGGGCTGCGTAGATTCTGTTGTTTAAGACGAATTCAGACCCTATCACGTAATGTGACTGCTAATCCATTGGGGGTTCAAAACCCTTCAGACAATGAATAATGTCCTGCAAGTCTAGTAATGATGTAGATCATTCCGTAATAAAAACCAGCTTCACGTAGTTATTTATGATGGGATTTATTTACTTGAGATCCAGTGCTGCCAGCTGATATACAGCTTCTATGGCAGTGGGTGCTGTATATGAGTCGCTGAGGGGGGAGTATTGCTTTTAGAAGACATATAGTGACTTACAATGTAACAAGCATTGCAGCATATTAAGATTAGCGCCTCCTCTGCACCCCTGTTTTGAATGCAGTTTCACAAAGGCATATGTTTGTTCTAGAGCCCCAAAAGATGATAAGCATTGTTGCATTTTCGTATGCGCAATGTATATACAGTTTAGTATTATGACAAAGTCAGGGTGCTGTAAAGG
Source organism: Mesoclemmys tuberculata (assembly GCA_007922155.1). Classification (NCBI taxonomy): domain Eukaryota; kingdom Metazoa; phylum Chordata; order Testudines; family Chelidae; genus Mesoclemmys; species Mesoclemmys tuberculata. The sequence goes on along the minus strand of ML675615.1, from coordinate 31,112,023 downwards.
GGTAAGAGGTTTTTGCCTGTCACATGGCTGCTCTCCGTGGATCGAAAAAGCAAAGGAGAGCTAGGGGAAAGGATGGGTCTTTGCTGCTCCAGGCTGGTAAAGCAGGGAAGTCCTAGAGGAATTATCACCCAGGTTTTTTCAGTTGATTAGGTTTTTGTTTTGCAGGCAATAAACGAACACTGAAGCAGGGGCTTTAAAAGACTAACGCCTGGAGCTTTATTTCCCATTCCCACTTCACAAGGATGTTAAAAAAATTCTCTGAGAGAGAATTTGGAGAAAAGTGCTCTCTCACAGATAAGCAGCCTTTCGTATGTGGCTTCAGTTAAGACGGGATCATTATAGCCCATTATTAAGAAAGGATGAAACTTTCTCACACATTTAATACAATCAGTTTTGCTAACACTTTAGTGTTTAATCTGTCACAGATCATTTTCAGTGTCTATTATTTTTTTTATCACCTAACTACAACTTGGATTCATTTTGCCTAATTACCTTTGCCACTAAATGTATATCACCTACTCAGTTAGGGAAGAGATAGCAGGGAAATGTGGAAATCAATAGTAATAAGGCGAGTAAACACTGACAGTGGAATCTACTGTCCTGGCAAACTGCTCCAAGTGACCTGTCCCCACCTTTCCATGGCCAGGTGCTGCATCTCAAGTGAGGCTGGAATTGCACCAGCAGCTCCAAAATAAGCAGGGCCCTGTTGCCCTGCAGTGATCTTTGAGGGCATAGCAAAACAATAGGTGTTTTAAAATCGAAGAAGTTCTCCAAAGCTCTTCTTCCCACCATGGCTTCAGTTTCTGCCGGCATTTGTGCTTGATTTGCCCAATCAGTTGAAACACTTAGAGCCAAATGGTAGGTTGCCACTGCTCAAGTGTGCAATGCAAGGGGATGGTACAAAGAGCCTCTTCTCCTTTCCCCTGATCCATTGGGTCCTCTAGGCACAGCTGAAGTCCTTGAGCCCGGTAGGGCCGACGCTTCCCTCAGGTATGTCATGTAATTTCAGTAGCTTCAGCAGAGGCCCAGCAAATGGATGGAGTCCACCAATCTATCGCCGCTGTCAGAGGTGTCCAGTGCAAAGGGGGTGGAGAAGAGGTCAGAGGGTATCCCTTCCTCACAGTCAGCCGTGCAATGACACAGACATTGAACTCCCTTCAGGCATGTCACAGTAGTTGTATTGTCCTCATGGTAGTGCTCAGACGCTCAGAAGATAGGCATGGGTTAAAAATTCAGAGATCACCATGGCAGAAATGCAGGGCAGTGTCTCATCTGATTTAATCAGCACGATCCATCAGGAGCGTATTGTTGGAAACTCAGCTGCCTGTGAATTGCAGGAATATCTGTGCACCTGATGGTTGTTAATATGTTTATTCTAATCCTTCCCTGTGAGGTAGGAACATGCAATTGTTCCCATTTTACAGATAGGTAACACAGGGCCAGATCCTCAAAGGCACCTGACTCCCATTGATTTCAGTGGTAGTTAGGCAACTAAATATCTTTGAGGATTTGGACTTTTCTAAGGTCAAACTGGAAGTCTGTAGCAGAGCAGGGAATTAAACCTGGCTCTCCCAAGTCCCAGGCTGGCAGCCTAACCACTGAACCACTCTTCCCCTTATGTTTATGCAAGTAATTCTTGTATGTAATGAGCAATTGTCATGTCCCATTCTAAAAATGTGGCCTACAGGAGATATATGCATAGATTTTTAATGTACTATGATTGCTGCGTATGATATTTTGCAAGTCAGTTCTCTTTATAATTGTTTTACGCAAAGATAGAGTTCTGGTTTGCTATTCTGAGAGATGAAGATCATCTAGCAATTTTTAGGCTAGAGCTATCTAGTGAATCACAGGACAGGTTTTACGTCTTTATTTAACCAGTGCCTCATATTAGTCTAAATTTAGGAATGATACGGTTGTGCAGATTAAAATAATTAAAATAATTTTTGCAAACTCATAGTTTGAGCCTTGAGTACTAGTTCGTTTTGGCTTTGGGGTGTGGTTTTCATATAAAATGGGAAGTGTAGATAACAAAACATTTATTGTAAAAAATTTATTTTGAAAAGAGGCTTTTTTTTAACCAAAATTCTCTCCCTTTTTAATGCAAAAATCTTCAATATCTCTACTCAGTCTATCCAGAGGATGCCTGTAGATGGGTGAACATATGTAGGTAACATTGCTGGCTCCCACTCATTAGCCAAGAATGTTGCACTATGTGTCAAATAAACAACAATGCAAACTGGAGAATCAGCTGCTTTCATTTCACATGGAGCATACATCTCTTTATGGGCATCAGTGGAACCAGAATACTCTGATAATTTTAGGAGCCGAATCAGAAAACTTTTAGATTTGCGGTACTATAGCTTCCCCTCTTATCCTCTGATTCTGCCATGTATGTTCTAGATGATAAACCGTGATGGTGGGAGCAATAAGACAAATGCGAAGAGAGTGAAATGTGCAATTATTTTTACTGCCTCGCTTATTGTTATTCCTTTTATCTTATGTCAGAGAGGCTCCAGTTTCCAGCTTAGTGTCCTCTCTGTAGGCACATTTTGAGGCTATTTAACTAGTATTCAGGGGCAGAATTGCATTATTTGTTGATTCCTCTGCAATTGACTTGGCAAGGTGATCTGGTGTTGACAATTTAGCAAGTGCAGCATTATTTGTCGTGTTCCATTTTCAGCCCCAGAATGCTCCTTTTGTTATGAACAAGAACCTTAACAGAGCTGCCTTGCCCCTATTACTCCCCCACCCCCCATTGCTGAATCTCCCATTCCTTGGAAGCACAGCGCTGAGACGAAACACGCCAATGCAGCTTCTGTGCAAATGGTGGCATTAATGGTTTGTGAATGTGAAGATGGCTAACTCCTCTGTAGAGTCAATTAAGGTTAGTTTTTCAGTTAACAAGCACCCTGGGAAGAAATGAGTTGCTTTCATTTCTGGGATTATGAGTACTTAATGAAGAAAACATATCGGAATTCTTCCCTTGCTGCACAAGAAAACCCCAAAATGCGGCATAGTTGGTTTTTTTAACTTGTTTGACTAAATAAAACTTGCCAGGGGAGAAGAAGAAAGCAGAAGGTGGTTCGTCCCAGTTCTTTGTGTTTCTATCTCCATTGTTGAAGTTCATGCAAGAGATGTGTCCTGAATGGGAAATTTTTTTAGCACAAACTCATCTCTTCTTCATATTGTGTCATCTGAAAATCTACTGACCCTAAGGCCCAGGAGCATGAGTTATTCTTGGGTTTTTTTTGTTTTTTGTTTTAGATGGAATAATTCACTCTCCATAGCATCCGCAGTTGTGTAATTGATGGGAGAGCTAGCTAGTGATATGTGTTTTTGCACACACCCCTGACAACGTAAAGATAGAGTTGCAAACTTTAGCACTCAGGAACATTATGTGAATTTGAAACAATCCCCAGAGAATTTTGGTTCTCTAAAAAAAGTATTTTGGCAGCTTTTAACAGGAATAATCCATCTCCCGTATATTTTCAAACCACTTAAAGGAAAACTGGTCTCATTGATTTGCCATACCAGATCAGACCACTGGTCTATCAAATCCAGTTTCCTGCCTTTGGCAAGTAGCCTGTAACTGATTGCGTAAATGTTTTGTGCCAGTTTTGCAGTGCTGTTCCTGAAAGGGAATCTCTTCCTTACCCCTACAGAGATCCATTATGCACTGACACAGGAGATTTCAGAATGCATTGGCAACCTTACTTTGTATCACTACAAATATTAATGATCACAAAATTATCCACATCCTTCTCAGCTCCAGTGACAGTATTTGGCTTGATTATATACCTATGTGAACAAACATTTGTTTGTTTATTCTCCAGTCTTCAGCCATTTATTTAATTCAGAGTCTTTTAATTATCTTAATGAGACAGTGGTTAGTTTTCACCGTATCCTCCTTAATTTTAGATTTCTCGTGTATATTCTCTCTTCTGCCTCTCTTTGCTACAATAAATGATTGTTCTTTGCAGGCTTTCATCATACTGTAATTTCAATCATACTCCCACCCTTTTCTTTCTCTGAACTTCTGCAGTTTGCACCCTTCTTTTGGTGAGGTGACCAAAACTGGGCACTGTCCCAGACGTACTGGCTGATAAAATTCCTTATGTGAGGTTGACTAATCTGTAAATACCTTGCTGAATGGGGACTCGATGTAATACAAGCCGAAGTTTCAGACCACAGTTATACAAAGAGATATGACACCTTGCTCAATTTAGACCTGAAAAACATGACTCCATTCTGGTAGACCTTACCCCCAAAGCACTTGCTACGCAAAAAGGTTTCTGTATTAGTTCTACAGTTCTTGTATAGTCAACAGACCAATACCATAAAGCTGATTTTCCTTTTAAAAGTTGAACCTGCTTCACCCTGCCACTCTGTTGTGTATGGATTCTGCTAATGGACAATGGCAGGTGTTGGCAGCAGTGGTTGCCGCTGCTAAAAACTGCACTTTGTGTTGCGAAACTCTCAAGAGTCTTACAGGAGAAAACTATCATTTGACGGCAGCAACGAAAGCATACTAAAGGGATGGTCCCTAACAGTGGGGTCCAACCAACAGAAGTGTATTTGGACTCTTCTAACCTTCTGTTTCAGTTGAACACAATGACTACCCCTCTCGTTAACCACTGTCTAGCAGGATTTTGCATTCATTGCCTTTATCCATCTCAACTATTTGTTCTCTCACTCAGCGTATGAGTATATAACATGTAGTATGTACACTCAGGGTCATTCTCTGTTTTCATATATGTGGTACTTATCTCCAGTTATTTTCACGTAATTGAATCAAAAAAGGCATTTAAATCACAACGTACCTGTCTGAAAAGTTAATGCTAAACCTCTGGTTCTCCTTGTGCCACTAGGTAATGGAGCGCGGGGAATATGGAGCCTGGAAAAGTCCAGGAAATAACAGACTTGTGTGGGCAAAACAAACTGTCTACTAATAAATCTCACTTTCATGCATATAAATTACTCTAAAAAATGGAACCTCTAATTATTGGTGACCCCTCTCCACCCTCCCTCCCACACACACACACACAAATACATACATCTCCTGTGCCTCTCCTTTCCAGACAGGGACTCATTTTACTCCCAAAATTACCTTCCTTCCACAGATATTTGGAGTCCCCTCACTTCTATTAGTGAAAACAATTTACAGCACAGATAAAGAATTGTGAACTGGAGAATGATCGTGATTTTCAACAGATGAGAGACTCTCCTAGTGGTTTGAGGTTCCTGCATGAATCTTTGTTTTGAATCCCTCAGTTTGGTTCTTTGTCCCACTTTGGGGTCTCAGCAGTTCGAGAGCTCTGCCAGAGTAAACAATTAAAAAATAAACAGCCTTAAAAGGGACACCAGTCCACCAAAACCATCAGGAAGCCAGCCTGGCTCCAATTCAACAGAAGAAGCCTCTATTTCAAAATAAAGGTGAATGTTCACATGCTCTCGATCCCCCACAAATGCTGTCTGTCTGCTGTGAATGAAGCACAGAGCTACACTTACACGGCACTTGCTGATTAGGAGACATTAGTGCTGAATATGATACGTGGCCCAATGATGTTCTGCATGTTAATTAAATGGGGGCTGACACTAGAATCTGGAGACTTTGAACTATGTCACTATGTTGTAAATAGGCTTGGGTGGTAATGGCAGAAAGTCATTTTTATCTGACAGCTGTTCCCTGGCATATGCAGCGTGAACTGTTGGCTTTGGATCAGTTCTTAGTAGACAGGTATCTACATAAAAAAAAATCATGACTGGCAGCCATATCTCAGCAAAAATGCTATGGGTAGAGTTGGCAAAGAGAGGAAGGATGAGCCGTGGCTGGAGTGTTTAGTGAGGACTTGGAAGACGTTAGTGGGGTCCTGCCACGCCTCAGACTTTCCTCTTTGATGTTGGGCAAGTCACTTGGACTCATACTTTCAAAGGTAGTCAGGGATTGCTGCATTCAGTGGTGCACGGCCTCTGTGACTTAGACAGCTAACTCCCATTTTCAAAAGTGACATAGGAACCTAAATATAATTGAAAGTCAGTTGTTGTTTGCACTGGTGGTGTAGCCAGGTAGGCCCCAGAATATTGGAGAGACAAGGCAGGTGAGGTAATATCTATTATTGGACCAGCTTCTGTTGGTGAGAGAGACAAGTTTTCGAGCTACACAGAACTCTGTTTCAGGCCAGTGGAACTTAGGCTCCTAATTGTGCGTTTTCCAAAGTGCCTAAGCGGGTTTTGAAAATTGTACTCAGCCGTCCGTATCGCTGAGGGCTTGCAATGCTGAGCCTTAAAAATCTGGGCGTTGGTCTCTCTGTGCCTCAGTTCCCCACATGCAAAATGGGGGTAATTCCCTGCTCTGCCCTACCTCCAGTGGGTGCCGGGAAGGAAGATAAATACATTAAGGATTGTGAGCACTCAGAGACAGTGATGATCTTTTAGCATTGTTGCTTTCACTCTGGGGGGAAAAAGAACAATTAAATTAAAATTGTCGTTATGATCCCTCATACTTCGCATATTGTTTATTAGGCAAATTCGGTAATCATTTGGAGGGTCCAGTCATGTCCCTACACATATATGTTTGTCCACCCTCAGTTGCCTGGATTGGTTAATTAATCAATTGAGGTTAAATTTTTTCTTTATCTAGTTATTTATTTTTCTCACTATCCACTACTTCATTTGAATAAATTAAATGAGCCACACAGCCATCCACCTTTTTAGTGAAAATTAATGTAGTAAGCCTGGGTCGGGTTTACTGTCAATTTCACAAAGTCTAGGAGAATAGCGAAAGCGGTCTTTAGTTTTGTCCTGAGCTAGGGCTAGTTTGGATTTAAGTTAAAAGGAGCACTCCATCTTAAAACAGGCTTTGGTAAGGCTTCCTTTGCTATTACGCCTAACTCTGTGATCTCCCCTGCTGTGCGCTATAAGTTGCTTGTAGCCTTGTTCTAGGAGAGTAATAAGTTTTGTTGTTTAGCAATTGTGTTGTTGAAATTCAGCTCCACTGTGTCTTACAGTATTTATCTAAAATACTTTCCCGGTGCGTGTTCAAGTTCCAGTAAACCGTGTCTTATTGTGCGACCTTTTCATTTTCCAGTGAAAAGGGATCAGCTCGTCAGATAAAAGCTACAAGCTGGAGTACAGGAAAAATGCGTGCTCAGAAAATCCGAGCATGATTGAAAACAAGATGTGTTAAATCAATGCAGTTTATCGCCTGCCTATTCCTGGCAATTGCTGTTCTAAACTCATTCTGAGCACACACTAGATGATAAAAGTATGGTGTCACAGTGCTCACTGGGGTGTGAGGGCAGGGAAACGTGTTTATCAGACAGGCTGGTATGATGTTTTTTCCCCTGGATAACAGTTATTGTCAAAACTCTTCGGGAAGCAATCGGAACAATTATAGAAGTAAGTAATATCACAGCTGTTAAAATCTGAGGCAACTGAAGAGTCAAGACTTATAGATTTTCCCCTAAATGTTAGAAACATAGGACAGAACTGCTTTAGTTATAATCACTTTAATACTGTATCATGCATTATACAGTCAAAATGATCATTTTGCTTTCTTCTGAGCAAATAACCTTTTAATTTTTTCACATGCCCAAATCAACGATAATGTTAAAAACTAAAGATGTATGGAAGTCTAGAAGCTTTAGTTTTCTCAAGGGATTTAATCTTAATTTAGAGCTTTAATCCAACTTTATAACTAAGCCTTCTGGAAGGTCAGTTTCTTCCAAGAAAATCACACATGACTCTCAGGGGGCTCAATATGATTAGGGGTGATGCACTTTTTCATAGGGTGTGTCCAACCATTCCCCGCTTCCCATTTCAGATGCAGGGATTGTGGAAGGGGATGCTGGTGTTTTTCCCTTTTCCTTCTCAAGTACAGACTTGTCATTGGACTGACATCCTGGGGCTGCAAAGGTGGAAAGGAAGGCAGAATTTGATCTAAGATACTGTATTATAGCAATGGTCATTAACTTTCAGGCAGGACATTGTTTTACTTACGAATATTTCTTTTATCAAATAGCAAGTGAGGATATAAGAATCGACTTAAGGCTAAGATTTCACATCAAAGTTCAGTGTGCATGTATAGTATATGTGCAGCGGGTTGCACTCAAGCAGACAAATTCTCCGTTACACCAGGGTAAAGCAGGAGTCACTCCATTGGCTTCAGTGGAATGACTTCTGTTCTACAGTTCTGTAACAAGAGCAGAATCTTGTAATGTGCAAAGAGAGTAGACAAGAGATGGTAGGATTTGGGAGGAAGGCAATCTTAACAATAAAACATTTCCTTAAAGCAACTCATTAGAAGATTGGAAACGTGTATTGATGAAGTGAAAATGGGGCTTTTCGTACAGACTGGCTGGTTGTCTCCTCCCTTCCTCTCTCTTTCAGTTAAGACTTCCAAAAAAAAAAAAAAGGGTGCTGGGCTCTGAGAGCTTTTGGAAATGAGACTAAATATGGACTTTGGAGGCTAACCTTTGGCACCCATTTAAAAAATGTTTGGCCTCTTTGTCTAACTATATATGCACTTAAACAAAGATTTAATCCGCTGAGATCTGACCTTTTCCGGTAAAATTGTATCACATTCTTACTTGAGTTTCCAGAATATATTCCAGACAAACGGAAAACATATCTCTAAAAATGTCGTTTCTGCCTTGTTAGCAGAAATCGCAGAATAAGTATCAGTTAACCCAGTAGCCTCCTGATTGGAGTCAGTAATGAATGCACGCAACTTCTCCGAGCCTTTATGGCCTCCTTACCAACGCCCGAGCCAGCACTACCAGGCATCTTAAACATTTTGTGAAAGGGTCCAGAAACTTGTTTGATGCACGAAACCCACAGGATTTATCAAGTTGTTTTAGGGCCAGCTCTCACCCATTGAGACAAGGAGACAATTTGAACAGTGAAAAGCAAGGGAAGTAGCTTGGAAAATGGCCAAGCATTCAGTCTTTCCACTTATCCAGCTTGCAGCCTGGCCATAGGTTAGTATTCAGAGTTCACGTGATATGAAGAGCAAGTGACTCTACAATCGCTGGCACTCAAGTTGTGCAGTAACGAGAACCAATGCATTGGGGCTGGCCAAACTTACTGACCCCCCCGAAAGCCCCCTCCCTGCTGAGCAGAATCCTCTAGTCCCACCACCCTGCACTAGGGCAGAAGCTCCGCACACCCCACCCCAGTCTGGTGTGCAGAGAATGGGGAGGTTTCAGGGGCTCTGCGAGCCGCACTTTGACGGTAAAAGAGCTGGGTATGCAGCTCATAAGCTGCTGTTTGGACACCCCTGAAATATACGAACCTGAGTAAATGGCTTCTGCAATTTTAGGGTTTAACTTCTGGTGTTAATTTGGGGCCAAGTCTTGCATTCCTTGCACACTCAGAATCACCATAGAACACCCTCTGGAGTCTAGTTGTGAAAGGAATGCCAGACTAGCCTTTAGATACGGCAGAAAAATTGCCACCATGAAGAAAATAACACATTGTGTAACATGCCTCTCAAGCTGCCCCATTTCGCCTTTACTTCAACTAAAGAGCAGTCTCTAAGGAAACCCAGAGACCCAGGTGCTAGTCTGATCATCGGACTTGGCTCCAGAATATTATTTATCGCTTGGCAAACATATTGGATATTTGTTTGGACATTAAATTGCAATAAAATATAAATATTTCATTTCTTAATATCGCCATCTCTTTCTGTTTCCAGTAAAAAATAATGACATCATGTCACAGTACCATTAAGAAAAGGAAATTAAACACACAAGAATGTATTAAAGCGAGAGAGCCATGAAGCCATAAAAGCAGGGAAATTCTGAGTTAACCCTGGAACAGCCCTTGTAACACCAATCTTTTTGTCCCGGCAGTGGCTGCCTCTCTCATTCCCATTTTCCATTGCCTATGGGAATAAATACCCCTGAAAGCTTGTGTGTTTTCGCTGAGTGATCTTTAATTAGCAAAGAGAACTCTTTGCAGTGAAATGTATAAACTTTTTCATCTGATGATGTGTTCACTAAGGGGATTGTTCTGGTTTTCCTTGTGGAACAAGCACAAAAAGTTGACAATGAACAGAGGTGGTTTGGTTAGGGTAAAACGTCATCATGGTTAGTATTGGTCTCTTTGTGGACTGTGAGGAATTGGTGAGGTCCTAGAGCAAGGGTTGGAGGAAAAAAAAATCAAAAGTAGAGAAGGGCTGTTAGGATTAATGCGTAAGAGCCAATCAAGTAGAAACAGAGCCATGTAGGGAGGCAGTTGGTGAGTTGCAGGAAGAGAGAATAAATATACAGGAGAAAAAGCCCACCGTGATCTATGTCTTTCTTCTAAAGGTGTTCAACAGTGTGGGACCCAGCTATCTCAGAGATTTCCTTTCACCGTGTACTCAGTTAGGCTCAGCTGAAATGTTCTTTATCTCCAGACATTTTAGCAAATGCCTGGAAGTTTTAGCCATGTGGTCAAATGCCCAGGTGAAATGGTTCTTCAGCCAAATGAAATTTCTCAGTGTTTGCCCTGACTGTCCTGCATATTTTTACATATACTTTTTAATTGTTTCAGATGACTTCAGTGTGAACAGGTACATAACTGTCTGTATGGGTATCTGCTCAGTCTTGTCTCCCGTATCGTCAAATTCTGTACACACCTTTGGCAAATTCTGTCGTCAACTGAAGACCTGCTATTGCATTGAGAACCGTGCAGGTGCACCCCTGCCTAGCGGCCTCTTGACAATGCAGGGTCAGGGCCTGAAACTCTACTTCCCTCTGTCTCCTTTGTCGGGGCAAATCCAAAGGAAATGGGCTTTGCATAGGACACGGGTTGAGGTTAACTCCAGTGGTCCCACTCTGAAGTTACAGTTGCACCTTCATGCTGCAGTGGCCCTCTTTCCCTCTGGATGGCCCCAGAATATGTGTGAGGGGAGGCAGTTTACCTTGGTCCCGCTGGCCATACATCACCACTTACGCAGGCTGCCCTGATTCCTCTCCCTTTCCCCAAAAGCCCTCCAGGGTGCTACAGAAAGAAGCAATATGGAACAAACACTAACGTGTGGTTTTTCTACAACCGCTCTTGTCCTCTCCACACAGAGCCAAGGCCATTCTGCTGGGATTAGGCCCGCTGCACCTGTGGAGCAGAGGCAACTGTTTTCCCATCGCTTGTAACCTACAGATTGTCATGGATATTCTTTGCTTTTCTTGTTTGAGCTTCCTGTGTTCCTTGCCCTTTCGGGCAGCCTTGCTGCCGGCTACGTCCTCTGAAGCTGAGAATGCTCCCAGTTTATATAGCTGGCTGCTGGTTTCTTGTTGGTTTTGCATCAAACAGAAAAAAAGAGAAATTATGGCTGAAAAATAAAAGGAATAAATGAAGCCATGAATGCATGGGAAATAAATTAACTAGTTTTGCTTTACGCCCTGAACTGTTTCCATAATGCTTCTCTGTAGTGTGTTTATTTTTCTTCAAATAATAATGTTAGAATGTGTCTAATTCAATTACTCTCTGCATCAGCTGAATGAGTTTTCCTCGGTGAAGAGTTCTCCTAGGCTACCCCAAGCTATGAGTTCCATATGATATTTGAACAGGTTCTTTTAATTGCTGATATTAAGTGTCGATCATTCTGCCATAAACTGGCGGCATGGCCGGAGAAACAAATACCTCTCTCAGACACATTAGACAGTCATTCAATTAACGACCAAAGCTTTATTGACACAGTAGGAATTCATTATGTGAAATATTAAAAAAAAAAAAAAAAAAAAGACAAAAAACCCCCAAACCTTCCACTGTCTGGTTTAAAAAAAGAAAGGAAAAAAAAATAAAAAAAGAAGAGAGAGAGAGAAGGGACTTTTGAAAAGAATGGATTATCTGTGCATCTTGATTAAAATGATCAATTCAATGATTGAAATTATAGTGATGGTGGAAACAGTTTCTCATTTAAGCAGCATTTTTGTTGAAAACTAAGTTGCAGATGGAAACATGAAAATAATGCATCCTCATGTCCATATTTCCACAGACATCGTGTGTGTTTTTTTTTATTAAAACCCTTAGATTTTATGAGTTATGGCTTCCAATTTTCGGCATAAAGAGCTCCGCAGCTTATTCTTTTAGAGTTTAATTTGAAAGAAACTTCTTCCTCAAGGGTTTAAGAAGTAATTCATAAAATGGTAAGAATAATAAATATTGTGCCTTAACTCATAGATAGACAGATTTTGTACACTTGGGTGTAATTTTAGTTAATTCACACAAGAGACTGGTTGAAAGTTTATTGTTTGGAAGGGAGAAAAATGGCTTAAATCTCATATTTGCAAAAATGATTATATTAGCTTAAATGAAAATGCTATTCTGTTAACAACTTCAATAAGCATTGCATTTGGAAAAGTATTTTAATAAAAAGTTACCTGAAGTTCACTACAACTTAAGATACATAAGTGAGGGGAAAGTACTCACTTTGATTTATACGTCTTTTGGAGGTGTAATTATTGGCTTTTTACTCACCTATGTAAAACAGTATACTTTTGTAAATGGATTTCTGGCCACTTTACTCCACTTTTTTTTTTAAACATAAAAAGTAAGCACTGTCAATCAAAGAATTTTAAGGTTTATTTCCTCTTCAGAAATGATTGATAGCCTTTTAGATTTACAAGTTGACAAGTTAAAGGGTTCTATTGGTATAATTATGTACTAAATTCACAGTCTTTCAATTTAAATGTCCTTTTAAAACCACGAGATTATCATACCTGTATTTTGAAAAGTGGGCCAGTCAGTTTGGGTTGGTATACAAATTACTTCCATTAGCCTTGGGACCTATTTGAATTTAATACAGTTTTTAAAGTTATTAGTACTTTCAATAGTACTTTTAAAAATTAAGGTAATAGGAATGCATTTTAAGTACAATACATGGTAACTTGTGTTTAATGTACAGCTGGCTATGAAGAATACAAATTCTGACTTTATTGCTCAGTCTGAAACTCCGAAAAACATCTTGGTCTCTGGTCTTGCCCACTTTATATTAGGACATTGGGAAATGGAGTTGATGTATGGCAGAGTTCAGACGTAGAGGCCAATCCAGTTCTCATTAAACACGATGCCAAAACCTTCCCCTGGGCCATAAGTCTGATCTCCTATGTTTACTGGGGTAAATGATGGAGTGACTCCAGATTTTTTGTTAGTGTAAATGAGATCAGAATCTGGCCCATGTCTTTGCTATTTTGATGTAATAGGAGCAAGTTTGGTCATAACTCCCAGCTTGAGGCTAAATATTTAAGCAGGCCTTTTGGTTCTGGAGGCAAAAGTTTAAAGCTGACCTAAAATGGTGTAAATTTGAAGAAAAACGGAGGAGGGCCACGGCCAAATCTATGGTTAGATGAGCAACTCAATTTTATTTTTGCCTTGGGTGAAAGATAATAAAATTCCAACTGCTATAGATTGAAAAAGATAACAGACAACGAATACTGCTAAGGACTTGATTCTGCAAATGGCTGAGCACACTCTCCTTCCCCACTAAAGGAAAAGCTTAAATCGATTGAAATGGAGGGTGTTCAGCACCTCCCAGGAAGCACTTAGCACCTTGTGGGATTGGGCCACAGAGTTACTGGGTTTTTGGGTTTTTTTGGTTATCCAGTTTAGAAAATAGTCACAGGAAATACTCTGTGGATTTCTAATGTGCTGAAAGTGTGGGAAGATATGAGAAAATGACTGGTACCTCAGAAGGGAATTTCAAAACTGGCCTCCATTTATAATATCCCAGAACTAACTGCTTTCACAAAAGATGTAAAAGGGGAAAGTGGGAGCAAACCACATTGAGATGCAGAATAAAGGTACTTGACAGAACTTTGCTAATTTTTTTTACCATAACTGCAAGAGAAATCTTGATTAGAATTGTAGGGGTGTTGTTGAATGTCTCACAGTTCAGATATTTATAATAAATAATCATTTATCATAAGAATTAGATACAGTTTAAGCTAGCTGTATCCTCAATAAAGGGCGGTAAAAGGAAATTGCTAGATAATGAGATCAGTGGTTTGAAAAATAAGTACATCATGTCTAGATTTTTCTACAAAACTACATGGCAGTGTTGACAATGTGAGGCTAGACATGGAAATGGAAACAAACAGAGGACTGGAAAGCTATAATATTACCTGGTCTCTATCATAGAGTGAAATACTATGCTTAGTCTAAGAAAACAAAACAGATGCAAAGTTTATCGCAGAATATTGAATCATAGAAATACAGGGATGGAAGGGACCTTGAGAAGTCATCAGGGCCAGCCCTGTTCTGAAGCAGGACCAAATAAAAAACTAGACCATCCCAGACAGGTGTTTGTGTAACCCGTTCTTAAAAACCTCAAATGATGAAGATTCCACAACCTCCCTTAGAAACCTAATCCAGAGCTTAACTACCCTTATAGTTAGAACATTTTCCTACTATCTAACTAAATCTCCCTTCCTACTGAGCCCTTTACTTCTTGTCTTACCTCCATGTCCTACTTGGAGAACAATTGCTCACAGTTCTCTTTATAACCGCCCTTAACATATTTGAAGATTGTTACCAGGTCCCTCCCTTGGTCTTCTTTTCTCAAGACTAAACCATCCATTTTTGTGACCTTTCCTCGGAGGTCAAGTTTTCTAAATCTTTGATCAGTTTTGTTGTGCTCCTCTGGTTTCTCTCTGCACATCTATCCTGAAGTGTAGTGGACACAGTACTGCAGCTGAGGCCTCAGTGGTGACAAGCAGGCTCCAGGATGATGTTAGCCTGTGTAGCTACTGCATCTCATTGTTGACTCTCATTCAGTTTGTGAGCCACGATAACCCTCAGATCCTTTGCAGCAGGACTACCACCTAGCCAGTTACCCCCCATTATGCAGTGGAGGAGAGAAGCCATGGTCCTTGGGGAAAGACATCTGGTCTATAACATTGATGCAAGGGTTATTTCAGAGAGATACTCAAAAGGATTCCTCTTATGATGTTAGAGAAACATCCAGATTCAGTTTAGCGTCTGTGCAGCTGTAGCCAATAAATGGATTGTTGGCCAGATTTTGAACCCTTTCGTCACACTTCGTCGTACCTTCCTACGCCTGTTGTGTCATCAACTTCAGCAGACTTACTCATGATGCCAGGTCCTATTCAAGGTGCGGAAGGGTATGAGAAACTGACCCTTCATTTGCAAAAACAAACACCCACTGTGGAAATGTGGTTGCCAAAAATATAAGAATTAAGAGAAATTGAACTCCTAACTGCCTAGATGAGACTGACAACTGGACTATTCTGGGAAAGATTGGCCAAAGGGATGGAGGGGTTGGTGCCCATCAAATCAGTGATATTACTTTGATAGCTATGTGTGTGCTTACTGAAACCATAACCTGCCGACAATGTAAAATAAACAACTATTGAAATGATTGTCTGCTATTAAAAACAAAAAATTCCACTCTTCCTAGGCTTGAGTAGCTATGTGCCCTGCCTTAGTGACAGTCCCATTGAGCTACTTGTCGAGTAAGGTACTAGTCCCTGTGAGTAAAGGGGGTGGAATCTGACCTTCTAACTGTGGAAGGGAATTAGCTGGTGTGAGCCTAGTCACAAGAAGACAATAGTCTTCATAGTCCTAGCAATCAATGCAAGGTGCATTCACATTTCAGGAGAGGGCAGAGACTGAAATGGCAGGAGGTCTTGGCCAGGACAGGCAAGGATAGGCTGACACAACTGTGTAAGGAGGCTGGAGAGTGCTTGACTCTGGCTACAGCCCAGCAAAGCGCTTGAACACATGCTCAACTTTATGCCTGCCCTTAAGTTCCATTGACTTCAGTGCTTTAAATTAAGTGTGGAGATGTCAGAGAGCCAGCACACCATGGTCAAGATGAATGCAAGACTCTTTATTTCCTGTTTTCACAGACTCTTACCTCCTTCGTGTACACCCCGCAGTGGGCACGCTAAATAGTGGCTCTAAACATTCACAACTAATGCCACATTAAGCACTTGCTTGAATGTTTTGCTGAATAGGGATGGGCTGAAGCGCGTGCTTAAAATTAAGCATGTGCTTAGCTGCTGTGCTGAATCAGGGTCTCCATCAGTGCTAGTAAAGCCACGTTCTCGTGAGAATTTAAATCTTCCTCTTCCTTGCCTTCACCACCCCCTTTTCCTTTGCGGTGATGACTGTGGATAAAAACCCTAAAAATGCAAATGGCAATGTTAAGTTAAATAAACTCTGTAGGAGTCAGTTCAAGTACTGATAATTAGGGGGCTGATTTGGATCACTGAAGTCACTGGGAATTTTGCCATTAACTTCAGTGGGTGCCGAATTGAGCCCTTGCCACGACAAAAGTGCACAGAAATTTACAATGAAAATATGTGTGATCTCTACATGCCGGTGGTACTGAATACATAATCAAATGTGGAATGCGAGAGTCTCTTCTGCTTTGTCCTTTTGTCTTCCAATCAAAAGGGACTTGCCTTCTAACTTGAAAAGAGAAACAAATGAAACGGGGGTGCAAAGCGTTTATCAAATGAATTTAGCAAGCCTTTCAGAGATTGAAATTGCTCCTTACTCAGGAGCTGTTTACAAAGCCCTGAAACTTGGCGGCAGCCTTGTCACAGATACTTGAGCTGGAAGGTTTTTGTTTCTTTTTAAACCTAAGCCTCAAAACTAACCTCAAACAGTGTTTGAAGCAAGACTTCACAGTCATTGCTGATTTAAGTAAAAAGCAAGGAGAGGTTTTGTCCTGATGGTTTGCGGGTCTTGCGATGCATTGCCAATTGTTACCCAGCACAGCGGAGCCACCTTGCTTGACGTTTGTCATCTCATGATGTTGTTTGTTGTTTCAGCCCTGAACGAACCCACCATTGACTACGGTTTCCAAAGGTTACAGAAGGTTATCCCACGGCACCCTGGTGACCCCGAACGCTTGCCAAAGGTCAGCATCAAGTTTGTTTTTTTTTTAAAAATATGGCAAAGGTGTAACTGCCTGGTTTGTGTTGGAAAATAAGCACATGAATATTTACCAAAGGAACCCAGTCTGTCTGTTAATGTCACATCCTGGTTTGGCATCAAAGGCAGCTCACACAGACTCTCAGTCCAGAAGGCTCAACTAACAAACATTCACTGCAGCCTTTCGGGAGATTGCACATGGCCTGCACCACTACAAGAGCTAGCCCATCCATTGCATGGTGTGTTCTGTGTCTGGACCTCTTAAAGGCTCAATCCACTGCAAGTAGTAACGTGCAGAAATGCTCTGCTCCAGGGTATTTGACAACGCAAGCCTTCTGTACGTAAGTAGTTAGATGGTGTTTGTCTTGGCAGTGTCTGGCATCAGAGTCAGATCTGGCAAAATTACACTGAGAACTCTACCATTGTGTAAATCTGAGGATCACAAGCCATTGTGAGTGTGTGTCATTTTCTGTTCAGCCACGTCTTCGTTCAATGTAATAATAAATAGTACACTTCATTGTTTTGGTAACCCTGAAATAACTAGGCCAGGTCTACACTACAAAATTACGTCAAGCTAATTTACATCGGCATACAACTGTTGCCGTTATTACATCACTTGTGTGTTCTCCCAACAAAACTGATGTTGACTTCAGTCCTGCAGCAAGTGGTTGGGCAGAGGGGTGGAATTGGGGAGTTCCAACCTTTCTTCTGATACTGGCTCCCTCTGTGTCACTGGTAAAATCCCTTGACTTTTCTACATTAGTCTCCTGAGCCGTGTTACCAGGATACCTTGTACGTCTGTTGTGAGCATTGATGGTGCTTGTGAAGTGCTTTGAAACGGAAAAGAGTTAAGAAGCATCATTACTTTATGATGTCCTGTATATATTGACACCGAAATGAAATGAGATGAGTTATTTTAAATGTCTTGTTAGCTCTCTGTTCTCTTCGATTGGGAAGGCTTCAAGCATTTTTGTTTTTGTTTTTTGCCCTTCCTTCCTGCTGCCAGAGAAAT
Source organism: Mesoclemmys tuberculata (assembly GCA_007922155.1). Lineage (NCBI taxonomy): Eukaryota > Metazoa > Chordata > Testudines > Chelidae > Mesoclemmys > Mesoclemmys tuberculata. The sequence continues at coordinate 31,094,124 of ML675615.1, read as the reverse complement.
TAGAAGAAAATTTGCTGTCCTGGAGCATTGTTCTTCGTTGGTTTCATTTGCCCTCTAAAAATTCCCTCCCTCCCCGCCTCTCCCCACATGTTTTTCAGACAGGTTTGCAGCATGCTTTTGTGCCTAGGACTGCTTGCTCGGAGGTGCAGTCCTCCCAGAGATAAACAGCATCCTTCTTCCGCGTGAGGCTCTTGCGTCAGCAGCATACCTTTGCAGCTAAAGATGCCTGCCTAGAGAAGCTGTTTGCCAGAGAATCATAACACATCTATGATGCACTCAGGATTTGTAAGCCTAAAGGAGTCAGAAGTCATAAGATTGCTCAGGACATAACTTTCTAACTAAATAGCACAGCCTTGTTTTCTGTTTTAAACAAGTGATTGGATGTAAAATGGGGCCAAAACTTTTCAGCTTGGGTTAGCCAAGTTGATATTGCCCTGGGCTATCCGTCTCCTCTCCTGCTATTCATGCCTATGGATGGGATATCACTGGATGTACCCTTCTGGTCTAGTGGTGTGATTTGGTGTGATGTGGCTGTGCAATTTGACTTTGGGTCAAGTCTGGGGCCTCCAAACATTGCAGCTTTGACCATACCAGAATCGTGGTTTGCACACTCCTAATATAAAACAATGGCTTCTGCTGCATTGGGAGAGCTCTTTGCATGTCGAAATCTACTTTTGCTTATTCACCCACCACTTCCGTCCTCTGTTACAATATGGCCTTTTTCTATGTGGCATCAAGGAATCACACTGGAGTAACTTGCAGCAGAAGTGTCTTGAGGCTCAAGTGTGAGAAATACCACAGGGAATGTCTGAATTTCTACCTCGTTAAAAGCGGCCAGTGCAGAGGAGCAGAACCCATTAACCACAATTTGCCTGAATTAGGGTTTTTCCACCGGATGCAGCCTGGAAGGCAAGAGGACTGTTTGACTGGGGTGAGCTTTTCCTTCTCAACCCACAGGTGTGGCCCTCACTACAGCTTTTAGCCAGACAGTCGTAATGGTGGTGTTTTTGCAGAGGTTCGGAATGAAATCTGAACTCCTCAGGTTTGTCTCACTTCATGTGAGCTGCTAACTATTCAGGTGCGTTAGGTTTTAATGTAACCGCGGTGCAAATTCATTGGCTGTGCCATGGGCTTCATTTTTTTTAACACACACTTCCATCCTTCACTTCTAAGATGTCATAGTTTGCATTTCCTCCTCTGGGTAATGGGAGCGTGTTGCTTTGTGGCTAGTGCATCGGGCTGAGAATCAGGATTCTTGAGTCCTTTTCTCAACTCTGCCTTTGTTACTCTGAGCAAGACACTGCACTGCACTGTACTGCTGTTCCCCACAGTTCCTGTCTGTATAATAAGGATGTTAATATTTCACAAAGGGTGCCTTGAGGTTTAAATAACTAATGCTTGCAGGGTGCTTTTAGATCCTTGAGTGAAAGGTTCCAGGGATTACCAGAAAATGGTCCAGGTAATGCAGCATTTTTCGGCTGTCCTACGTCCATTTCCTCCTACTGAATGGTCTTTCATGAAGCCTCTAAATCAAGTGAAATAATCTTTTCTACATTCCAGGTGTGATCTCTGCTTGTGTAAATCAGACAGTGAAGAGTTACCAATTTACTATTGGAAGGAATAAATGAAACCGTGGATGGAACCAATGTTCCTCTATGACCCTAAAGGGAGGCAGAGGGAGGATGCACTTTTTTGGCAGTTATGTTTGAGAGAGCTTGAAGGTTGGGCCTCAAGTTCAAGGCTCATTAATATGCTGTGCACAGACACTGAATGCAGCAGGAGCTGGCATGCGGCGGCTTCTGCATTTGAGGCACTGATGGTTCATTCCCAACACCATTGGCTGGCCCCAGAATCACAATCCAGGACGCAGGGAGTTTGTGTGCAGGCTGAATGCTGCGCAATGCTCTTCCATAGTCATTAAAACCAGGCAAGGCTTTGGCAGGGTTCCACTGCAGGCAATTGTCAATGACTACTTAAATGAGAGTTGTGGGCCATCTGGCTTTGGATTGTAAGGTGGACAGATGCACCAAGGGTGCAGAAAATAAACGGGAGAGAGACGAGGGAATGGAGAATAGTGCTCCGCGCTTTCAATATGCCTTTTCTCATTTTCTACCATGGCCACCCCAGTGTATCACCACTGCCTGTGTGTTAAGAGCCTTCTATGCCGTGCTGATGCATTTTAAAAACACGCATTTCCATAATGGCCACTAGGGATTTAAAACCGTTGTCCCATTAAAGCATTATTGATGAAATAGACATCTTTTGAGAAGTGGAAGCAGCTGTAGTCCTGGCGAGATCGTGATGCCGACTCTTAGCGCGTGTTCTCTGCTCTGCAGGGCTCCAAAGGAGGAATGTAGCAGCGCCATCTGCGGCACCAGCGACGCTGCTGCCCTCCAGTACCATCGGAGGGCAACTTCGGTCTCCTCTTGCTTTAAAGCTGCCAGGCCAGATTTTCAAAAGTACCCAGCAGACACCCAGCAACTGCTGTTGGGAACAGTTCTGCCCCCCCTCCCCGCCGTGGATTACAGGAGGAGTTGCTGGGTGTTGAGATCTGTGGAGAATTTGGTCTGAATTAAAAAATTAAAAAAGAGTCCAGTTTCTGAAGAAGCAGGAATGGAAGCTGGTGTGGGTGGATGGAGAGGTGACGCAGGCAACTGTGGAAGGGCTCTTTTCCCCTCATGCACAGGGGCAGATCAGGTGAAAGGAGCCAGCTGACAGAGGGGTCACTCACAGACGTGCCCAGACCCACATTCCAAGAGCAGAGCCAGTACGGGGTGATGGGAGAAACCCTCTATACCTGGGGTGAGCTGGGTAATTGTCTTTCCTGCCCATCACACAGGGGAGGCACATTATGGAGAACAAGAGCTCCCTGGAGAGAAGTAGACAGAAAATACTGTGATGCTAGAGATAAGGGATTGTATCACTGTCCCTAAGGTGGAGACTGGAGAAGGCCTGCTCCATGGGGCTGGAAAATAGATACATGTGTGCGTGATCAGTCTCTCTCTCTCTCACACATACATCCGCTCACTCATACCACACACACACACACACGTGCAGGGGAAGTCCGTAACGAGGTTTAACATCACATGAACATTTGCTTATTAAGGCTCATTCATGCTTTGTACCATGAATCCTTAAGATAAATCTCTGGCTGGCATTGGGAGATTCTGGAGTCACATAAGCAACTCCACAGAGAGTTGTAAAGCAGGTACCATTATGAGGAACATCCCCTTCCGTACCAGTTCTTACAAAGAAAGTTCCTTTTCATACACAATTTCTGGAGCTGGAGATGATAGGATTCAGTAGAATTGGCTCCAGTTACTTTTGACGCGCGAGACTCTAGGACCAAAGAATGGAGGCCACACTTACAAGATGGGGGAGACTATTCTGGGAAGCAGTGACTGAAAAAGATTTGAAGATTGTTATAGATAATCAGCTGAACAGGAGCTCCCAACATGATGCTGTGACTGAAAAAGCTAGTGTGATCCTGGAATGCATACACGGGAATCTCGACTAAGAGTAGAGAAGTTATTTCTGCTCTGTATTTGGCACTGGTGTGACCATTACTGGAATACTGGGCCCAGTTCTGTGCAAGAAGTATGTTCAGAGAGGAATCTCAAGGACGTTGAAAGGGTTAGAAAGCTTGCTGTGTAGTGTTAGACTCAAAGAGCTCAATCTATTTAGTTTAACAAGGAGAGATTTAAGGAGTGACTTGATTACAGTACCTACATGGGGAACGATGGCTGCAAGTTGAAGCTAGACAAATTTAGACTGGAAATAAGGCGTAAATTTTGAGCAGAGTACATAACCATTGGAACAGTTTCCCAAGGTCTGTGGTGGATTCTCTGTCACTGACAACTTTTAAATCAAGATCAGATGTTTTTCTAAAAGATCTGCTCTAGGAATTATTTTGGGGGAAGTTCTGTGGCATGTGCGATGAATGAATGAAAAAATGATCAGCTGTAAAAACTTGCTGCTTATTTTATACATCACTGCCCTGCGCAAACTAGTGCCACGTATGTTTCTTTGCCATTGCAGGCAACGGCTGGCTACCACTTACCTGAGATTGAGATTCCTCACTAGGTGTGTGAGAAGCAGCTTGCTGTATCTGCCTTGCTCACCCTTGCAACAGGGCTCAGAGACCCTACCCTGCTGAGACAATCTGTGAGTGGATCTCACAGCAGCATCTTTGTCACTCAGGCAGCACACACCACTGCCAGGATCCACCTTCCTCTGGGACTCTCCCATGCTAGTCCCCAAGCCATAAACACAACCTCAGGGCATCTCTTCTTCCTCTGCCAGTTCAGTCTGTGTCCTGTACAGGGCACCATTCGCAATCAGTTGGGCACCACCTACTGGGAGCCCTTTCCAGCAGAGGACTCCACAGTACAATGATTTACCCTTCATCCATCCTGACGTAGGTACAGGTCAGAGAAACCTTGGCTTCTTCACTGAAAAGAAACCGCTGTGACGTTATAAAGTAAATCTACACTGCCCTGGCAGCGACGTATGGGGAAGCGCCGTCTCACCGTCTACGCTGCTATTCCTATCCATGCAAGGGGCTGTGTGTGGTTCATATACTCTACATGCTGCAGTAAGGCACGTGCAGTGTAGATGTACTCTTAGGGTGAGATGTTCAAAACCACTAAGATGCGAGTAGTCAAATGCTTTAGGCTGCAGCTTTGAAAACTTCATCCTTAAAGGGCAATATCTTTATCAAAGTGTTGTGGTGGGGTATGTGTATTTCTTTTTTCTTTTTTGGTCTGGGAATATGTGTAGGGTCTGAAACATGGGAGAGCTCAGAAAAAGTGACACTTATAGCTGAAGGGCAGAGTCACATACAAATTTCTGGCAAGGAGCCCTTTCTTATCAGAAGGTCAGCAGCATATGTACACATTTCAGTGAGTTTTCTTGATAATTGGGTCAGCATTTACTCAGCAAATGATTAGAGCAGATGGTGTAATTTAGAATCTGTGACACAACTTTAATACAGGAGGGCTAGCAGAATGGCAAGGATCTATGCATCATTTCTTCTGGGGGCAGATTTCTAGATTGAGTCTGGATTCTCTCTCTATTAAATCAGCCCATCTCCCATGAGTGACTTGAACCACTTGTTTGAACAACCACTAAGGATGATCCCTGTGATCTTAGATTCCCCCATCTTTTTTTTTTAAATACAACACTGAATTGACGGAGGCAGGAGGACACTAACCAGGTAAACATGTTTCCTTCAAGCAGTAGCGCTTTTAAAGAAAATAAACCTCAGTTTGAGGAAAGTAACAAAGGCTGCATTTGTGTATTTTGCTCCATGGAGCTGAAAATATCTTGTAAATTGATCCTGTGGGAGTAATAAATACACATTACTTTATCTTGTACTTCATGTCCTATACCCCTGAGCCTTGATAGAACAACACCACTTAATAGACTTAAAAAAAGAGTAATTACAGTCATTGGTTGTGTGATTTTTTTCAGCCCTTCCAGCCCTGCCTGACCTTCTAATTTAGCTCACCGTGTCTAACTAATGCATTTATATTCATCTTTTATGAAGCATGTGTAGTACAAAATTGACTTTGCAGCCTTTAGCAAGCTGTCTTACTAGGTTTAGGATCTGGTTAGTACTCTGTGTGTGTGTGTGTGTGTGTGTGTGTGTGTGTGTGTGTGTGTGTGTGAATTTTGCAATACATGTGCTTCCGATTAATTATTTTTTATCCTTTCGGAAATATAATAAAAAGTATTTATTCCATTTTCCCTTGTCTCCCCTTTAATGCTTTTATACATTCCAACGTTATTTACAGCTAAACATGCAGGCAAAAAGATGCAAGTGTTTTTAAAATGATTACCACTAATGTTTCTGCTTGTCAGAAGTGCTTAAATTTTCCTGCACTTTGTCTAAAAACTTAACACTGTTACGTTTTAAGAATTACAAATTTATAAGATCGTACCAAGCGGATTTACAAACACTGCTGACAGTTTATGATGAATGATGTTGCAAAATGTGCAGTATGTTTGTTTGTCATTTCTGTTTGTGCGTATTTTAGGGAGTGGATTAAGAAAAGAGAGAGAACCCCTTCTGAAAGAGCCCTTAAGCTAGAGAGCATGCACACAAATCTCTCTCCTGTGTTTCCTCATAACTTTCTGCTCGGTTCACTCATCCAGTAGAGCACAATTGTTCTCTGTGCATTTTCTTCTACCATATGGTATCCTCATTACCATACACTAAGGGTCCATATGGAGAACTTGTGAAGTGAACTGTATTCATTTTAACTGCCAGATGAGCAGCCTTTTGCTTTGCAAGCTTAGCTTAAGTCATCTGCTGTCTTTATGTTGTTATGGCAACACAGTACCAATAAAAAATTCTAATCTACTGTAAGTGTCTTGGATCACAGTATTTTAAGTGCTTGCAGTAACTGTCCTCTAAGTGAGGGTGCTTGTTCTTTTAGTATGACAAAGGGTGATTGCCAGCTCCAGCAGGTGGCAGTAAAGAAATTGTTTCTTTCTTTTTTTTTTTCTGGAAAAGTCATATAACTACAAACCTGTATATCACAAACATATTTGTGGGCTGATCCTCCACATTTCAGCATAAGGTTCAGCTCACAGCTAACACTCCTTCCACACTGCAAATCACATCCTGAGCTGTGAAATGATGGTGGCAGCAAATGGGCTCCTAAGGTTTTAGTAAGAGAGCCCGCGAGAGAATTAAACTGAAACACCACTTCATTGGAATTCTGAAGGCTCCGTAACCATGAAGCTGTTTTTTGATACACTCCTGAATTACTCATTCAAACACCATGCTAATTAAAAGTACCTTAAAGTAATGGAAGTAGGCAGCAACATCCTTAAATATAAATCATTTTCACCTCTGCAGGCCACATGATATGTTGCATCTCTGTCTCTGCCTGTATTGAAAGTGAATGTTTGCTGTCTCAGTTCATCAGTTCACATTAGCCTCATGCTGAATATTTAAACACAGAACAATTTGAACGCACCATGAAGGGAGACAGAACTGCACTTTCACTGGGAACAGCAAGGGCTCATCTAATAATAATTTAGTAAATCAGCCATTTAGTGGCTCAGTTGTACACTGCATTGTGCCAAATAATATTCACTTCGGCTGTACTCTGGTAAAATTGAAATTCAGACCCAAGTCACACAGCCGTGTTTTGTTCAATGGAGAGATGAAACGGAAAATCACCCTCCCAATAGAGTAATTGTGTTTACTGATTTATCATAAATATAGCAGCATAGCAATGGAAGCAGGAATCAGTTGTATGTGGTACAGTGTATTCTAATTATGCTTTTATTGTTTTAGTTTCTTATGCATGGGCTATTCAGCAATTCCGAGCTTGCCATCACATCTTCAGCTCTTTACACACATGGACAAGGAATAATAACAACACTGGGGGGGCCCAGTCGGGCCTTTAAGTCCCACGATTGGGGGCAGCGTTGCTTTGCACTGCTCTGGTGAAAGCCCCAGGAGCCATTGTATCACAGACAAGCATGAGGCCCATGAGGAGCACTGGGTACGCTTTGCCCCGCTCCACGTCAGCACTGCTAGACTGGTTTAGTTCCTCTGCTCCCTGAATTCAGGGGATACAGTTGCACGGTTGCTGCTGGCTTTTGAGGGGCCAAATTCTTACTCCCAAAAAGAATCCGTACTTATTTGCATCAAACAGCAGGATTTGTTCCCAGTTGTGTTGTTTCCAACCACTTCTGCAGAGATGTCAGTCCAAAATTAAGTTGACAGAATTATGTGGGTAATGAAACATACTCACCTAACGCTCATTCATATGAGGCTCAGAACAAGTGTGCAGATTTACGGTAACTATCTATGCAATTCATGCACTAAAAACTGTCTTTTCATGTTAGCTGTACTGGTAGGGACCATGTTATAACCTTAGACAAAAGTGGGATCATATGTTACTTTTGAATAAGAAGCAAGATGGCTTGGGAGAGTAATAATTTAGTTCTATACCTCGCTATTCCACACTCTTCTTGTCTGACCTTTGACAAGCCTTGCCTTAGTTTCCCCATCTGTAAAATGGAGCTAAACTTTTATATAATATTTGTTTCAATTATTTGAGCTCCTACACAGGCTCTTGGCCCTATACATATTTTATAAAAGTGTCTTTCCTCATACGTCACAAAAGTTTCCCCATCCTCCACAAATAAGGTCTTTACCTCTCCACTTACTCAGTCAACCTGTCCTGTCAGAAACAGCCTAGGAAAGCAGATAGGCCATGCTGAGGGCAAAGATCAAGGCTCTCTCTGACGAAGGTTGCAGGGGAAATACTTACCTGGTGTGGGTGTTGTGAAATGTAATTCTTTCTTGTAATAAGGTGCTTGAAGAGCCTCAGATGGAAGGCACTCTGGAAGTGTGAAGCATTATCAATGACCTAGCTTCCAGTTACCATTTTTAAACTTGGTTCCAGGGGATAGCCAGTGGTTCGCTCTCTGATATAAAATACGATCACTGCATATTTCTCACCGCACACTCCAGCTGAGTGGTGGAGGAAGCAGCCATCCTGATGCCATTGAGCAGCATGTGCTAGGAGCAGTAAGACACCATTGTCATAATTCTTCCAAGGAATGCAAGGCTTCACAATCTCTACTTCATTGCTGACACGTGAAAACGCGAACAGTTTGGGAAAATGAATCAGGCCTTAATGTTTCTTTTATGAGATCTCTTCTCATAGGAAGGAAGTTTGGCACCATTTCGAGATCAAACTTAGCGATCCATCATAGTTAAGTTAGCTGTCCCAGCCAGCTTCTCAGAGGTCATGCGATCGAACCAACAGCTCTTACAACGATATTATTGCTTATGGAACAAGAATTGAGGCACCACGGATAAAAATTACCTGGCCTAATAGGCAGTGAACAATTTGCTCTCAATACAATTATAAGCCAAATCATTCATTTCATAACACTTGGACTAATTTATGTGTTGACCTTTTAATATCCATAGCTCTTCAGCAGTATTAACTGCAATTCACAAAAATCTCTTGTTCATTTTACTTTCATTGATTTTTTTCCCATAGAGGCAATAACAGTTGTTTGAGTACAGCTTTTTGTTTTTGTTGTGAATGTCAGGCATGTAACTGATGGTGATATAACTCCTCTGGACTGAAACATCTTCTAAATACAGCAGCGTACAGTCTCATGCTATCTCTGTGAACAAGGGTACGCATTTTGGCTTTGTTTTCATGGTAGATTTGTGTTCACATTAATATATTGGACAGCAGAAAATGGAAACAGAGCACAGGAATGTTATATAAAGCTATGCCACCCTATGTAACATAATTTTGTTTCATATACACAGTACTGAAGATACAGGAATTTCAGAAGTTGTCTTTATTTTAATCTCCACTATATAACAAGCTATAAGTCTGCTCATTAATGATGATATCCTCATAATTTTGTCTTAACATAGTATTTCACAGCCCAGAGGAACTCCAACTAAATTGCAGCCTGGAGCTGGTCAAACTTTTCTAAATTTCAAGTTTTTAACATTACAACTGGAAAAAATTCTTGACAGTATCTGACCATTTTCATTACACTTTTGGGGCTTTCATCTTGCTTGGTAGTTGTTTGAAATATTTTGACATTTGAAAAGAAAATTATTGAAATGTCGATAGATTTTGAAAAACCAGTAAAAATTTTGAAACATGACCATGAAATTAATTGCTGTTTTTTCCCCCCAATCAAATGTTAAGAAAGACTAAAAAACAGTGATAGTTTCATTCACCCCTGAAAATGGGGCCTGGCTAGTATGAAATGTGAAACCTATTTTCATATCATGGAGCCATCAAGGGAACAATACTTTATCCAACTGAAATCAGCTGGCAGGAGGAATTTAATCAGAAAAATGTGAATAGTCATTGTGAATCATTTAAGAACACCTTCCTAGATGCCCCAAAAGCCACAATCTCATAATTGAGGAAGAAGGCCATGCTGGTTAAAAAACCAATCTGGTTTAGAGAGGAAGTGAAGGCTGCCATAAAAAGTGTGTGTGTGTGTAGTGTAAGAAATGGAAGAAAGGGGAAGTTGATAGTAATGAATATAAATCAGAGGGTAAGAATTGTTTAAAAAAAAAAGGGAAACCAAGGGACACAAGGAGAAATGTATGGCCAGCAACATTAAGGACAATAAAAAGGAGTTTTTAAAATATATTATTAGCAACAGAAATAGTAAGGACAATGGCATTGGTCCGTTCCTAGATGGAAATGGTAGAAATCTCAATAATGCAGGAAAGGCAGAAGTCTTCAATAAATATTCTATTCAGTCTCATTGAATGGCGATGATAACACTCATTCCATTGTATTAGTATCTGCAGGATGTTAAATAGAAGCTACTAAAGTTGGACATTTTTAAAGTAGCAGATCCAGATAACTTTAATCCAACAAGTTTAAACAACTGCTGAGGAGCTCATTGGACTATTACTTTAATTTTCAATAAGTCTTGAAGCACTGGGGAAGTTGCAGAAGATTGAAAGAAAGCTACTGTTGTGCCAATATTTAAAAAGGGTAAATGGTATGACCTGGGTAATTATAGGACTGTCAGGCTGACATCAATCCTGGGCAAGATAATGGAGCAGCTGATAAGGCACTTGATTGATAAAGAATTAAAGAAGGGTGATGTAATTAATAAAAATCAGCAAGGGTCTATAGAAAACAGATCCTGTCAAACTCACCTGATATCATTTTTTTATGAGATTACACATTGGGTTGATAAAGGTAATAGAGTTGATGGAATAGAATTAGATTTCTGTAAAGCATTTGACTTGGTACCGCACAACATTTTTAAGGACATCTATTGGCAGGGGCGGGGGGGGGAGGTGTCTTTTGTTTCCAGTAAGCAAGGAAGTTGAAAAAGTCTTTTAACAACATAAGTTAGGAGGCACTTCACTGAAGTAGATCAGCTTGTGCTAAAACCTCTTTATGCCATAAAATACTATTAAGTCCTTTGAACACATAGTTATAAAATATAATTGTTACACATTTGGCATTTTATGCTTCCCTAGAAATTACCACTTGGTATCTACACCTAATCTATGCTCTTTCTTTTCATTTCAATTGGACCTGAAGTAGTCCTTCATTGTAATGAGACTGCCCCTTTCAAGAGACTTTTTTTTAATTATACTGATGATAAAATGTAAGTGAATGTACTCATTTGTAGGGGTTATGACTGAGCAGTGTTTTAACTGTAATACTAAAACCTATCAACATTATTCCAGTCTCTGTTTCAACATTTTTATGCACTCGCTCTGGGCAGAACATAGCAGAATATCATTGTAGGTCAAAATCTCAGCGTTTTATTTTTCAGTTTTCATTCTACCTGTCACACTGGCTGGAAGGGCGGGGGGGCACACCACCATTAAAAGCTAAGCTGTACTCCAACGCCTAACTAGAAACTCTTCTTAGGTGAGATTTACAACCCCAAACACTGCAAAGTTGGACAAAAAGAGTGACAATTCCTCTGATCTTAGTACTTTGTGCTCATATTAAGTTTTTTCATAAAAACTTGTTTTATGGGGATTTTAAATGAATTGCATATGTATGAGTTTACATCTTGTTTCTGGAAAATATCTAATCAATCGTACAGTTTTAAAAAATCTATAGCAAATATCTATAAAGATAACTACATCAATAAAAATAGAATTCAGAAGATGAAATAATTAAATATAAACCATTTAATATAGGATAACACTTTGAGTGCCAGATTGTTATGGTGATTGACATCAGCTGAGAATCTGGTCTTGTAATGCTAATTATAATTAGATTCTTTTACAGACTTAAATGCAGTGAAGTGGACTATGTCATCCATTACATTTCTGCTTTGACTTGAAGGGCCAACATTTTAAATGGGATTTGAAACTGGTCTCTTGGTGCAAACAGTTGTGTATGCAAGAATATAGATGTCAGCCTATTTGATTTGCTTCATGCACAGAAAGAAGTGCATCGTGTTAGTATATTCTACCACGTACACCTGCAAAATTACAAGCCTTTTTTTAAACTTTGGCCCCAAATATTTTATCTAATTCTTTCTAATGCGGTACAAAAATTGCTTCCGAGCATTGGGAAAGAGCTAACCCTGTATCTTTAATCATATGTCTCACAATACAATGTTTAGGCACCAGCAGTGCTGTTTCTAGCCAATATTTGTTATGATTATGTAAGTCCAGGCCCTCCAAATAATTCAGAACATTTTTATTCTTTCACAGAGGAACTTTGATAACTTTCCAGAAATACACAGGTGTAGAATGATCAAGATAATGGCAAGCGTAACAACGTGTCTCCTTTTTTGCAACTCTCATCTGCAGCGGTTTTCAAGGAATAGGAAAGTTATTACCATTGAGAGTAGCTGAGTAAGAGCTGAGGAACAGGACATCTTACAGCTGCAAAAAGGAAAAGCAAGCCTTAAAGTGTCAGTAAACTCAGTGACCAACATGTGCTTGAAAATATATTAGATGCCAATACAAATAGTTTGGGGTAAATTTTCAAAACTACGCTCATAAAGTTCAGACCTGATTGTGCATTGGTTTGAAAATGCACATCTGCATGCATCACCCAGTGAATGCAAGTGCAATACACCGTGGGAAATGAATTTACAGTGTAGCTATTCAAATCCTTTGCATTTCAGGTAGAAAAAAGATTCTAAACTTTACATAGAAATATTTGGTCCACTTATGCTCTCAGCTACACGTGTGTAAATGAGGAAGAACCCCACTGTAGGCAATATAAGTGAGAATAGAATTAGTCCCACTGTATTCAGATGGGAGCAGGGCATTCCCTTTAAGGAAGATGGCTGTGTTCTGTGAGCCACTGAATTGAACATTCTTGGGCTTACCCATTTTTGATTTGGTCATCATTTACCTTGTGTTCCAGTGACCCACCAGGGGTGCCTGAGGTTGCCTTCTTGGCAAATCAGTCATGGTATGGAAGACTGAATTGCATAATTAAGGAGAGGGAGTTGTTCATAGAGTCCCTACCCTTCTGGAGTTCAGTGCTAGAGCTTTCTCTATAATATGAAAACTTGTTCAGTTTCCTAATTTCACCAGTGTTTCAGACTGACTTTTTGTGGGGGGTATCCTTCTTTAGTTCCGCACAGTATGTTCTTTTACTGATAATCGGGAGAAAGAGAGAGACTGTAGATGATGCCAGAGAATCACTCAGCTTCCGATGAAGACAGTTTCTTCAAACAACAGTTAACGAGTTCCAAATAAGATGCACATCTACTAGCTCAAGTAATATGAGATCTGGATGGATGGAAATATAATGGATGGCAGCTACCACCTAGACGATCTAGATGGATGAGAGGCTGGCCTAATGGATTAACATTTGACATCACAAAAGAGCTATGGCTTTAGCACAGAGCTGGATGTCGCTCATGTTGTCCTGGAATATTTGTCTGCAACAGTGAATGAGGTAGAAGGAGATGGAAGAGAGAAGGTTGAACCTGCTGCAGTGGAAATCTCGCAACTGATTTTAATAGGAGCAGGGATAAAACCGTAAACTGAGACTACGACTTGGGGGTGAGGTGTAATCTTCATCTGTCTGAGCAGGAGAGGCAAAGCTCTGCAGAAGTAGAATATCCTGTGGAGAAAGATGGGAGTTTCAAATTTACTCTTGGCAAAGATCTCCAAGAGAGCGGAATTTGTACTAGCACAGTGATATTTAGTACTAAGTTTCCCCTCTATCCACTTTCCTCTTTTTGACTGAGAGACCTGCCGTCCGTGAAGACTTCCTCTGCTCTTAGTGCCAGAGCTATCCTAATGACTTGCCAGATATGTCAGTTGATGATAATATGCTCAGAACAGCCTCTCAAATGTCAGTATCTTCCAAGGGTCCCATGTAACTGTCTACCCAGACTACGTACCCCTCAACTTCAACATCTTTGCTAGCAGCTGGGTTTGTCAGCCATTATTATGTGCCCAGCCGGACCCATCTGGAATGTAGATTAAACTCGTGTTTTAGAATAACAAGGGAGGCCAGTGCTCTTCTGTTATCTAAGGGTGCTGAATTAACAAGAGACCGAGATAAGGCGGTACCCTCACAAAGCTGAATTTAAGGACTATCATCATTAGTTTATTTCCTTTCTTTGGCTGTAATGGTTGCAGCTGAGAACTGTTTTAGTGGAGTTTTGTTTCTCTTTTGCTATGGATTTATCACCTTTGTGGTTAAGAGGTGTCTTTATCATTGATTCTCATCTTTTATGGCTAGATGCATGCATGCATTTGGACTTCAGTGTTTATTCTTTTTGGTGCCTCATATAGGCTTTCTATAGTTTATTTATAGGCTTGATTCATTGAGGAGTAGGTGTAAGGTCATCCATGAGTGTTTTAGTGCTCTAGAGTTAGGGTGGAAGCCATTGAGACTTTTATAGCTTGGAAAAGATAGAAATCTAGCCCCCAGGACCTTGTATGCTGGAACATGCCATTGGAATTTAGCAGCAAGAGCTTGGTAAAATTCCATCCTCTAAGTGATATTAAACTGTGCCTTTTTGTCTCGACTTTTTTCTGCCCATTGGCTTTCTTCCTCATTTGCCCTCTGGTTCTTATAGCAGCTATGGTGTCTTCACCTCTTCGGCAGGATGGCTCAGTTCTGGAACATGGAATTATTTTCCCCTGATTTTGTTTGTTCTTCAGTAAATTTTTAGTTTCTGTGTGACTGTGATAGCTGCATGAGAATATGTCCTGCCATTTTACACACTTGTGTTTTTTATAGTGATAGTCTCATTAAATTGTTATAGTCCCACCATTTGTATGTGGATTAAATATCTTTGCATGTTGAATTGCTTGTACAAATTATTTTTCTTTTTACATGAAAATGTTGAAAACAATAAGATAAAGAAATGTTTATTGTATAGATTTGGGGACATGCACTGAGTTTGTGGACATCCACCGGGATTGCATCTGTAGTGTCGTTTTGCATCTACTGTATGTTTAGCTTGATGACTAGCAGTTTAGCGTTGTGATGTCCTAATTGGCAGTCCCATTGACTGTCTACTGAAACATCATTTTTCTTTGGTGCTCCTTAAACAGAAAGGCGTTCTCATGCTTTATAACTATGTCACACACTCTCTCTCTCTCTCACCCACACATCTATGACCCAGAATGCATTGGCAAGTCGTGAGGAAATAATATATCTAGCTGCAATTGGTCTCAGCTGTAGCCCATTGTAAGAGCATCCTTTGTAAGTGGCATCCACAGCATCATCCATTGCAAAATAGTAACAAACCATTAGGTATTTAAAATTTATCGTTTTAATTTGAAATTTCAGAATATGACTTTGCCAAGGCAAGAAACTAGTTGGTGACTTATAGTCAGCATTTGAGTTCTGCATGCAAGTCTGTGCTGTCAGTACCCATGAAATCAGGAAGTTAGGAGACAGAGCAATAGGTCAGAGATGAGTTGAGGAAGTATGAATGACATCATTATCCATGAGTAACCTCTCAGAAGATGAATGAGCTCTCTCTTGTATTACAATGCTAATAGAGCATTAGAAGGCGATATGGTATCTAGACAACACATAAGATAAATGCCTCATGATTTGCTAGAACAGCCTTTTTTTGCAAGTACATAAATCCTTTGGTAGACTAAATAATACGATATGTGGCTGATGAGCATCATGTATAGTGGACAGCTCCTGCCTGGCAAAATTCATGTGACTTTAACAAATCCCTCAAACATTCTGTAATTCATTTATTTAGATTTAATATTTTTAATATATTTAATATTTATCAGAGTGCCCTGACATCAGTTAAACCCACAATCCACTGTGGAATATATACATGATTCTTTTTACTAATTGCAATATTGCAAGCAGAGGTCATCAGGAATGTTAACACATCTTCCTTAAAATGGCACATAATGGTCATTATGATGAAATTTGACTTCAGTGAACCATATATGGAAAATGTTATTCATTCTGGGGACAAGTGGCACAGCAGACAAAGCACTAGACTTTTTGATATGAGATTATAATTCAGTTTAAAATAAGTGTCATGGTCTTGATGAATTCTTATTGGAGAGTTACTCTGCATCGCAAGCTAAACAAAGTTGGACAATTGCTGTAGTATTCACTTTAGATAAATTCAGCCAGAATTTAACTCTCCATGCTCCAAAAGCGCAGTCCTTCTGTGATAATAAAATCCTTCCTTCAGTAATGCTGGGCCATTGAGTTACAGGTCTTCCAGGCCTGACTCTGCTGCTTTTCACATATGTATACATCCATCAATATTTTGAAGAAGGAAGAGAGCTGGAAATGACTTTGGTTCTGTTAAAAACAAAAATACCCCCTTCCCCAGCCCTTAATTGCAGTTTTGTTTCACAAATTAAAAGATAACTAATCTGTGTTCACCTCTTGCCTAAAATAGAAACCAGATTGCATTCTGGGGACAAAAGGGGAAGCTGGGTCTAGTTTAGATTGCATAGCCACATGCAGTGCTGGAACCCAATAAGCTTCAGCTCTAATGTAATTTGTTTGTTTTTCAATTTGATCATTTATTATTTTTCTAACAAAATTTTGCTTATTTCAAAGAAGAGGCAAGGCAAGAAAATCCTTATCCTGGCCCAGGCTAATTTCTGTGTACTCATTTACCATAAACCAAAAGCAGGGAGACTTTTAGAATAATGAGCAGAGTAAATCTTTCCTTACAAATGCCTCCATAAATTAGATATTAGCTTTAGTCATACGCTGTCACTCAAGAAATATTTTCACTTGCATATTCAAATAGAAGGACCTTTATATGATGTCCATTTACAGCATGAAAATCTAGGCTCCCAACATGAGAGCAAAGAAGAATTTCAGCAAACAAAATAGTATACAGGCAATCAAATCTTGATCTTATCATGAGATTTTGTTTTGTAGCGTGCCAACCTCACTCATTGTTCAATTAAAAAAGTCTGTCTGTCTGTTATCACCATGGCAGTGGTAACATACAGTATCAAGTTGATTTTTAAAGACATAGATCTTTTATATTAGCTGTCCTTTTTATAATACCTTTTACAAATTTAATCAATATATTTTAATATTCTATATACTTTAAGTGCAACATACAATAAATATTGAAGCTTCATCTTAAACACGCTTTAGCCTTTAAATTGTTAAAACTGCAATGCCCTTTCAATCTACTTACATAATGTCATAAAATATACATTTCAAAGTAAATGAAGTCAGCTACTTCAATTTAGTCCCTCAAACTGGTAGTAAATGAGAGGTTAACACTATGGTGCCAAACCCATTATTGAGTAAATTTAGCACCTTGGACAGCTCTGTAAAATCTTTATTGCTTTCCTGACCTGCTCCTCGTGTTCTGTCTATGTGTTCGGTGGCTCTCAGCTCTGATTGAAAGGCAATATATTAGATCCCAAACACAAACATGCTTGGGGGCTGTTTCATTGTGAGCGTAATGACACGGAGGTGAGAACAATTTTCTGGTCACCACAATCCAAGCACCTTGCAAGGTCTGTTCCTCTAATTTATAGAGGATTTTTGGGGCTCCTCTGTATTTGAAGTAATAACTGTAGCACCTACGGTAATTTAAGGAGATCTGAAAAAAACTTTTAAATGGCATAAAGCCAAGGTAATATCTTAGAAATATATATAGTAGTGTTTTACTGTGCGTGCTTTTAAGGCTAGTTTGGCTCTATAGGAACTGTGGTCAGCTCTGGTGTAGAAGATACCACTAGCTGACAAAGGAGCTTTTGTGTTACATCTGCCTCATGTAATCTGAAAATGTCATATACACGGAAAGGCTTTTATTGTGTGAAAATGTTGTTTAAGAAAGCACAAAGCTCAAATTTCCCGACTCTGGAAACGTTATAAAAATAACCTGGGACGAGCTGGAAATGTTCAGAGCGACTTGTCAAATGTACTTCAATAAGTCATGATGAAAATTAATTTTATTTACATGCAGAATGATATGGCATCAGCTAACTTCCAATTCCTTAATAGTGGGACCACATTTGATAATAAGCAACAGCAATAAGATCTCATGTTTTGAGCCTTGCTCTGGCCTTTTTTTCAATCTCTGCTTAGACTTGGTACAAAGGATTTTTAGCTCTGCATTACATAGATGACCAAGATTGGTTGGGGGGAAATGGGCTATTTTTTAATACTTTGGCAGAGTGACATCTTAGGTTAACAACATTACCCAAACTGTTTGTAGGCTCTGAATTGCTTCCTAATTTTGAATTAGTCAATTTGGAAGAAATAACTTTTCATAAAGGAAATAAATCCATGTTTACAAAGCCAAAGAGCTGCATGATATTCTTCAGAATAAAAATAAATTTAGTCAGGGCTGAAAAAGACAAAATGTAATTAAAATATTTAATACATGGCAGATAAGGGTGGGCAATATTTTAGTGGCTCTGATAAAGCAACATGGATCGATTCTGCATGGTAGAGCATGCACTCTGTACACAATTAAATTATGAAGTCCCATGGTCAAATAACACAAACAGGGCAAAGGCTGTAGCTGCCTATGTTCGAAAACTGTTTCAAAATCCATCAGATATATAATGAACCTTGCTTCATGTGTGAAAAATAGTTGAAATGTGTGCTCTGGAAAGGGGATGTATAGCAACTTAAGGCAAACCTAAATGTTTACTGGGAGTTCAAAAAAACCTCCATCTCATTTTTGAATTTAGGACATTATATATGTCATAAGTAGTTACTGCCGTATGACAACTGTTTTATCTTATATTATAGAGAATTTAAAATTGAAAAAAATGCTAATATGCATCTAAAAGCTTGTCATTTGAAGAGTTCGAGGATTTTTGAAGAGGTTATGGTGACAGCAAAATGAATGCAATTATATCTCTATTTTCTGATCAGAGTCTACAGTATATGCTACATTACTGCTCCTTTTTGGTATAAAATATAGCTATTGTGTAAAATATTTTAAGTTAAACTTTTTTAACTTTACAGAAAAGTATAAAAAAATCCTAAGAAATGGTGCTGCATCTATTTTTGCAAACCACCTGCAGAAATATATATTTTGATGCAGCTTGGTGTTTCTGTATTAGATAAACACTCACTCAGCTATGGGGAAAAGAGGGAGCATAATTTTTATTTAAAACAAAGAGTTCGGGTTGGTTTTTATCAGAGCAATGGAGAGCTGCTGGATATTTTGACAAAGAGAGAGATTTTCTTTGGTCTAAATTTTGCAGATGCAGTTAAAACATTTCTTTTGGGATTGTTAGCCTGACTTCTTGCATGCTTAAAAATATAAACAAAGGAGACATGATATTACCCAGATGTCAGTATAAAACACTAGAGGAAGCAACAGAGCTTGAGAGAGGAGGAAAAAAGAGTTCTTCCTAATACAAATTAACATAGAGAACCACAACAGGGATAAACAAATGAGCAGATGGAGAGAGTGACAAACAAGGAAATTAAAGGTAGAGTTATACCCAACGTTCAGAACCAGCTCCTGGGTTGTTTTAAATTATGCTTCCACACAGGGAATTCTTCCAGGAGTCCCTTCTCAATCCAGATTTGTGTCACCATAATATGACTGTGCATCCCTTGCACACACACAATCACAACTCTGGCCCATAACACAAGGAGACACACCACAGCACAGGACTGATTGGATATCCCTTGAATGTGGCCTGTCTGATAAGGTCACAATTCTTGTGATACGCAATTAAGAATGAAATAAACACATCTAAGGGATGCATAACATACTCTGAATGACATTGATTGCAGTAATCTAGTAAATGACTTCAGGATTGTATTCTCCAATAAACCTATGAGTGGTTTATAGGGCAGTTGGCTGAGGCAATTGAGTGATGTATTTTATTTTGCAGCATCAATGACTCTCACCCTTTTGACCTGATGAAGCATGTGTGTGAATAGGATGAACTAGTGATTTAACGCTATTCAACGTTTGCTGAGAGTTGTTGCTTTTAAAGACTATTTGGTTGGAAAAAACAACGCAACCGATGCAACCTTATAAAAAGATTCTAACTAGCTGCTTTTCCTACATACTGTTTACTGAACTCAAAGGAGCACATCTGTTTTTATATTAACAGGAAGTGATACTTAAGAGGGCTGCTGATTTAGTGGAAGCGCTCTATGGTATGCCACATAATAACCAGGTAAATGTATTCTATGGGAGCAGCTCTAAAACCTGAATAAGATTTAGTCTGAGAGATATGGTTAAGGGTATAAGCATGTTATTACAGTGTGAAAGAAGGAAAAATGTTTGAGAGAACATAACATTTTGGGTGGTTGGGTGTTTTGGCTGGGGGAGTTAAATATATGAATGCAACGCTTATGACAGCATCTGGCTTCTCAGCTATGAAGCGTTTTGTCCCTTGTTGCCAGAACATGTATAATTTGAGCAGCAACATTATAAGCTTGCTGCCTTGCCACCAATGTATTTCAACCTTGATCTGAAGGTGCCTTACCCCTGAGAGATGAGTGGATGGATAGGTTAGGCTCTTATTCACTGGGAAATGGATCTGGACTGAGAATTCCAACTCCTTTCCCAGAGAGGTCAGTATTTATCATCAGATGTTAGCGATGAACTTTCATTAACTATCTGGGTGGATTGAATCCATTGATTTAGAAACAAACCACCCAATCTGAGCCTTTGAGCCATCCAGTATCTAATATATTTAACATAGCACATCTTACGTTTGTTGGAAGATGATTTGACAACCCTTTTTATTTGTCCCTTTCTCTTCTCCAGGAAATAATCCTGAAAAGAGCAGCAGATATTGCAGAGGCCCTCTACAGTGTTCCCCGCAATCACAACCAGCTCCCAGCACTTGCTAACACGTCGGTCCATGCAGGAATGATGGGAGTGAATTCCTTTAGTGGCCAGCTAGCCGTCAACGTCTCAGAAGCCTCGCAGGCCACCAATCAGGGTCAGAGAAAGAAACAGCTTCTTCTTTTTATGCACCCTATGCTGACAAATGACAGTGTGTCAGGCACTAAGGATGTAGGTCAATCAAGGAGTGGTTATTCAAATTTTAATAACATGCAAGGAGCATGCCTAGTTAATGATACTCTTGCATATTCCATTCCATGATCCTTGAATCATGGCACGATTTTTGTCCAGGGATAATAGCTTAATGACTTTGCCCCCAATTCAGGAAAGCACTTAAGCCCATGCTTACATGCTTTCCTGACAAGGGATGATTTCTTGACTTGGGGCCTTAAAAAGTATTTCCATCTAATGAAAGAGTAATCCCTTCAGTCTTTACAATATGTAAATAACCTGGTTTGGGGATTTGTTGAAATTTGTAAAATTTTAATCAAATTTTGAAAGTTAATTTAAAAATCAAGGAAGATTTTCAAAGACATTTTCTGGACGTTTCCTCCTCTCCTTTTCCCACTCCCCATCCCATCTTTCAATCAGCTATAGAGAGAGGATAATATTTTTTAAATTTAAAAACGTTCTCATGTTTTGTCAATTCAAAAATGGGGAAAATTTGTTGTGCAAATATTTTCACATTTCCCTCTTCTCCTTTTTGACCAGCTCTCCCAATATGAAGTTTGGGATCTATGTTAATGGTAAAGCCAGTAAAAAGGTGTGTTTTTCTGGAAGGCTGAAAGACCAGTTAACATTGTATTAATATATATGTATAACTTTGGAACGCAACATACATCTTACCAAGGTACCAGGAGACAGGCAGCAACATTTGGGTTTTATCTCTCAGAAATGGAAATCTATTTTGTATCTTCTTATTTCTGGTACAGATGGGTTTGATACCAAATCCTACATCCAGACATTGATTTCTCCAACACTATATTGCCCAGAATTCCGTGGAAATTCAGTTGCATCAGGCTTTAAATTTTGCAGCTAGTGTCCACGTCTGTGGTAACTGGATCTAGATCTGTATAGAATTCAGATATCTTGGAACGTTGGAGAATTCATTTATCTAGGTCTTAAGGCCTACGTTTTCAAAAGTGGCTGGTGATTTTGGGTGCCTTAATTTCTAATTTCCAATTTGAGACACTTTAAAGGGGTTTCATTTTCAGAGGGCAGCACCAGAACTTTGTGAAATTGAGGTCCTTTTAATGCATCAAATTGGGCACCCAAAATCGCTGCCCGCTTTTGAAAATTGTGGCCAAATGTATACACCAAGTCCATCTCTAATCTCCTACCAACAACTCCTCAAGAATAAGCCTGATATATTTTGGCATCATTACCACCAGTTGGCTTATTTTAGCAGCTTTTGGGAAGGATGGGGTGGGGGGCGGTGATGTTTGGAAATGCTTCTCATGCAACTACCAATTTTTAAACTTTTCCCCTCTCCACACAAAGGTTTTACTCGCAACTCAAGCAGTGTGTCACCTCATGGGTATGTGCCAAGCACCACCCCTCAGCAGACAAACTATAACTCGGTCACAACAAGCATGAACGGCTATGGGAATGCTGGAATGTCAAATTTAGGTGGTTCTCCAACCTTCCTGAATGGCTCTGCTGCCAATTCTCCCTATGCCAGTGAGTATTACGTGACAATTTGGTACTTTTCCATTAGAATGAAATGATGACTCCTCTGTGCCATGCAATATTTAGTTTCTATTTAAACACCTGAATGTGACCCTGAACTGCTTCTGTCCTCCCTAAGTCACTGACCTTTTGAAGCACTTTGAAGACAATAGTGTTTCCAGCAATACACGGCTCTACTTCATTATTAGTATATGGGAAAACGTGCAGGGTTGAAAAAGAATAATATCTCTCATGACTGATAGTTTGAAAACTTCCATTGCATCCTGTAAATAAGACACACCACCTTCATCTCTGCTAATTCTAGAAAACAGAGCTCACATTAATGACTTCATGTCTGCTGGATTTGGTCAAAACTTGTAGCATCAGTGCTGAGCTTGTTGGCTGGGGGGAGGAGAAGTTGGAGGATATTTGCGAAATGAAACCTACATTGTTCCAGCAGTAAGTTATCAAAGTCAGAAAAGAAAGGGGCTGTAACTTTAGCAAGTGAACTTTAGTTCACTTTATCGGGAACTTGTCTTTATGGTGTTTTCAAGGCCTCTGTGCAATAATAATATATGTTTATATATTAAATATATAATAATATATTAATTATATATAAATTAATAAATTAATTATATAAATATAAATATATGAATAATATATTGACAACTTTCTTAGTGATTATTAATTGTCATTGGTAGACAATGCATCTGACGAAGTGGGCTGCAGCCCACGAAAGCTTATGCCCGCAGAAATGTGTTAATCTTTAAGGTGCTCCAGGACTCTCCTTGAGGAGAGTCTCCGAATTCAGCTTATTTTTATTAAACATTGATAGAGTGCCAGAAACGTGGAAAAGCAAATGTTCCCTGCTCTGAAGAGTTTACAGTCTGAGGTCCCAATCCTGCAAACACTTATACACAGCATTAACTTGATGCCCATTCAGTTTCACAGAGCTACTCAAGTGCGTCAGGTGAAGTATGTTGGCAAGTGTAAGCAATTTCAGAGCTCATAAGCCTGATCCTGCAAACCCTCATGTAAGTGGGTAGTAGAAACTCCCGGGAGCTGCCTAGTTCACCCGTGCTGTGCAGTAGCTGTCGCCGTGGGTAGTTCGACTGTCGTCAGTGCAAACTCACTGGAAGAGCAGGCCTGTAGGGACTAGTCGCGTGAGTGAGATTTTGTAGGCCCAGCCCATAACACATTCGTACGTGTGGGGTGCTAAATATAGCGACATGTACAATTCCGAAGTTACCGGATATTCAAAATGACAGTTAATTATATTGAACTGTGTGCAGCAAGTCTAGATTTGAAAGGGAACTAGTAACAATCCAATTTGAAAATAATGACCTTGGCTTCTTAGCTCCCCAATATTTAGGAAAAATGTGCCCCCACAAACTTAACACTTTGTAACCTGGGAATCCCCAGTCAGTATTATTTTTGTATTCTGATAACAACGTAATCTTTATTGTTAAAAATTATTTTACTTGTTAACCTGGATTTCCTATAATAGAATCTATACGCTGTGAATTCATAAGCTAACATGATTAAAAAGGCATCCCTTTTTGGAAGCAGATGCCTATAACCCATTAAAATTACTTATGCAATCTATTAATTCATATTTGTGAATGAAGCCATCTTTGAAGTAACACTTCATTTCTCAGTCCTGAGTGTTTGCTTTATCCTGTTTTTTATTTTGAGCGATTTTGTGGTAGATCTGTCATTCTATTAATACCTAATCCATTCAATCAGAAAATGTTTCAATCATGACCTGAAAATTAAAAGGTAGCATCCTTAATTAAATCAATAAACTAATTGCTGTATAGTACCAATTCAATTTAGGTGCTTTGATTGTTCTTCCTTAACAAGTGCTTGCAGACACCAAGTGACTTCAGACAAAGATTGTATCTGTCAGACTGTAAAACTTTGAACATTTAATTTCCATTAATTGATTTCCTCAGTGCTTCACAAATATGATCTCCAATTCTCAAATAGGGATTCAGATGAGATGATTTTATCTGCATAAATGCAAATAAAATAATAATCCAAAGCCCAGCTGATCTGAATTTTTTTCCTATAATATTTAATTATTCATAAACCATTCATGTACATAAATAGTTTCTAAACCAGATGAACAATAAGAATGAGGGAGCCCGACTGGTGGCTTTTGTTCAAGGCTGGCGTTCAGTAACGCTGTAGTAACTAGAATTGTTTGGATGTGTTTTTATGAAAACAAACTCCCTCAAAACCTACATGATAAATAGACGGCCCAAAGACATTAGCTGCATTATACATTAAAACAGCGGGATTTCAAGTACACAGCCATTTAAAAATCAAACCTCCTTTGTGTCAATTTTGCAGCTTAAACAGGGGAGGGTATTAAAAAAATCAGAGTCACATGAAAATGTTGACTTAATTTTTAAAAAAAATCTAAACCAGTTTATAAAACCTGAAGACATGTATTTACCAACTCACTCACATTGGCCAGATGGGAAATATGAATAATGGTTGTAGATGATGTATATTCTGCTGATGGCCCTCAGAGGAGTCCAGTTAGATCCTTACAGAAGAAGGCTTCCCAAAACTGATTGATACTTTGGAGCTAGAGAACAGCCTTATTTCAGTCTTTATAAATGAGAAAGCATGATCACTGCAGCCATGGGTCATCTTGAGATAGGCTGGGAGGAATTCACCTATTAGGAGGGCAAAGAAGGTATACATGGGAAGCAGGATTTCCAGGCATGATGCACACAATGAGAAAATTTCATGATGCAATTACTACCACATCTCAGATAGGATATAGTGGAACTGGAAAAGGTTCAGAGAGGGCAAGAAAGGTGATCAAGGGTATGGAATGGCTTCCATAGAGGAGAGACTAAAAAGATTAGGGATGATGATGATCTTAGAAAAGAGACACCTCAGGAGGGATACAGTAGAGATTCATAAAATCATAAATGGTATGGAAAAAGTGAATAGAGAAGTGTTATTTACCCTTTCACACAATAAAAAAACTGGGGGGGGGGGTCACCCGATGAAATGAATAGGCAGTAGGTTTAATACAAACAAGAGGAAGAGCTTTTTCACACAACACACAACTAACCTGTGGCAGTCATTGCCTTGGGTGGTTGTAATGGCCAAAAGTATATATGGATTAAAAAAAGAACTGGATAAGTTCATGGAAGATAGGTCCATCAATGGCTGTTAGCCAAGATGGTCAGGTACGCAACCCCCATCAGAAGTCAGGCATGGAAGACCAGGGTGGATTGTTCCATAATTTCCCTGTTCTGTACACTCATCTGAAGACCCGGTAGAGGCCGCGGTCAGAGAACGGATGCTAGGTAAGATTGTCCATTGGTCTGACCCAATATGGAAGCTCTCATATTTTCTGTATAGTGCCAAGAATCAAAAAGAGTAACATAAATAGGTAAAGCTACTACAGCAGCCTTCGGGCTGTATCTAGCTCAATTCACTTTTAGACTCTTCTGAAAGTCATTTCTGTCATTACTCTCCTGGGCCAGAGAACAAATCGAAAGGGAAGAGACTCATGTAAGTCCCCCCTCTTTTGCTAGCGCTTTTCCAGCCCCAACCGCTCCAATGGGAATAAAATAAAAACAAAGAGTCACTTGTGCTGCGCAGCCGAATCCTGTCAGATGGGGTGGTTGAGTGCCGAGCTCAGACCTTCTGCAGGCTTGCATGAAACGCTGCAGCTCATTCCAGACCCTTTTAGCTGCAAAGAGGTGCTGCCTGAAAAGCGGGTATCCCAGTCTTGTTGAAAGACGTGGACTTTTCAAATGAGACTCCCTAAGTCTCTAAGTTTGCATTCTGAATGCTGTCCTCTCCCTTCAGCAATGGAACTGGGACCATCTGCCACATTAGCGGTGATGAAGTAGTCCTAAGGATTGTCCCAAAGTAGCTTACTAATAACAATCAAGTAACGTGCTGATGGAAAAGAGGGAGTCTATCACACCAACAAGAACGATGATTCATGATCAAGTAGGAGGCAGTGGGGCCTGTGAGATTTTCAGTGGTGATGGCCGTATACTAGGGGCAGATTTTCAGAAGTACTGAGTATGCAGGGCTCCAAACAAAGTCAAGGGGAGATGTGGATGGCCAGGGCCTTTTGAAATCAGGGCTTGTGCAGCCTGGAATCGGGAAGCTTTTGTTTCCAGTGCCTGCTTATGAATTCAGAGTAAAAAATGCTTGGTTTTGTTTTCGTTTTTCCTCTAGTCGTGCCATCGAGTCCAACCATGGCCTCCTCCACTAGCCTCCCCTCGAACTGTAGCAGTTCCTCTGGGATTTTCTCCTTCTCACCAGCCAACATGGTCTCAGCGGTGAAACAGAAGAGCGCTTTTGCCCCTGTTGTGAGACCGCAAACCTCCCCACCGCCCACCTGCACCAGCACCAATGGCAATAGCCTGCAAGGTAGGTGAGCTCAGAACCGGGGGGGAAGATCGCTGCTCTTGAAACGGCGCTTGCGGTGCCTCCTGACGCACAGCATGGCATTGGAGTAGACGTCGTCGGAAGGGATGGAGCTGTCATGGTCTCTGTCCCATAGTTTGCTCCCGTAAAGAGTAACTGGGATCTGCCCTCAGCCCCCTGTGCCTCGCAGGTGCCTGGCAACAGAGCCTTTCGCTAACTCTACTAATGCTGCTGCGTTTAGTGGCGGTGGCTTTAAAAGGCCAGATCTAGCGTTTGGATAAAAATGAAAACCATGGCAGCTTACTAATCCCGTCCTTTTTCTTTCTTTCCTCTCTCCTTCCCTCTTGTCGTCCGTGATCAGACCAGTCTTTTGTGGACTCTAGCAAGTACTCCACTTCAGGCTCTCTGCAGGGGCTGGCCTTCTCCTGAAGTACGTCACTCAATCTCCCCTTCCTGTTATTTATGTGTTGCCTTTGTCGCGGTCCTCTGGTGCCGAAAGCCTGCCGACCCCGCGCGCGCTGCCGGGCATCCCAGCAAAGAGACAGCTGCAAAGCTTGCTGCATACGTTGGCCTTTAATAAACACCAGGCACATTCCTAACTAAAAGCAGCATTTCCCAGCTTGCTGCATAACAGGACCAATGCTTCTAGTGATTAATGTACAGCATGTAAGCCAATTAATCTCCGCAATGATGAAGTGACTCTTGAAAGCCTCTTCGGCCGTTAGTAATACGGGGAGCTTCTTATTTTCTCTGTTCCCTTCCCCTTAACTCAAAAATATATTAATATGGTTACATAAATACATCTTCAAGTGTTCATGCACACTGAGGGAATAGGAGATTCAACTACAGTCAGGACAGGATGCTGCAAGGAACAAAACTGCCCATTTCATTGTCTGGTGCAGTCTACTGTACAATGTGGTGCCTAACCTTCCCTTATAATTACTGTATGCCACTTTAGCATGCTGAGACATGTGCATTCTCATGCTCACTTAGACCGAGGGGTTTTCATAAGCAGATGCAGCCAACTGTCTTAGACTGCGCCTGAGGTAGGAATGCTCTATGATGCATGCTGTGCTTCACCCAAACCTGACGTCTGTTTTCCTTTCCATGTGCTTGTGCGACCCCTGTAAAAAGCACTGAGCAGAAACCAAACCCTTTAATTGTGAAACCCATTTCACGGAGGGTTTGTTTCAACATGAGCTGTTGAAAGTGTGTGTAATGTTCTAAGGAACGTGCATGCCATGCCACAGATCCATAATTCCAAAGGAGAGAGAAGTCTGCCTCACAATCAGAGCTGATATGGCATCATTCACAAAATAAAATCTATATGAATGGGGACTAGAAAGAATTCATTCATAAAAACTGGCATCTATCATGACTAAAGATAAGCATTGCATTCAGTGTACGTTAGACTAGTAAATTGGGGAGGTATAAATCCTTATGCTGAAATAAGTTATAATAAGGCTAGAACATATGAATCAGTAGCTTATTTATTTATTTATTTATTTTGGAGGTGTCAGTCAAAACCCTCATTTAACACATTAGAAATAAAACACAATCTGGTTTTTAATGACAGCTAAACCCTGGCTCACAGAAAATGCGCCACTGCCAGCATGCGGCAGATTTGAACAGCATTTATTTGCAGCAGCACCAGCTAGAACGATTTAGCCCTTGTGAATAAAATTGGAAACCGATATTTGGCTAACGTGAGCTTTTGAGAGTGTTTGTGTTTCTTCCGTCCCTCGCTCCTCTTGCTTTGTAGTGGCGAAAGTGCAAGAGCAGCAGGAGAAGGTGTTTTAAATCATTGTTTTTCATTCAGTAACACATGGAATTCCAGATTTCACATATCATATTATGAGAAGCAATTCTGGAATGAGTTTAGAGCACTAGTCGCAATTGGAGATTGTGGATTGCCTCCTTGTTGTATAATATCCAGAAAACACACCAATCAAACACACACCATTTTTATTTAGCAATTCAGTTTCAAAATAGGAATAAGACACCAAGAAAAACAGTTCATTTCTAGGGCACCACTGAACTTCGTGGTGAGTTAAAGACACATGGCCTTTAGCCCCGTGCCTCATGACACTACCCGAGGCATGCAATAATCACTCAGAAATGCACTGCCTGTTGTGCCTTATTGCTTATGTATAAGCCATGTATAAGGAGGCTGTCTTATCTCTCTTGGGCCTCTGGTTACACCAGAAAGCAATCAAGCTTTGCTTATGTAGCTTAGACATCAGCAGACCTCACTAGAACAGTAGCCAGGCTCATTTGTTGGTCTCTTGTGTTTGTAATTGGCTAACAGGAGGTACAAATTAGCATGGATAGTCAGAAATAATGCCCATTGCTGGGCGTTGTTCCTTTTAGAGGAAGTATGCTCACATTTCCCTCCGAGCTCTCCTCTTTCAGACTCAGCATCAGGCTGCCGCAGAGAGCATTTACATGGCCCTGTCGACGTAGCACTTAAGGACCCGGCAGAATGAAATGCCAAGGCTTTTAGGCAGAAAAGATGGGTTTTCCCCCCCCATTTGGCTTGTAATTTAATTCAGAATATCAGAGTTCCTCAGTAATAATAATGTCTTAAAAACCGACTTACATGAAGTATTTTTGTATCATTTCACTTACATTCCCCTGTAGCTAAATATGAGAGGCACCTGATGCCAATGGACCAGTCAGAGAGTGAGGAATTGCCTCTATTTACGTACGGCTCAGTGGTGGCGTCCCCACAAGTCCACGGGAGGGGGCTGTCCAGAGTTGAGCTGCCCCAGGAGAAGGGTTGTAATTTTTCTCTAGTTTCCTCCCTTGCTCCAGAGGAGGCAGGGACCTGCGCTAGACCGTCCCCTGGCACAAATTACTTACGCTTCTGCACCAGCTCCGCTGTGCTGGCCAGAGCATGGCGGGGACAGCGTCAAGACATCTCCCACTCCCTCCTCTTCCTCTCAACTTCCGCCCACCCTCATAGAGGAATAGTGGCTTCCACAGAGGCTGCTCTCACCCCTGCTCTGTAACCTGCAATATGAATAGCTGAGCCAAGAGGGCCTTGCAGCCCCCGATTCCCACCCACATGCTCTCGTATTAGGACTTTCAGCCATGGATCTCAAAGCGCATTACAAAGGTAGTAAATGTCATTGTCCCCCTTTAAACAGATGGGGAAACGGAGGCACAGAGCTGAATTGACTTGCCCACATGGCTCGTGACGGAACCCAGGTCTTCTAAGTCCCTGTCCAATGGCCCATGCTGTTCCCCCACATGTACACATAGGGTGAAGCACAATCGCACCCTTAACCGGGCCACTGCTATCACCTGCTTGGGTGGGAGGGCACTGGCATTCCCTAGAGTTTCCATTTCCTTGGACCCAACAAATGTCAGAGAAGCCACACGAGGCTTCCTGGTGGAGATAGTGGCTGGATAGATGCTTTGTTTCCCAGCCCTGCGTAGGGGCAGGATTGTCCTTCCAGGGCTGCCTATGCCAGAAGGAGGAGGTAATAGAGCCTTGTCCAATAAGGCCTAAGAATACTTCATAGCATCTTCCCCCTCCATGTGCTTTTTGGGCCCAGATCATCCCCATACTGAGGGCTAGAAACTCCATGACGTTCTCCATAGCAAGTTGTCCACAGATGGTTCCCTCGGAAAACCCAATTCCACAAAGACACTGTATATCTCCACCCATTTTAACTTTAGTTTAGATGCCCCCCGAGGGGCTGGTGGGAGGGGAATGCAGGTCTGCCTGGCCTGAGTATCACCCCCTGGGTATGGATTTCAGGTCTATGGAGGGGCTTCTTTGAGGGATGTGGGAAGAAGGCTGCAGAGGGTAACAGATGTGAGTCACATTGCTTAAGGCAATACTGGAAGGTGTTCAGAGACTATGGTGCTGAGTATGCCATAAGCATCCTGAACAGAATAGAAAGGGGCCCTTCCTCCTCAGGGGGTCTTTGGAGAGACAACCCTAATGGGGAACCATCTCCGCCTTAGAGTTTGTCTTTGCCCTCCCTCAACAATCACCCTGCAGCTCCACCTTGCTGTTATTTCTTTAGCCTCAGCCCTGGTTTTATGGCTGAAACTATAGCAGCTTGTTTGGGCAACCCTAAAAAATGAAGTACTTTAAAGCAGCCCCAAATATAACCCAGCCCCTTGCCAAAATGCCCAGTGCAATCATCCTTTGTGAAAATATGGCTGGGTGATGCTCTCCAAGACTAGATATGCAGCTAGACAGTTGGAACATGTCACCTCTTAGGACGTCATATAGCAAACATGGATGTGTTTTGTGTTCTTGCCTTCATCTCTCATTTTATTTCATTTCATCAGCGCCGTTTACTGGAGCTGGTTTCCCTGCATTGATTAGACTTGTAATTCTTGCACATATGGTTGTGTTTGCAAAGAAAACATTTCCCTCCCCCTCAACCCCAAGTCTGCAAGTCTTTCACTTTGGCTTGGTTCTTATCAAATGATTGCAGCTGTAATTAAAGCACAATGAATTAGAACCAGTCACAGAGCCGAGTTCTTCCCTAGGAAATCACTCGCCCAGATGGCTGAGATGGCAGCTGTGGTGTTTTAAATCATGCACCCACGAAGTGGCAGCCAACCTGAAGTCTAGTATGCAATTTATATCCTCTTGCAAATAACCATGCAACTAGCATTTTAAAGATGCAATCCTGTTATAACATTCACCAAGAACCCATGTGACTACTCCCTGTAAAGATATTTGCAGTAAGCTCTAAAGCTTCTCTCTCTCACCAACTGAGGTGGGTCCAAAAAAGATATCACCTCACCCACTTTGTCTCTCTAATATCCTGGGACCAGCATGGCTACAACAACCTTGCATACTTACAGTATTTCATTCAGCCACTAGATGTGCCGTTGTTTTGTACAGGTTGTGCATGGCTATGGACCCTGGTAAACGAAGTGAGACAAAGCTGGAAGTGAAACTGTGAGGAAGTCTATTGTTTTTCTGTAGCTCTTTTCTTGAATGAATGCCTTCTGCTTAAAAGAGCCTGTGATTTTCTATATCATGATGCACCATTCCAATTGGAGGCAAGCTGCAGTGGGAGCCCTGACAGAAGGAAAGAGAGGAAATTACACTGGGAAGGACAGTACAGTAAAATTATCAATCCACCTTAAACAAACAAAAGAGACGACATTCGGAACTAAGACTAAAACCCAACGCTTGGTTCAGCCCACTAGTCAAGCATCCCCTAAAGGTTTTTGGTGAGACCCCAATATGCCATCATGCTGAAACACACACACAAAACCCCCTGGATTAAGGATTTAGTGCAACGTTAACTTGGAACTTTCTTGTGTCTGGGGATTTAAATGGCTCTCAGGACCACACAGGCACCACTCCCGGTAGTGTCAATTTCCAGCAAGTTTTTAAATAGTCAATGTTAAATGAATCAGTGTGTGCCGCAGGCTGTGAGACTCAGGGGAAGGCGTGTAGCTCGGCATTGTGTCAGCCCTGGGATGGCCAGTCGTTGCCTACCCATTGGTTCTGCGGAGCCTTTGGATCAGCTATTTCAATCCCAGATGGTCATTCTCAGCATTACCTATGTCTGTATCGGGTGCATACCGGCCTGCGCCTAAACTCTGTCATCCACCGAGCCCAGGAACACTGTGTGACAGGCTTGGCCATCCACTCGTCAGCAGTTTGAATGCTAAACTGACCGTGGCTGGGAAAGATGGCTAAGTAAAGGATCCAGTGTTAGTGTACATAAGACAACACCCCATGGCTTTTGCACACACTGCTGGCATATGGGATGATAGCGGTATGCCCACACATGGAACAAATGGCTCTGTTCGTCCTAAGAAATTAACAGAATTTATGAAAATGCCTAGGCTTCCTCAACCAGCAGCAACCAAAGTCTGCCGCTAAGAACCGAAAAGTGGCTGCATCTGAGCTCAGATAGTACGCTAAATTTACGCTAGAAAAATGTCATTGATGTCAGCTGTTAGTCCTGATTTACATTCGTGTCAGTGAGATCAGAATCGGACTTCTTGTATTTGATGCATGTGCTTCCATTGTGTATGACTGGTAAATGTAGTGGGGTTTTGGAACTGAAGTTGAGATGCAAAGAAGTCACTTTTTCTTCTTTTTTCTCCCTCTCTCCTCCTGTTAACAGCTATATCTGGCATGATTGTTCCTCCCATGTGAAAGGATTGCCTTGAAGAATTTGATTGAAGAGGTTGAATTCTGCTTCAGAGAGATATCTGATACAAGTCCCAGAGTGGAACTTTTTACTCAGGCCTTTTTAGAAAAATAAAATACAATAAAATAAAGAGGGATCTTATGAGAACTGCAGATTTTTAAACAAAAAAAAATCACCATCCTTGCAAATACTGAAATTAACAAAGAACCTGCAATTGCAAGGTGTTGATTCGAGTTGTCCATCCCAAGTACATGGGAGAAATATTTATTCTGTGTTGATAAAGAAAATCCACTTTTTCTTGGTTTTTGTTTTTTGTTTGTTTTTAATTTTTTAAAGCTTGATTTAACTCAACAGCCATTTGTCTTTTATAAATCATCCAGTTCTGCCAGGGACACTAGAGATGAAATTTCAGGTTTTTAATTTATGACCCTTTTTTAAAGCTGTGTAACAGGAAATGAAGTGGTAACATTTACAAACAAGTCAGTAAGGGACAGAATAGAAGTGCCAGTTAGTTTTTCTTAGAAGAATAATGGCCATTTAATTAAGAGTCAGCTCATATGTGTTGCTTATCCAGGGATGGTTTGCTAATCCGATACATTTTTCATTCTCTAATTAAATAGATACCACTGACTAAGAATCTGTTCTTTTAAAACAGGGAGAGAATTTGTAAGCTTTGTTTTTAATATCAGACTAAATAATTGTGTAAATAATGCGATGAGAAAAGTTGACGAAAGTGTAGCTAAGGACATGAATAGCGTAAACTGATGTCTTTAACTTGGAAACCCAGTGCCTCTGGATATAATGCTGAAACTGCATAATTAGACTAGCATGGCTCTCTATTTAGCTTATATCAGACTCTTTCCAAATGCGTGGCCTCCCTTGAGTTTAGCATAACCTGAGCTGTGCATACAAAACTCTTTTGGATTTTGTGTCGCTGTCTAAAGACACAGACTCAAGCCATTATTACATGTTGGGTATTTTCCTTCTCACTTCAGTCTATTTGTTTCGATGGGGCAGAATCAGAATTGACTCGTCTGCAGTTCTGCAGTCTCCTAAATGATCTAGAAGCACACATGTTTTTTGTCAGCCTCCCGCTAGGATTGTTGCTGGATCAGCCGACCCTCTCAGTTTGTAGCATAATATATCAAGGAACAGATAACTGCTTTTGAATAGTAAATGGAAACATGAATTTGAATTTGCAGGTGGGTGGGAGGGGGAGGAGTCGTGATGAAGGTTTCAAATCAAAACCATAGGTTCTGTTTCACAGGAATTTTGCTATCATTATCTGGGAAGTGTTCTTAAAACTATTAGTCAAAGAGGCAGCAAAGCTCTGAAGATGCATTACCTGATATTTTTTCTTTGCTGTTGTGTTTTGTATGTAGTTATAAATACTGTAGATTTTTTGTGATTTTTTGCCAAAGTTGTTGTTCTATTTATACATTTTAATGTCTTAAGACAGTTTTTCAATGTCACAAAAAAAGAATTACTGCATATTTTGCAAAAAGCGCTCACTACCTTTAGCTTGCACATACTTGCAAAATGAATTAAAGGAAAAAAAAGCTGTTTTGTTTTGGGTTTTTTTTGTTTGTTTGTTTTAAAGGGGATTTTGTAAAATATGCATATAAATAATGTATTTATCTTTGGAATTTGTACATTGCTTTTTCCCCCATCCCCAGTTTATTTTATTGTGTATGTTTGCTATGTGAAAAGTGCTGATTTGTTTG
This sequence comes from Mesoclemmys tuberculata, assembly GCA_007922155.1. NCBI lineage: Eukaryota > Metazoa > Chordata > Testudines > Chelidae > Mesoclemmys > Mesoclemmys tuberculata. Next base: position 31,059,398 of record ML675615.1, on the reverse strand, counting down.
GTCACTCACCGTTGTATTAGCTGTTTAAATGTGATTTTAAAACATTTCATTTATAGGGTTTTTTTTAAGATCGTTTTAAACCATGCTTCCATTTTTTTTAATTTCCACCTGAAAGCCATTGTCTATTTTTGTATTATTTGTAAGTTAAGAAGTTTTTTCCAATATATGGCAAAAAGTAGCATATTATTCTTGTAGCATTTAGTTATGTAGATTTTAAAAAAGTATCCTTTGCTTTTGAGGCTTAACAAAAAAAATAATGCTGTTTTACTCTATTAATATGCATGGGATCTCTCCTCTTTGGAGTGACGCATTTTTGTGCATTAAATATGGGGAGAAACTTCATAGAACTCAATGAAAATACTTTCTTTCTTAAGTCTGCTTGTATATTTCTCTGTCTTTCACATAAATATAAACCAGCAGATTGGATGCCTTAACAATGCAAATCATATTCATTTCACTTGTACATTGTACTGTGCACCAGAACTGTCAATCGTCACTAACATTCTAAGAAAAAAAAAAAAAGAATTGAAAAGCACAAAAGAACTGTTTTTGTTACCTTACGACAATGTAACTTTTTTCTAGTAGAGCAAGAAATCATTTACAACGATGCTGCAACTGTGCATGCTTCCTGTATGAATTTTGCAATGGTTTTCACTAAAAAGTCACAGTGTGATCTTTTGGGGGGTGGGGGAGGAAGGGAAGTAAACAGGATTTTTTTTTCCTGGTGAGCAAGTAAAAGAAAACTGGAAAATATGAGAGACATCAATGTATTGCTTCTCTGTACACCAAACGATTATTCTAATTCACATAGTAAGCAACAGCACGGCAAGGTAATCAAATTTAAAGCCATATTTTGTCCAGTGATGCCCTCAGCTGCTCCCATAGAACTCCATTCTAAGTTGTAGCTTTTTAGACCTCTGTGTTAGCCATGTATATTCGTAAACCTTTACTTCGATGTCCAAAGATCCTGGAACAATGTGTTTTGTTGCAGCTATTTCTAGTGATCGGATGAAAGGAAATTGATCAAAACCTCCCTGCAAAAGACCCCCTGTCTCTTACAAAATAAAAGCTGCCACTCTTTTCAGAATATGGCTTTAAGTGGAAATGTTCAGATTTCAGTTTCAAAAGGTGAAGCTACACAATGACTGGATTGCATAAAGTATGCCGATTGCCTCACAATTGTACTAGAACGCAGCTAAAATGAAGTCATCTCTGAAACTACTAACCTTTCACCTTCTTATCTAAATCTTTTTGACTAGACACACACACTGTACAGTTCTATTGTTAGAGAAACTAACTACTGTAGAGATTGTTATAATTTTTTTGCAGAAATTCAAGCTGTAAAAACTTTTCAACTTTCACAATATTTAATTAAAGTTACTTCCTGTCTGTGACTAGAGCCCCTGGTTGTGTCTTTATTTATCTGCTTCTGCTGCTCAAGAGACCAGGATAACTACAAGGTGGAAGTGAGACGTTCCTGGACAGCCCTTTTCAAAATACAGAACTGCAGAAAGTGACAAAATATCTAATTATCATGAACTGTACTCATGAAAACTACCTGAAAGGGGGCTCCAGAGAGGATGGAGCAAGGCTGTTCTCAGAGGTGGCAGATGACAGAACTAGGAGCAATGGTCTCAGGTTGCAGTGGGGGAGGTCTAGGTTGGACATTAGGAAAAAGTTTTTCACTGGGGGGGAGGTGAAGCACTGGAATGGGTTACCTAGGGAGGTGGTGACATCTCCATCTTAGAGGTTTTTAAGGCCCAGATTGACAAGCCCTGGCTGGGATGGTTTAGTTGGGGTTGGTCCTGCTTTGAGTAGGGGGTTGGCCTAGGTGCCTGCCTGAGATCCCTTCCCACCCTAACCCTCTATGATTTTATGAAACTCCTCTCATGCTGCATTGAAACATGCTGATGTCAGCTAACTTTTGCTTATCTTATAATGAAGTGTCATCCCCATTTATCATTGGCCTTATTTACATCACAGTGTTACAGCAAAGCCTCAAGGCCTGATTCTGGCTGTGTGGTTGTGCAATGACTAAGCACACTGGTTGTACAATAACACAGCTAGAACCAGCCCTTGCTGGCTCAATACACCGGGCTGATGAAGGGTGGGCAAAAGGCAGTCGCCCTGTTTTGCAGCTTAGGCTCAGAGAGATTAAAGGCGTGCTCCTGTGTTCATTGAAGTCAACCGCATGACTCCCATTGACGTCAGTGGAGTGGCATCAGACCACGGGTGACTTGCCCGACATCCCACTGGAAGTCTGTTGCATGGCCAAAAACGGCGCTCACGTGCCCTGAGTTGCAGCCCACTGCCCTAACCACAAGAACATCCTTCCCCGCCATAGAGCTGGGGCGGGTGCCTATGAGGAGTTTCTCTTTTGCCTGTTTTCATAGTAAGCATCGATCACCTACAAGCTAGGGCTGATGGCCTTCATTCCAAAGGGTTCACACAGCCCCTTCCTCCTTTACTCTACTAAAGCAGCGGAACGAGAGAAGTGAGTCATACCCTGTGGGTTGAAGATGTTGCTGCAACTACACCCAAACCTGCTGTTTTAGACACAAGAAATCCTGCATCTTGGCGGGGGGGTGGGGGGGGGTCAAACTAACCCAGTGGGTCTGTGAGTCAGATGGGAGTGAAGAATTACAGCCTTTTGAGGGCTCTGTTAACAGATGCAAAGCTGCTGCTGCCCACCCTGCCACCGCCCTTGGCGTGATGATGGGAAGGGGGTGTTTCCCTGGGGCGGTCGCCTCTAGTTTAATTTTTGTGCAGAAAACAAATAAAACAACCTCCAAAAACACTTCCAGGTGAGTTCCCCTGTGTGTGGGGGGGGGGGGTCAGTGGGGGAGGGACACTGGCATCCGCTAGCTCCACCAAAGATGTGCACCACTGGCTCCATGGGATGGACCCCCCCCTCCCCCAACACCTAGTACTGTATTGCCCTCCAGTGGCTGCAGTGCAGCAAAGGATAACTGTGGTGCAGTATAAGTGGATACAAACAGCATGCTTCATATAAACTCAGCAATTACCGCCCCCCCCACCCCGAACTCTGATCGCAGCAAGGCGACGATGCAAGGTCTAGAGAGAGACAGACAGACACACACACACAGACACACACACACACACACACCCCTCGATGGGCAATTCTAAAACGTGTTGTTTGTGCCTAATGGCAAAGCGTTGCGGTGTGCGTCTGCGCTGCGTAGCTGTGTGTGAGTGTGACGACCTGGGGGTCCATGGGCGGGTTACACGTTGGACTGGAAAGGATACTGGTTATTCACAGAGGCTGGCGTTGAGTGTGTGTGGGTATTTTGGTGTCTGGGGAGTCAGGTGTGTGGGACGGGGGGGGGGAGGGGGGGGTTAATGTTGTGTAAACTGGTCACGGCCTTGCTTGTCAGTGGTTGCACGGAGCAACTCTACTTTAGCAAAGCTTTTTGTTTGGGAGTTTCCCTGGCTTGTTAAATGCTAAGAGACATGCGGCTGCGCGTCCGTCCCGTCCCCGTCTCACCCCCCGCCCGCACGACATGCTGTCAGAGAGGCTGGGGACCCCCCTGCCCTATTTTTATGCTTCTGCTCACCTACTGGAGCCTGCTTCTGCAGTCCTTGATACCTGCACCAGCCTCACACCTATGCCCCCCTTCTCCTCACTCTGCTTAACACCCCATGCCAAGACATCGCCTTGCAGCTCGTCGGCCTTCAGGGCACCCAAACTCCTCGCATGCCAGTCGCTTGCCCACTGCAGTGGTGCCCCTGGCCACGCCTGGGCCCGTGGCCTCTGTTCCACTTGTAAGCGTTGGTATGGGTCATGTGCAATGGGGTAGGGGCTTTAGGGGCCAGGAGAGGGCAAACAGCTAGGCCACCCAGCTTCTGAGGTAGAAGCCTGGAGAGCAGCATTCCCTGGCCCACTGAGCTAGACAGTGGGGTTGGGGGTGGGTTTGCTGCAGAGAGACCAAGAAGAAAGGATGGTCTAGTCAGGAGTTAGGAAGCTACTCTGGCTCTCGGAAGACCTGGCGTCTAGTCCCAGCTTGACCACAGACTTCCTGTGCATCTTGGGCAAGCCACTCATTTGCTCTATGATGAAGGTCCCCGTCTGTAAGATGTAGAGAATGACATCTTCCGCCCAAGAATGGTGTGACGATGCCTATTTTAAAAGCTTGTAAGGTGCTCAGATACATCAGTTATGGGGGGCCCATACAAGCACCTTACCTTGCTACATTATTGTTCCAATCCTAGGAGTAACCTCGCTGCCTTTTCTAAAAAGCTTCCCTTGAGAATGCCCTGGGGTAACTTGCTTGGCAATGACCCTGCGTTAGCACCCCCTGTGTCAGTATTAATCTAGCCACTCCACAGGGGTTGGTTCCAGCACCCAATGCTTGTGGGTTACCCTAGACCTCTAGCCCAAGAGCAGGGACTGCAATTCCACCTGGCTTTTCTGGGTTTGCCAAGACTAGCAAAGATCGTCAGGGTTAGTTACTCTAACTTCAGCCTTTCCACTAATGTAGACACAGGTTAAGCTCTTTTTACTCTGATTTAGCTGGCCATGGTGCAACATGGGGCTACGTTAGCTAACCTTAACCCCTTGTCGTAGTCGCGACCAACCCTGGATGGGGTATGCAAGATATGGGAGCATTCCTGGCACCCTCTCCTGCCACAGACACATCGCATACCTGCATCGGGGCCGGGTAGCATCTGGCCTTATCTGACAGCCTGCTTCTGCCACCCTTATCCACCTTACTCATGTGAGTGTTGCCATAGATTTTAACGGGGCTTGTACCAGGCGACAGCGGAGTGAGAGGCCACTGTCCCCTGCTCTGACAGGTATTAATGAAGCTGATGTTGCCCTTGCTCATATGACTGAGGGCAGGAAATAAAACCTCTGATGACCAGTAGGGGAGGGCATGGTGGCTTTGTGTGTGGCATTGGAGATACTGCCACTGGGACACTGTGTCCAGCTGTGGCGTGGGCACACTAGAAACCGAGCCTGGCAGAGCCCTGGAAAGGATTTGGCTGAGAGCTGCACGGCTGCCTTGGGCGGTTGGAAAACCTGCCTTACAGTGTGAGATATGAGCGCGTTTTCTTTAGCCTACAAAGAAGACGTGAAGAAGCGATTTGACAATGGGCTGTAAGTGCTGAGACCCTTCACTCTAGCGGCTGTGGCAAAATGAGATCAAATAGCTCACAGTTGAAAGCAGAAAAAATTCCAATTGGCAATGAGGCAATTTTTGAACAGGTGGGGTAATTAACCGTTGGGCTCGCCTTACCAAGTCATCCCAGCTTGGAGTCACAACATCGAAATGGGGCAAGGGCATCTCCTGACCCAAAAGCTCTAGGTATCACAAGCTATTGGGCTGGATAACGGTCACATACACAAGTGGGTAGCATAGTTCCCACCAGTGCAGGGTGCACAGCTTGAGTGGCTGTGACCGAGCTCATTCAGGACGGCAGAGATGCTGAGCAAAGCAGTCGCTTCTGACCTTACCACTCCATGGCCAGTTGGAATTAACTGCGTCATTCCTCTGAATGGTCTGTTGACACTGAAGTCTAGTCATGGAAATGGATGTGTCCCCATTGTTAACGTTTTCCCAGCTACTATGCATCTCTGTTGGAGGCCGTGATAGGTGATGGGAAAGGTGAGATGGCTGTAAGACATAGCATTCTGTGGGGCCCTCATTTCCCTTGCTGGGCCAGCCAAAGGAGTGCCTTGCCATGCCTTACCTCGGGAAGAACTGGCGTGTGGGGTAATTAAAACCAGATGATGTTGGCCTTCCCAGCATAAGTGTAGGGTTGGTTTTTGGCGGGGGGGATGGGGCCGGATACATGAGCCACTTCTGGGCTTCCCAACAAGCTGCCCTGGACCAGGAGGGGAGCAAAAGACTTTGTCTCCTGTCATTTTTGCTTTCTGTCTGCTAGCAACTGATCACATAGCCAGACTCTGCCACTCGCCTTCCTCTCCCTGCTGGTGGCTTCCTTGTTTAGTGCAATGTGAGCAGGCAGCTGAGGGGGCAGGAGAGAAGCAGGGACAGTTCTGGCCTGGGCGCTGGAAAAACATGTCGTGAGAGACATTCCCTGCCCCCAAAAGCCTGCAGCCTAACTAGAGACGGCCAAGCGGTATTGTTATCTCTATTTGAGAGCTGGGGAAGACAGGCACAAAAGGAGGGAGCATTGCCCGACAGCATACAGGGGATCATGGAAGCTCAAGAGGAAATTAACCCCCCATGTCCGGAGTTCCAGTCCAGTGTCTTAACAAAAAGATCATCCTTCCTCTTTTCCTCTACTGCTTTCAAATGAGCTTCTTAATTCTAACTCGGGGCCTCTTTGCTGGTCACCTGGAAGATGGCCTTCAGGGAGATGTTTGCATTGGCTAAGCGGATAGAGGGAAGCCACAGCACAGGCACTGAGTTGCACAGATGGGACATAGGGAGGTTTCAGGACATCAGCAAGGGAGCGAGGGTGTCGCCCTGCAAAAACCCACAGCCTCAAATGTGCCACTTTGGCCGACGTCAGCCTTCCCTTCTGCCGCTGCCTGAGCATGCTGGCTTGGTGTGCTGCCCTGAGCTGGAACGAGACGCAATTCTTCACACTGCCCTCTGCCATTGTTCGAAGCGACTTGTTCCTTGCGTCAGCCAGGCCGACGTGTCACTCCCCCTCCCTGCCCGTCATGCTGCCCTGCTACCATTTCCTTTGCTTTCTCTTCAACCTTTGCCGCATCATCAGCTTCTCCAGAGGGTTCCATATTTATATCAGGGGGAAAATGCAGTTGCCAGGATTGGAAATATTTTGTTACCTTTTTTCACTTAAGTACAAGGCATTTTTATCTTTGCTCTCTGGAGACTTGTGCTACAGTGGGACTGATGTTATCCACTTACTCAATGCACTTTAGTTCAATAATGATTACAGAACTTCTACATAATATATTAGGCAGAGCTGATTTCCCAAGGTTTGTACTCCTCAATCTCCCCAAGCATTTAAAATGAGGCTTTTTTTTATAGGTATGCTATGAATGATATGCCGTTCAACCAACAGGATTTAACAACAGCAGCAACAAGGGGCAGGCCTGGAAGATGTGGCATTCCTCCCCAGGAAAATGTCAACAGTTGCAGCTGAGCTGACATAAGAAAAAGGCCCGGTGAAGGGTTGGGTCGTGTGTTATTTCATCATTAGAGCAACAAGGGGCAGGAGGTAATATTGGTTGCTGGACCAACATCTGCTGGTGAAAGAGCCAAGCTCACCAATTTACACAGAGCTCGTCTTCTCGTTTATTTTATTGCTGATCCTTATCCTCAGCACGGCACTGTACAATGACACAGCACATAAAGCGCCAGGAGCTTGGTGCCCCCCCGCAAGCTGGGCTGGGGTTTTGAGAATTCAGCACCCAGCAGTGCCCATGGGAGGAGCTGGCTACATAAGGTCTGTCTACCCTGCAATTAGATGTCCGCAGCTGGCCTGGGCCATCTGACTCTGGCTTGTGGGGCTTTGGCTGAGGTGCTGTTTAATTCTGCTGTAGACATGTGGGCTCGGGCTGGAGCCTGAGATCTGGGGTTCTGCCCCCTTACAGGGTCCTAAAGCCCAGGATACAGCCTGAGCCCAAATGTTCACACCGCAATTAAACAGCTCCTTAGTCAGAGACCCGAGCACCCCAATCAGTTGACAGTGGCCAGCCATGAGTTTTTAGTTGTCGTGCAGCCATACGCTTATTTGGATGTTTAAAATCCTGGCCCTGATGAGTATTTAATGGTCCTGAACTGTCACACCAAAGCAAAATGTCCCCAAGCGTCGAACGGATCCGGTCCAAAGCCAGATCTAAAGCTTGCAGGCCAGTGTTATCCTCGCTGTACAGGTAATGTGAGGGCTCCACAATCTAGCTCCTCTTCCCTTGCTGTGCTGAGGGAAGCTCCTGCTAGCATCAGCAACGCCAGCACAAATGCAGCCTTTCCCCCCACCCTCTGCTGAAGGCTTCTGGTCGGCCCACTGGCTTTGACTCCAACTGGCAAGGCAACAAGGAACCACCGCTTCCAAAGCAGCCCATGGAGGCTGGGAGAGGGACCCACAGGCAGCGAAAGCCACATTGAGGGCTAGGGACTGAGATGAGAAAAAAGGATTTTTTGACCAGCGGGTTTGGTAATGCCGGTGTGGGGGGTTGAATTTGGAGCCTGAACTGATCATGAAGAAATTGCGGGCAGCTTCCCCCAAAAGGCTCCCAGGATAATGCAATTTATCCTTATTTTTTAATCTAATTTCTTTACTTTGTGGGGGGATGGCAAATGGGAACTGAAGGCTTGGACTCACTCTTCGGGAGTGTTTGGGACCAGCACGACTGCAGAGTTGACTCACGGCTGTCAAGCCATGCACGTGAGACACCAGTGGCCCGCCATTGCTAACCCAGCCACCAGTCACCACTTACCTCTTCCCATTTGTTGCTGCTGCTGTCATATGTAACCTACTCGTCAGTCCAAAGGTGTTATGGTCCGCCCCCTCTGCACCCCCTTTGTTACTGTTCACAGCTCCAGAGCCTGGCTCTTTAGCACAGGCTGGAGAAGCACACCCAGGGCTTTCTGAGTGTGCCATGACCATCTCCGTAAGAGGGAAGACATCATTTGAAAGAAAAGAAAGAGGTTTAAAAAGTGTAGCTCTTCATCGCCTCTGGTTCTGAGGCCAAAGGCTGCTTGGGATGTCTCTGCCTGGCCAACATTAACGCAGACCGTGCACCTATTATTTCTGCTATAAGCTTTCTGAATCCAAGTACATCGGGGATCATAGACCAGCCAAACCCACACCGCACCTATGGGGCCCCAGTACCAGCGTGTGCTCAGTTCTGGCTGACCCCACCCCCGCATGACGCTCTCGGTATCAGAATCAGTGTATTTGTCCCTCCCTGTTACACAGCAATTGTGTGATTCGACTGGATCAGGGAGCCAGCTACTCCAATAGCCTATGACCAAGAGTGACCAGGATCAGCTGATTCAGACGAAGTGCAAGAAACCCAGTAACTAGGTGATAACCTGCCCTTTGGGGCGGGAAGGGGGGTGGAGTGTGTTTCTTCCTAACCCCCGTTAGTTAGAGATTCTCTGTGCTGCAGAGGTCTCCTTAGTCCTTTCCTTTTTCTCTTGTAACTCTGAAGATTGTTGTTTTCCATATAAACGTCCACTCCTGTTTTCGATCCAGCTAAAGTTCTGGCTTCAGGGGTATCTTGTGGCAATGAGTTCCACAAGCTAACTGGCTTTATTTATTATCCATAAAGTATTATGGTTTAGGGTAAGGAATTAAGACAGCTGTTCCCTAATTTGGGGAGATTTGGAGGGCCCTGAAGGGGGCGTGTAGATAAAAAGGGGATATCATTGCCTTTTACAGAAGCATTTGGTAGATCCGTATGGAAAGAAGAAATGCAGCTGATGCTCCTTGCAATATCCTGATTTAAAAGACCCTTTGGAAAAACTCATCACCATGAAAATCTTTACATGATGCTGTTTGTTTGCCTGATTAACTTTATAATTACTTAATGCAGGGAAAGAGCAGCGCAGTAACATTATTGACGTGCAAAGGGCTGTTTTGACAATTTGAATGCAAATCAGAGCTGTAAAAAACAAACAAAGACACCAAAACAAACAGACCGCTAGGAAAGGCATTTGAGAACTACCAGGCAAAGTTTCTGCCTGCTCTCACTGCAGAGCAGCTGCGGAGCTCTCACAATTGCATCTCCTGGTCTCAAAGACATCGGAATAATTAATTCATCACTCATTAATATTGTGAGTTTCAGGCAGCTGCCTTGAGCCCCTGCTTGCAAGAAAACGTAAGCTTTCTTGAAGGGCCATCAGGCTGGGGACTGTAGTGCTTCTGTAATCACAGCCCTGCGTGCTACAGGTGATTTGACAAGACTGCAATGATATTTATATCAAAATGCTCAGGCGCGTGGGTGTCAACATGGAGCGTTTGTTCCTCCTTACAATAACTGTTAGGCCCACTATGGTTTAGACACTACAGATCCGCTCTAACACTATTTATTTTATTTCAGCTATCACTCTGATTTGTCAGGTGTATTTTTATGCACAGCAGGTGTACCCTAATGGTGTTAAGGCATAAACAGAAAATTGATGGGCTTAGACACCCATTAGCTAATGGATTACTAAGCAAAAGGGACTCCGTTTAACCCCAGTGCACTTAGCCTACGGTTGGGAGGAATGTTAAAGACTATAAGCTAACACTCCATCTTCACTACATGGACCCAAGGGAAGAGAGCTCAAACTTTAATGCTGTGCTTTTGATAGACAGGTGAGGGAACGTGGCTATCATTATGTAATCACACAGCTTTGGAAACTGTTTATCATCTCCACAACATGCCCCATGAACTCCTAACTGTGCTTGACCTGCTTTGCTGTCATTGCAACTTGATAGGTGGATGGAAGGGGTTAAGTAGAATAAAATTATAGCAGACAGAGTAAATTCCCGCATTCCACCTACAGAGTGTACAGTGAGTCTAGAGCCATGTGGACTGATGCTTGAGAGGCTATTATCCAGAATATCGTACACCTGTGTAAATTAACAACGTGCCATATTTTACTAAGATCTTCTTCCGACCTAGTCTTTAATCAGTTGGTTCAGGTAGATGTGGCTCATTAGCACTGGAGCAATGCAATCACTTTTCCTTCCCCAAATCCCATGATTTTATTGGCCTGTTAATAGTTTGATTTGTTGTCAGTGGGAACAGGGAAGGATTCCAAATCAGTGATGATATTGTGCTACAGATATCCAGAAGAATGAATAACTGAGATAATAAAACACAAGCAAAAATGCACAAAGTTTACGTTTTCTAACTTTTTTAAATCAGGTAACATCAAATTTTATGTTTCCTTTCAAATATGAATAGACGGCTCTGTACAGTGAATCCTTGTATACGCCAGGATTTGAAACAGGAACAAGGCTGTCACTAAAGAAATAGAATATAACAGGCCAAAGCTGCATTTCAGGATTTGCCTTTCGACAAGGAAACAAGTCACATTGGCTTTCCCTGCCCACCAACACAATCAGGAACCACCTTTTGAGATTGGTGCACTATCAAAAGCTAATTCAAAAGGAGTCTTCTGTGGCTACCAGTTAAGCCCTAAACTTGCAAACGTGCTGGCTCACATGCTTGAAGTTAAGCCTGTGCAGATATGTTTTCAGGATGGCGGCCAATGGGCTGAAGCCAAAGACCACTAAAAATCCAGATAGGGTAAAATGTGGCAATGTCTCCATGCCTATGTCTACACGGCCCCCTGAGCCCAGGTCAGTGAGACCCAGCCTTGTGGATTTGGTGTGTCCAAGTCTGTACTTGAGCATCCATGCTGCATTGTAAACCTAGGTTTACAATTTCTGGACTTAGCTGTGCTAACTCATCCATCCTGCGGTACGCAGCCCTTCTGCCTGCGGTCTGCGGCTTGCCCCGTGTCCGCACTGCAAAAGGTTTGAACCTGAGTCTCAGCAGAACTTAGGCGCCGTCATCCCCTCCACACAGCAGGGTCCTAGGCGCGGGGTCCTGCGTGCTTGCTGACCCGAGGCAGGCTGATCTGCACGTGAACAGAAGTGGGACTTGGGCTCAGATGTGAGACAGAACCCAGTGCAGCTCTATTCTAAGGGTGTATCTACAGTGCCAAAAAACCCAACGAACCACCCCCAAACGGGCAGAGAGTCTCAGAACTGCATCAGCTGATTCAGACTGGGTACAGAGCTGAAATAGCATGGCTCAGCGATTCTTCAGGCCCACCTCTCACAACGGGGGATGGGATTTAGGTGCCTAATTCCCTTAAGCACTTTGGAAAAATCCCAACCGAACTCTAGGGGTGAAATCCTCTCGGCTCTATTCGAATCAGTGGCAAAACTCCCCCTGACTTTTGTGGAGCCAGATTTGAAACGTAGGTCCCCTAAGGAGTGTAGAGAGCAACACGCAGAATGTATTGCTGTTCAGTGAGAAGGGCCTGGGACGGCTGGTATTGAGGCCCAGCTAAAGTTACAGAACACACGGGATATAACGTCAGCTCCACCCTTGGGGTGGGAGAGAGTTATGCTGGAGCCCATCAGCACTTGAGCAACGTAGCAACTGGGCCGTTAGCTTCCCAACAATCATTTTATGGAACTTCTTGAGCACCAGGGTATCTTTTTAATTCAGCTTCTTTATTGTCCTTCCTCCATATTGCAGGGGTTAATTTACAGCAGATGTCAATCGTAACAGTAGCAGCCTCCTTAGCAGTGGCTCCCATTTGGCACGCTCACTATATATATAAGCAGCGTGACAGAGCAGGAGGGATTTTGTCTCTCTAATATCACCTTCCCCTGTGATAGACTAGCTTGCCCACTAGATCAGCACATGCTTGGCTGAGCAGCACAGAGGGGCTGACAGCTGCTTTGAAAAAAAAAAAAGGATCTCTGTTTGTTTTCACCATCACATTTTGGCTCCGCCAGCATGTTGTCTCTGCACGTCTAGTTAGGTACACTTCACATGGGTCATACGGTGAGCCTCAAGTGCCCTCCCGTTTCTATCACCATATTAAACTGAAACAAGGTGCAGCACATCGCAGTTTTCTGCAGCACAGCTGAGTTGCATTATCTATAAGCTTCACGGTGTGATGAACTTAAAGGTTTGGAATTTTATTTTTCTTGGGTACTGTGTTCCTAGAATTGTAGAAGATCAGAGATACCGTGTTCTGTTGGCGAACCCTTGAAATTCACCTTACCGCTCCCTGTCTCTCTCGCTTTGACTCTCAAGAGCTGTCACCAAAAGATCTACTTTCATGCTGGAAAAAAAAAAATCAGTAATTTATGCAAATTAGAAAACTGATTAGCATAAAGCTTCTACTTGTAATAGTGGGGTTACTGAAGTGGGTTGATAGGTAAAATGATCTCCTTAGTGATAATTAACTTTGATCTCTTAAATAACAGTTAACTTTAATAAAAGAGAGAGGGAACAAATGACATTTGCATCATGGCAACTGTAAAAAGGCAGAACATCAACTTTCGTTGCAGACTACTTGATAAGCCCTGTTCTGAGTGTGAATATACTAATTTAAAAGCAAAAATGACAAGGTTTGTAAAGGATGGTTGGGTTTGTTCTTACAGCATGTGCAAATTCCCATGCACTGAGATGCAAAACTGCAGATATTGATATGAATACATTGATACATACATGAGAATGATATGGATTTACACCAAATAGTAATAAATATTGTCATTGACTTTTCTATGAGACCTAAGAACGTGCCAGTGCTGTAGGTAAATATTATCCCTATGTCAATGTAAGTGGGAAACACACACAGCACAGTTAAGAGACTTAGCCAAGGTTACATGGTGAGCTGGTGGCAGAATGGTTGGCTCTTAGTTCTGTGGGCTAACCAATAGACTATGTTCATTCTCATTACTAAAGGTAACCAGCGTGCCCAAGCTAAACCTTAGGTGGGACAGATTGTTAAACGTAAGGAGTTTACACATGTTGTCTGAGACCACTTAAAAGGAAGTGGGAAATTGACATGAAGTGGGCAATTAGCATCTCTGCAGACGCAGGACAATGGAGGGTTAGTAGGCAGCAGGGTGTGTGACAAATTGTTATAATGGACCATGAAACCAGTTTCTTTCTCTCTTGTTCTCGCTACTAAGTCCATGGTTCTTTGTGTCCAGCAGAGGGATGAATTCGAATTCCCAGGCTCCTCTTTGGAAGTTGTTGGGCAGGTTTCCTTGAGGCTGAAAACAGAAGTCAGGTATGGTGTGAGCACTCTGTGAAAGTGTTCATCTCCCATGACAGGTGTTTTTATTTTTTATCACGTACAGAGAGATTGCTGGGTTATTATGAGCGGGGTGGGGGGCGGGAGCTGGTAGCACTGCTTATTACTCATGTGGCCTGGTACTTGTAAGACCCTGCTTTCAGTTGCTGAGCGCTCAGGTTTCAATCCAAAAAAAGGGACATTTTTGCCAAAATTCTCTTAGCAATCAACCATTTGAAATGTTTCATTTGTGTTCGAATGCGAAGAGAAAACAAAGAACAGACCACTGTACACAAACACCACAACGCATTGACACAAGCCCCAACTAATGAAATGCCACACTAAAACGAGACAATAGAACACAGGGACTTTACCTGGGACAAGGAAACAAAGACTCCCAGGAAGGAAAAGATTGAGATTAACTAAAATACTGAAACACCAGCGCTGTAACAAATTCCCACCTCCCCGCATTCCCCACTGCACACAACCCCCAGCTCCCTCCCTAGCACCTTCCTGGGGAAATGGGACACTGCAGATAAGGCTTGTGACAAGGGCTGCATCTCCGTGAACAGGCTGGCTTACACAAAAAGAAAGGGGTTCCTGTACAGTGTCTTCACCCCCAAGTAAGGTGGGGTCCTCTCCTGGCTTCCTGGCCTGGAGTCCTGTGGAGGGCCCGGCTGGCTCTGGGTATCTGGTGCTGGGTTGATTCTCTGCCTCCCTGACCAATGGCTCTGTCGGGCTGGCACTCCCCAGTTGTACTAAATCCCACAAAAGTTCAAAGTCTCCTGTTTTGTGCGGAGTGGGAGTTGATTAGAAACTTGAGAGGCCATGCAGCTCCTCTCCCAGCTCCAGATTCAAACAATACAAAAACGTGTTTGCATCAGGCTGTCCCCTCCCACTGAAAGACTGAACAGTCATGGCTCCTCGGTGGCCCAGCAAACTGTCTGTAGAAATCACTCCATGTGAAGCTCCCCCTTGGCTTTTATAGGAGTTTCCAGTTTAGTCTGTTCTCCCAGACTCAAAGAGGGCTGGGAAAGGGTGTTCTGCGGATCTGGAGCCATTGTTGTGGAAGTCCAGAGAGCGGGACGCTAGAGACTCCGTTCAGCATCCCAGGTTCCAAAGTCAAGTGCCCAGAAGTTAGAAAATGGTGGCGTGAAGGTTGCCTGTGCACCCTTCATTCTGCGTCTTAGTATATGATCATGAAATTAGACTGTATGCTCTATTTTTAACATCGGACCTGTGCCTCATTCAGTGCACTGGATGGACGGTACTCAGTTATTTAGCAGTGCTTCAATAGTTTGTTTTCTCCTCCTTCTTCAGTGGGTGGCCCGGAGGCTTCATCATTTACCACACTAGTTAAACCTTGCTCTGAAGACAGAATTATGAATTTTCTCATGGGCCTTTCTAAGGAGCCCATCTCTATAGTCTCTGACGGCTTCCCAAACTTTACTTATTTTTCACTACATCCCTATGAGGGTATTAGCCTCATTTTTCAGGCAGGGAACTGAGACACAGATTAAGGTCAAAAGTATCTATTAATTCTGGGTGCCTAATCCGAAAAACCCAGGACCCGACCTTTCAGAGTCCTTAGCATCATATAGTGATTTGTACATTCAAAGCACTGCGTCCATCGAATTCAGTTGAGCTGTGTACTCAGCACTTCTGAAAACTCACACACCACCCGCCTCCGTGTCTCAAGTAGAAAATGAGGAACACACCATTTGTGACACCGGTGCAAAGCTTAGTTTAAGTGACTTGCTTAACATCATCTAGGAAAGCTGGCAGAGGCAGGCATAGAATCCAGGTCTCCCAGGGCAGCATTCAACTGTCTTGACCAAATTTACTCCACATTTACAACAGTCTCACTGAAGGAGAATTTGGTCCAGAGGTACACACAGGATGAAAATGACCTCACTGGCAAGACAGAAGCAACACAATAAAAATAAAGGTAGTCTTCTGTAGCTGGGAATACGAGAAGTGACTGAAAGTTGTACATTTTTAATTGTGACAGTAATTAACCAGTAGAACAATTTACCAAGGGTCATGGTGGATTCTCCACCACTGAGGATTTTGAAATCAGGATGTAATGTTTTGCTGAAAGCTGTGCTCTAGAATTATTTTGGGCAGTTCTCTGGCCTGTGTTATACAGGGGATGGGACCAGATGGATATATATAGCCCTTTTCTATTTCAGCATGAATTCGGGAAGATTATGGGGAGGAGAATGACAGATTAGCGATGTCAAGATAAAAAGGTGATTTTGCTGGAAATTTTTAATCCCAAATCTTGTGGGAAGAGAATTTCAGGGGTTCTTTTCACTCTCCTCACCCCCAATATTTTCACAATATCTGTGCAGCTCAGAAACTCTTTCATGCCACAAATTAACATGACCACTTTCCTTCTCTTCCTCCTTGTGGTTAGATGAGTTTTGGCGTGCTTAGTCCTTTTTTAAGGCCTGAATGACTGGTTCCCCTGGGCATTGGATCAGATCAATGAGAGTATGGTCACACAGCAATAAAACAGCTGCAGCTGGCCAGTGCCAACTGACTGTCTCCTCGGGGTCAGGCTGCAGGGCTATACAATTTCAGTGTAGATGTCTGATCTCAGGCTAGAGCATGGGTTCTAGCCCAAGGCTGGATGTCTGCACTGTAATTTTACAGCCCCACAGCCCTCAGAGTCAGTCCATTGACTTCCATAGGTGCTGGGGCCAGTTCCAAGGGTCCATACTTCCCGGATGGCCCAGCCTTGCCCAGACAGGAATTCTGGATTGTTTATGGCCTGCGTTAACACAACCGATGTTAATTAGCGGTTGGTTAAGTCATTTGCAGACATTTGTTTACCGTAAGCTGAACCATGACCAGAAACAAATGTTTGTGAAGTGCTATTAGCACCGGTTGAAAAATGAAATAAAAAAGAAAATCGTCAAAGCTCTTTTTTCCCCCACTGGGTTCTAAATGGGCCCCTTCCCCCAATTTGTGACATATTTCACAATATATTTTAATCACCATTTTTTGTTTTTGGAAAATGAACCATTTCTATGAGGTATTCAATTAAAAATTGATTTAGGGAAAAAAATCTCAAAAAAATCATGAAAGGTGAAATATTTTTGGTAATGGCAACAAAAGTTTTGCAAAAAAAAAAATTTCATTTTAGAAAAAAAGGCCATTGTTTTTATCAAAAAGCTTTTCACTCAGCATTAGTGTCTGCCCCTACAAACACACGCACACACAAAGGTCTATTTGTGTCTACATTTGCAAAGAGGCCACAAAACTGATGATGTACACTGCCACGGTGACAGCGTCCCCTTACATGGTTGTGAAACGCGGACAGCTTGCTGCAGATGCTTGAAGCAACCTGAAAAATTTCACATGCTCTGTCTGGGCTCTATTCTGAAGGTCCACTGCTGACACAAAGCCTCCAACTTTAACATCCTTGAAAGAGCAAATGCAACCAGCATCAAGGCAATGATTAGTGGCACTCAGCTTAGATGGACGGGTTATGTCATCAGAATGGGCAATGATACACTCCCGAAAAAAGTTTTCCAGAGTGAGCTGAAACTCGGAAAGCACAGGAAAGGTTGTCAACGAAAATGCTTCAAAGACACCCTCACGCAGAAGCTCACCTTGTACAGCATAAATATTGATAACTTCGAAGACAGTCACAGACAGATCTGAATGGAGAGAAACTATCAATAAAAGTTGTAAACACTTTGAGGAAGACAGACACAAAAACCTGGTTGAAAAAGGGGCCCTCGTGGCTTTGGTGAGAGCCTGCACATCCCTGCTCACGAGCGTCTCCTTACCGCTGAGACTATGCAGCCACGTGAGACCACGTGACACCGTGACATCATCATTGGGTATGACAGACAGCGATTACAATTGTGTTAGTTAACGCGCGTTAATAAAACACAATGTACACTAGAACTAAAAATCCTAACCAATGCCTGTATGACTAGCAAGGAGGTTTTGGCCAGATGGATTTTTTCCTTGGTCATCGCTAGGGACAGCTGAATCAGTTCAGATAAAATATAATGCAGATAAAGTGAATCTTTATCACAAATTCCAACTGAGACTTAGTGATGGTTTAATAGGTGTCGTTTACTACTTTTTGCTTTGTATTTCCTCACTCCAGGGTTCTGGCCCAACTGGGAACAGGCAAAGTGGAATAATGAGTTGGCCTGCTACCGTAATCAAAAGGAAAATAATTTAAATGCTGCCTTAAAACAACAGGCTTGATTTAAATGGAAAGCGCTAAACAGCTCGTCTTCACCTTTCCCAGACCTAAAAAAGCAGCAAAAGTCTGTAAGCAGAATTTAATATGGCATATTATGCTGGCAATATTTAAACATATCAAGGAGTGTTTCAACCTTCACTCCAAATTTCCTGGCTTTTGTGGGTTTTATTCAGACCTCTTTTGTTCTAATGTAGTTTTAATGAGGATTTTAGACTGTAAATTCCAGCACATTCACTAAAATTAGAGCTGTCAAATTCTTTCATCATGAGTTCTGAGGTAACTTATCTGGCTTCAGGCTTTGTTTACAAAGTTAAAGTTTGAATTAGGTTGACTGATGATTGCAAAGCTTTCAGGGAACTTGGGACAAGTTTCAGGCAAATTTATATCTCATTCTGATTTCATGTGGAAATGAAAAATGGACAGAGAAGGTGATGTTTGGACTTAAAATCAACCCCCCAGCCTAATCTAATCTATGACCGTATCAAGGCTATCAATGATGCACAACTCTTGTGGGCTGTTTTGCTGGTATTTTGTCCCAAATTGGTAGAAATCTCATGGCATCTGCTGCTCCCATGAGATTTCCACCATCCTGGACCACATCCAGGATGAATTCCAGGAACAACACCCCCAGCCCCTCAATTTGGATCCGACACTGTAGAGGCCTGTTCATATCTGTGGTTTCAAACCTGAACTGCACTGAAATTTGGGACGGGGGGAAATATTTAGATGTAACATTTATTTTGGGGACCATCCCTAATGGAAATCAGAAGAAAGCACGTGGTGAGGTTTCTAGCTGAGACTGGCTAAAACTGGGTGATTTTACTGAGTTTTGCTGGGTTTGTTTGCTCACAGAGAAACTCGTAGAGATACTAGAGGGGTAGAAATGCACTTGAAAAAAACCAATAAAGAGGATTTTATGAAGCTCAGTGAAGCCAAACCTAGTTATTCATCTAGTGAGAGAGAAGATTAGATTATTTACGTAGTGAATTTAAAACACTATCTTAATAAAATCTATACTTAAAGCGGTGTTGTCTCCACACACGGCAATTCATGGACGCTGCCTTAGACCCTTTGCTGTAGATTTAAAGATCCAGGTACAGTGAGTCTCTGCAAAGAAGTTGGTGCAACGTGTTTCCTCTCTAGCTACTGCAGACAGAGACCATTCTGACCACTTACTGAATCATTTTATCCTGTCAGTTCTCTTCCTTTGATACGCATGAAATCAAAGAGAAATGCCTGTCTTCCTAATTGCTATTTCCATCCAATGTCGAGGGAGGGGAGTAGGCAAAAAAAAAAAAAATTAACTTTGTTAATGCCTTTTTTTTTTTAAAAAGAGAAAAAAAAAATTTACTGCACTTAATAAGACCTTCCTTGCAATTTAAAACTGGTTTTTCAGGCGCTCATATATTCAAATCTCCAAAGCCTATTTGAAGGCACATCTGAAGGCGCACCCTGCAACCTATGTGTAGCAAACTCTTTTGAATCTTGTCCTTGAAACAAAAATTAGTGCCCCCTGGGAACTCGGCAGTGCAGACAACCAGCAACTGCAGAATGACTGAAAGCAGAGCCAAGAGTCCTTGCAGCTGGGAGGGAGGAAAGGGATGAGAGAAAGAGAGTGTGAAGATGAGAAAAGCCTTGAGGAGCCATTTGGGAGACAGTCACTGGGAAGAAGAAAGAAAGACATGCACTAAAAACAACAGAAACACAGGTGGAAATGGCCTACTGGGAAATCAGGCTGTCAACAAACAAAAGCCGAAGGCCAGAAATCAGTTTCAATAGCAGCCCCTGCTAACAGGGCTTCAGTGTTCAGCAAATAAATTAGCAGCAGCTTTGACTGTTTGGAAATTAGTAGCGACACCATGAAAGAAGCAAATGACTTGCTTTTATCTGGAGTGGAAGCACTAAACTTCCAAAGAAACCCTTTGCCCGTGTAAAGAGAAGCGGAGCTGGTTACCCCAGCTCAGGTTCAAATAATGATAATAATAATAAAAGCTTCATTTCATTTACAAGCGGCTCAGAACTTCATTTAGAGCTAGCCAGACCCATCTACCTCTGGGCCATTTCTGACAGCAACTCTCTCTTGAATAGTTTGTCGCTTAGGACACGTGATATAAAAACAGGAGAAGTATTTGAAAGTAAAATAGGGCTTGGATACTATTAATTAATGCAATTAATTAGTGCAATTAATGGGAGACTTTGGATCCAGATTCTCATCTGGTAGAAATCGGCAAACCTCCACTGGCTTCAGGGAAGCTGTGCTGGATTAACTCTGCAGAGGATCTGGCCCTTAATCGGTAATTACACAGGAGATAAGTGAGGAGCTGTGAGGAGCAGGACAATTGCTCATTGAGGCCCTGATTCAGGAAAGCACTTGAGCACAAGCTGAATGGTAGGCACATGCTAAAGTCCCATTGACTTTACTGGGATTTAAGCACCTGCTTCAATTAAGCACATGCTCATGTGCCCTTTCTGAATAGGGATGCTTACTGAATCAGGGCCATCGTGGTTAGATGTATATATTTGTTGTGATAAATAAGTGTAACCCAATCATCCGTGCCAGTTCCTAGGAGCCTTTGACACAAAATAAAAAGGCAGTCAGGTAAGAAACAAACCTGCAGCTTCCCAACGGGGGGGAGGAGGGGCGCCTTTAATATATGTATTGCATTGATTTGACGTCTGCTGCGCACTGTGTGCGGGTTGCTGAAGGCAGGTCAAAGAAGCACAGCTTGCACTTAGACTGGAGGGAGGGGCTGTCTGAGGAGGTTCTTAGATCCCGTAGGAATTCGTCCCACAGGCGTGACCCTTCTCCCTCACAGACGAGCTCTCCCCCTGCCGTGGACAGCTCCAGTGTGCTTGAGGAGCAGGGTTGTCGGCCACAGGCTTCATCCCTGAGCAGCAGGCCTTTCTTATAGGCATCCTGGGTCTGGATCACTATGCACCTTGCAGATAGGAACAAGCTGTTGAATTCAACTTGATCTGAGTTCTCATTCATACCCCAAGATCAGCCAGGAAGGATTTGCTCCCTTTGTGCTTAGCTCACACTTTTCGCCCTCACTTCCATGAGAAGTAAATTTGCTCGCTAGTTTCCAAAGGAAAAAGGTAAACTAAGACAACTGTCAAGACGATGTGGTACAGCGTGGTAGCCGGCATGGATTTATGAAACAGGTCCAATTATAATGGGAATTTAACTCCATTAAGGCAGACACCACGTATCTCTGTGTTAAGTATGTTCAGTGTTGCACAGGAAGCTCAATAGACAAACCTGAGTTCTATTGCCTGGATAAGGTAGACACAATAAGGTAGATAAAAAAATCTATTGAATGGATAGGAACCATTGAGTTCTCATCAGCGCGTTTATCTCAGAAGAGAAGGAGATGTCAATTGGTCTCCTACAGTAACTGATACTGGAGTAGGTATTAATCAATAGACTCATTAGCAGCCTAAAGGAGAATGTAGATTCAGTGACCATCAGCTCTGTGGAAGATGCAAAGGAAGGGGGAAGAGATGGCAAAGGGGGAATATTACCTAACAAAAATAGAGCTGAAACTGGTTAATTAGGGATTTTGCCAGACCAGCAGGAAATGAGATTGAATGTTATGTACAACTAGGGATGAATAACACAGTATAAATATAATTGAGGGGATGATGTCTGAAATGAAACCTGGGAGAGCACAACTGACAAGCTGAGCATGACTTCATGGTGTGATGCCATTGCAAAAAGAGAAACGCCACCGCAGTGGGCCTAACTCGTGGAAACACTTGCAAGAGAAACAGTGACGCTGGCATTTTGCAACATGCCTGGAGTAAGCTGCACTGTCCTTACAGCCAAGTGCCAGGAAGGACGTTTGGAAGAAGGATGAGTGAAGAGAGCATTGCTACAATGATGCAAAGAGCCGCATTCAAGCCAAGTAAAAGCTGGAGCAGCAACTCCAGTTGACTTAGATTAAAGAACTAAATGGGAGGCAGGTTTACTTAAGCATGAAGCAGAAGAAAAACTGCATTAATAATGGAAGTGGGGCATTTTTTGCTCTGGAATGAAAATACTGGCGTATGTATCACTGCACAGTTGATGCTGGCTTGTTCCATGTGTCCAAGTGTATTTTTGCAATCTTAATCCAAAGGGGTTGATTTTTTGTTATGTGTATGTGTATGCATGCACCAAATACACCAGTGAGTTGAGGGGGAAGAAATGCTGGTGAACCTGGGCCCCAGTTTCTCTTAATCTAGCTTTGCACAAAGACCTTGCTTGGGGCAGGGTATGGATGAGATGACCCATGGAATTTAAGACTAGGAGGGATCCTTATGAACATCTAGTCTAACCCCCATGCATTACACAGGCCATGGCCTTTCAGCCTGCGTCAAGCCCATAACTACCAGTTCAGCTAGGCCATCTTGTTTAGAAATACATTTAAAGACTTCAAATGATGGAGAACCTACCACATTCCTTTGCAAGTTGTTCCAATGATTAGTTGCCCTCACTGTTAAAAATGTATACCTTATTCCCAGTATGAATTTGTCTGGCTTCATCCTCCAGCTATTGGATCACATTATGCCTTTATCTCCTAGGTTAAAGAACCTTCTACTTTCAGAAATCTTCGCCCCATCTAGGTTCCTAATGGTACCATCTAGCTACATAGTCTATTATAACAATAATAATACTTATCCATACTTTTATGATCTTTTAGGGATTTCTCCATCTCTCATCGGATTCCTGTGGGGTTCAATATGACTAGAATCTGCTCTTTGTTCAGAAAACGCTAGAACTTTGTGATGTAAAATAAGAAATGTTTAAGCTACAGTTCTTGAAGGCAAGCTTCATGATGTTATTGTTCAATGCTGCAGTGTCTCATATCCCTATTAGTTGTGAGAAAAGGATAAATTTACTCCCCTACATTAGAAACAAATCACAGCTAAACCTTTGCTATCTCTGTAAATTTTAAATCCCCATTTTCTCTCACTAGTACAGATAAAAAAAACCAAAATGCCATAGATGGCTGGACAAACCTATCAAGAGTTCAAAGCAATCAAGTGTGAATTTCTCCTGTCAAACTGTTAACAAAACGGAAAACCTTTGACTGAGAGGTAACTTAAGAGATAAGTAGTTAAATGGATTCTATAGACAACAAGACACAAACAAATTAAACGTATTCCACTGAAACACTGATATAATTTCCCTCCAGAGAATATCGAAGACTGACAAAATAAACAAAGAAATAACGTGTTTCTTAACTTGTGAAATGTGACAGTCAATGGCATGTTGCAAAACAAGAGTAAACGGTGCTGGAAGTTCTCAGTGCAAACATGCTGCTTGGAAACGAGGAGGCTATATTTTCTCTTATTTCAGACTCCTATTGACTTTTCTCTTTCAAGCATCCCAGCCTTAAGATTTCCAGCATGCTCCAGCAGTCAGGATGGCTGTGAGCCTGGAGAACAGCACAATCTGGGAAATATGCAGATAACAATTTTGGACTCAAGTGAAATCTAGAGGCCCTGATTCAGCATTCCATCGCTGCGCAACAAAGTACTTAACCCTATGCTCAACTTTGGCCTCGGTGGAATTTAAGTGTGTGCGGACGTGCTTTGCTGAATAGAAATGGATTTCAGCATGGGCTCTGACGCTTTGCGGGATCAGGCTGGAGTGTGCAAACCTGATAAGCTGTGCATTCTTGTGGTGCCCGTTGCTGTCAGCCATGATTTCACCTGATTACGGAGAGTTTGAAATCATAGAAATCATGGGGCTTTTCCATCCTCATGAGCAAAAGGCAGCTCAGTGATTATTGCATCTAGAAATCAGTCTGCCAGCATAAAATAGTGACCTCACTGGCTCAATGAAGGCATAGAGAGTCAAGCAAAGAGTCAGACAGAGTCCTCACATCCCACCGTGATGGTCATGGTATAACAACCCAGACAGACGTAAAAACATTAGCAGGCCAATCTACTGTGCAGCTTTCATGTTCTTATTACTCACAAAAATCATTTCCCCATATATGTCACTTACAAGTACTCCCATTATCCTTCACAGTTCATACGCACATCATAATCCTTTCTGTGTATTTTAGTTGATATTTTGTCTTTAAAATGTCAGGGTTTTTCCCTCAGTTACGATTGCTTTCACTTTAACGGTTCAGCATGGGAAACAGACTGGGTTTTTGTGACTCAGAGCTGCAGAGACGATGATGAGGGGCTATGGAGCTTTTCACCTCTGCTGTCTGGTATGAATTCAGTCTGAGTCACGAGTGACTAAAAGTCACTGTTGTTTGATGGTCATTTAGAGATGTGTAGAAATGCCTGGTTCCATATCTAACATCCCAGTTGACACTGGCCTTGTTACCCTTGTTCTAAAGAATTTTGTATGGCCTCCATCAACCTATCTCACAATCCTTAATGTATTTATACTCACAACACTCCTGTGAGGTAGGGAAGCAATACAGTCACCATTTCACAGATGGGAAACTGAGGCACAGAGAGCCTTGTGTACTGATACAGCTGTGCCACTGTAAGTTTTAAGTGTGGACTAGCCCTTTAAATGGCTTGCCCAGGGTGACAGAGGACGGCTGTGTCAGAGCAAGGAATTGAATCCTGGTCTGCTGAGTCATAGGCGAGCACTGGACCATCTTTCCTTGGCAGCTCCAGTAGATAAGCCAATCACCGAATGGCCATAAATATGGAGCTATCCTACCATTCCTAATTGTCTTCCTTCTGGAATAGAACTAGCCCCCAGTGGGGAATGGGGCAGGAGAGGAAATCTAGCACGGCCACTGCCTATGCTGTAGCTGTTTTGCTACCCAAGAACTTATCTTTCCACAACTGTCAGGTGGGCATCTCCCACCAACTCTACACTCTCAAAAATAATAACAATGCAAAGCAGAACCACCACCTAACAGCCCCATCTTGGGCTGGCTTTTCAGAGATAACAAGCTCTGGCAGTCCCCATTGACTTCCATGGAAAAGTTTGGGTGCTCATTACATCTGAAAAATAAAAAGTATCAATTGCATAATGCTGCATTCCTTCCACCTCTCCTCTGGTACCACTAACGAACTCTGTAGCTTACAGCCCCCCATACATTTCTGTTGGCACTATCAGAAACACTACTGCAAATTGAATCTCTTCTGTGCCCTCAAACACTAATGCACCATTCATTTCCTACTGATTAGTCTCAGCCTAACAAGCGTTTTGTTGAGCCCAAAAGAATATTTCATTTATTTAGATAATGCTGATTGCTCACTTATGAGCTGCAATTCATTCAAGAAGGACTAGATTGTTACATCTTGGAATCTTTAAAAAAAGAAAAAACCCAAACAACAACTTGAAGATGATATTTAATACTCAAGCACGTTGCTATGATAAGAAGATCTATTGCTGTGAATAATGGAGAGAATTTAATCACACAGTGGCACAGATACACTTAGAATAAATATTTAACAGCATGTTTTGCAAAGCTGAAGCATGTTCCAACCCGACATTCAACAATTTGCGCCTGGTGCTATCATAGAACATAATGTGAACTGCATTGATGTCAGGATCTCATCTCGCTGACTAGTACAGAAGTGGATTTCAAAGTGAATAAAGGGATTTATGTGAAATTTAGCAATGACCTCTGCTAGGGCCTGATAACTCTCCCACTGGGGGTTTTGCAGTTGACTTTAATGACGGCATCATGGACTCTTACAGCATATGTACATTACTATATATGGCATTATTTCCCTGGGGCCTTAAACCACCACAAGATTTAGGAAGGGACCAAACTCATTTTGCATCCAAACAAGGGGTTTGGAAGCTTGTTTCAAATGCAAACCTTAAAGAGATACTCCTGTGGGGTGGAAAGAGGAAGGAGCAGAGGGGAAGAGTGAAAAATGGAACTGACAGTGGTCAGAATAAGGAATAAATACACAGAGAATGAAAAACAAACAAACAAAAATCAGGAAGAGGTGAAAAAAGCCAGTGAAGTAATCTGTTTATTGGCACCTGTTTTTACCCGTCATCTGGGTGGGGAGAAGATATACTAATGCTAATATAAGGTATAGACTTCCCTTTAGCTTGAAACACGTGGGTTTTTTTAAAAAAAATTAATCATCCTGGGGGTGAGGGGGGGGGGTGTTCAGGGGGGCACCTTCTGGGATTTAAATGACAAAAAAAAATAGTTTATGAAGTCAGACTAGGTTTGTGAATCTAAAAAGCAGTTTGATTGATTTGCAAAACCTCTACTTCACAAAGTTCTCCCATCTCTAATGAGAACTGACAGCATTTTTGTTCAGCTTCCCTATAAAATATTGTTTTAGTGCTAAATCCATCAACAAAAATGGCTAAGCATTAGCTTTCTTAATTGCCTCTGGTTTTGTCTGCCAGCAGCTGCAGATGGAGTGGACTAAGCTTGGGGTTTGAAACACATTGGCCTGTTGCATATCTCAGCTGAATTAGAAGCAGGATTAAATTGTGGCTTTTTTGTGCGTTCTGAACATGGCATTTTTCAGAACCACAGTTTTTTTAGCTTATGTAAAACACAAGGGTGTAATCCTTCCACAACTTAATTAGCATGAACCCTCCCTTATGCAGCCCAATAGCCACCGTTACACACATGAACTCTGTGACAAAAGGCAGATAAACAGAAAAGAAATACTAAGGAACAAATACAAAGAAAATAGGAAAGGAAGTAGGATCAGTGAGATGAACTTCCTTGGCACTCCTTATACAGCTTATCTTACTTTTTGCTATGTAAATCACCACCCTCCCACCATTCAGGGTGTCAGTTCCAACAACCTAGATCATTTCCACCTGGTAGGGGCAGAATCACCTTAGCTTCCTAGTCATCCATCCTCTCACTTGAATGCTTGCAGGGCACTCATCAGCGAGGTATCTGAGCACCAAAGCATGGCTGGAACAAGAGAACATCCTCATGGGACATACACCCTGTCTCTATTATAGAATAAGAGAAATGAGCGGCTGGAAGGGACTTCAAAAGGTCGTCAAGTCCAGCTCCCTGCACTGAGGCAGGACCAAGTAAATCCAGACCATCCCTGACAGGTGAGTGTCTAACACGTTCTTAATAATCTCTAGCGATGGGGATTCCACAACCTCCATTGGAAGCCTATTTCAGAGCTGAACTGTTCCTATGGTTAGAATGTTTTTCCTAATATCATTGGTACTGTATGTTTTGCCATTAGACTTCTCCCCTTTTCTGTTTCTTTTATCACTCTGTCTCTCAAAGGGACCACAGAACCAGTAATGATAAAGTGCTAGCCGAGCTTCCAGACTCCTGAATGGATTTCAAATGAGTTTGTCTCTCCCGTATTTACAGCCTGAGCAGGAGCTGCAAGAACTATGGATGTTCTGCTGAGAAAACCAGTTTTCCATGGAATTTCCTCTCCCGAGAGGTTCAGATAGTTTTGATCAAGCTCAGAGAAGCAACCAAAAGCCTAGAGGTTTATTTGAATTTATCTGAACTTCTGGGACCTCATGAGGTTTGCCCATTATAGTCAACCACACCGCTACTAATTTCTCTTTTAGCTGTGGGCTAAATAACCTGCACTTCCCCTTTGCCCTGCACTGCCACTCCATTTTCTGCCAAAATATGTAATATTTTGCCAGTGATTCAGGAGTGACTGAAATTGGCAGAATGAGTTTAAACTGAGAAGGAGAAACACCGATTCTGCCTCTAGTCAACACAAAGATTAATAATAAGCCCTCAAGATCTAATATCTAAGCCTTGATGTTTCACCTCCATCAATAACATCAAGAGCCAAGAAATATTAATAGAGATCTACATAGAATGTAATATCTCCTTATTACGAGAAAAGGTGTACTGTGGAAAAAGCTTTCCCACACACTGTACAACTCCTGGTTCATAAAAAAGAGAAAAGAAATACATTTTCAAAATCAGTTACAGATGGTCTACTGTAATAACGTTGCTTTTTAAGAGGCATTCATGTTTTGCAGTCAGTTATTAGTACGTGTAATTCTTTTCACATGCATCAAAGCATTTTACACTGACAATCTAAACACAAGAGACCAAACCCCATCTACACAGCTGTGAAATAGCAGTGCCCTCAGTGGATGTGTAGGGGTGCAAAAGTAGAACTATGCAAAAGGTAGAAATGTAACAATTTGCCCTGTAGCTATATCATACAAATAAAGACAGAGGAAGGTTACAAGGTAGCCATGCCTGGCAATTACAGAGACAAACAGCAAACAGTAATGATTAATTGTGAAGCTACAAGGACTTAAGATCACCCCAAAGTAGTTCTGATGAGTCTTCTTACCAAATCACACCAGTCAAGCATTCTGCAGATGCCTTACTTGTGACGCAAAAATGAAATGAGGAAAATGTGGCGTATACAATATACATAAAGCAGCGGTGTGGTGTAAAGGTTTTATTAGCAATCATTTGGGATGACCACCAAACTCACCACCCAGGAATAATGTGTTCATTGTAAACCAATACTGATCAGACCTAATATCATGTATTCCTTTCCGTATATATATACATATACATACATATATATTATAGCAGCTCCATAGGTAAGGGAATGATACAATTTTGCCTTTGACAGGGCTTTTTAACCTTATCGAGCTTGCACACAACTGGGAAAAGGCAGAATATATACATACCTAGTCACATTTGTCTTTATAATAGATACATATATATCTGTTGTTTTCTGTACTGGATCAAAATTTTAAGTGCATTGCCAACGCTTCTCATAATAACATCTTCGGAAGAAAAGCAATTGAGAGTTTCAAAATGCAGGAAACAGCATAACTGACTATCATAAGGGTGGAGGAATCCAAGGAACAATTGGACTAATACTAGAGAAAGTGTTATAGCTATATTATATATTATTATACATGCATCATACTGATACATTAAATTCAGCAAGATGTAACTCCCAGAATTATTTATGAAGAGATATATGAAGCTATTGGCACAAAATATTACAGGGCATTGTCTAAAAACAAGCACTATAGCAGAATATTGTACACGTCATTGACATATAATATACATAGACATTCATAGACATTATATAGACATATAATATGCATTCCTAATTTACTAATTTCAGGTCCACGTGATTTTTTGTAAGTAGTCGGCATAGAATGAATACCCATTATATCCAAAGAGTATATCTAAGAGTTTATACCTGTACATTTTCACCCAAGCCAACCTACTCTATATAAACCTATGCTGAAAAAAGTAATGTATTCTATAGACAGACAACCATGCACCCACACATCTTTAAAATGGGACCTGTACTGTGCCTTAAAATTCTAACTTTCACACATAAATTGTAGGAGGAGCTGTACTTAGGTTCTGATTGTTGAATATCAAACTTCTCAAAGGAGTGCCCGAAACATAGATAAGTAGCTGAAAACTGCTCTTTAATTCACAGTGAATTGTGCTAAAACCTACATTGATAGACAGAGAGCTGTAGATCTTGGTAGCTGCTGAAATGTATGCATAGTCTGGGTACCTAGCAAAAGGAAAATTAGAATAAATGAATATTTAAATATTTAAATGGCCTATGATGTATTTGAAATGCATTTTGAAAGCTTCAGATGTGAGAAATCAGTGCTCAACTGGTTACAAATTCCTTGCTGGAGATTTTTGCAAGCCTTCTTTCTCCCCATTTCAACTCACTAGAAATAAGTGCAGGTTTTAAGTGCAATGGCGTAATTGTGACCATACCACACACAAATTACTCTTGTTCGCACCCTCAAAATGTTTCCAACAATCCCCGTCAGCTGTCCTGTGGCAACCAGTAACACATGGTGAAAAAAAGACAAAGAGAACCAGTACTGTGTTTTAGAGGGGGAAATAGGACCAGGAAATTGAACAAACAGCACTTCTATATCCAAAAGACTAGGCATATAGCAGGAATATTTAAGGATAAAGATTATGTCTCATATGAATGTATTTTCTATAGAGTTCATTTAATACATGGATTATATATGTCCCAGTTTAACATGAATTATATATTTAATCACAGGTACACCTATAATATGCTTAACTTTATACATGTCAATAGCCCTGTTGCCTTCAAAGGGACTATTCATGTGTTGCAAAATTAAGCAAGTGCCTAATGTTTGCGAGATTGAGCCTTAAGTGTGGTTGCATTAAAGACATCTAACTATATTGAACAGTTCCTGAATTACATGATTAACTAGACAAACTGCCATAAAGTCCCCTTAGGCTGTAGTAAAGTAAAATTTCAAAAGTAACTGTTAGTAAAGAGGAAAAATCAAATTTCACACTCTGAATATTTTTCACTGCTTATCTTACAGAATTATTATTATTTCTCTGCGTAGTCACTTATATTCATCAGTACAATGTGTTCACTTTGGGGGAAATGCCACACACACTTCAAAAACTGACGAGTAAGCAAAAACAGTGCTGCTGTTTAAACCCTTCACAGTTTGTAGCCACATTTACATAACATTAAATAAGTCAACAAAGGCATCATTAGCTCCCATTAAAATATGAGAGAAGACATTTAAATGAACAAGACAAGCTAATTGGTAAGTAATGTTGTGTATCAAAAATTTTGACTATAAGATTCCGCAGTTAATGAGAAGCGCTACAACTGTGTTTGCTACATATTTAAAAATTAAATTAAAGATGAATATAGAGAGCCTGAAAAGTTTTCCAGCTGTTATTTGGGCAGGCCAAGAACCATGGAGGTGACTGATGCTCTTTAATAAAGTTTAACATTCTCCAAAGTTGCCACTTTATCAATGGATCACAATCTTTGGGCCAAATCTTGAACCCATATTGATGTTGAATAGCACCAGTCCCCAAGAGTGCCCCCTTGACTTCAGTGGGAATACTCATGCAGTAAGGAGTTCGGAATTGGGCCCTTTGTGTTTCTCTAACATGGAGACATAGGAATTGTAAGACTAGATCAGACCCCCAGGTCCATCTATTCCAGTACCTTGTCTGTGAGAGTAGCCAGTGCCAGGTATTTCAGACGTAGGTTTAAGAAATCCCAGTGTAGGAGGGCAGATGTTTGGTCAGCTGTACCTCATGAAAGTCTTGTCTTTAAACCCAATGGGGTTACCTTGTTCTAGACAAACAGTAAGAATGAGATGCCAGTATCTTGCCAGGTATGTGCCAAAAATAATTTTTTAATAATAACTGCAGATATCAAGATAGAACTGTTTAGTAATTCTAAACAATAGAAACAACAATATTAAATTAATATAGTAACAATATTAAAAAGACCACACAAGAAATATTTAAAAAAATGACAAACTTTTCATCAAGGGGGCTAGATTTATTCTTTAACTACAGAAATGTAACAAACCACCCAACACTCCTTTTGGTTTATTTTAACAATTAGGTGCCTATACATGCTCATGTTGTTTTTATGTGGGGCACCATGGAATCATTTTGCTAGTTCCCTAAAAGCTAGGTTTATGCGCTAGATTTCCTTTACATCAGTTACTTAGGGCTTGAACCATAGGAATCTTCTCACTGCCTTAAAGTATGACAGTGCTGTTCTCAGCTCACAAACTCTTTTTCAATAGACGACACTCTGTTAGAGAACTGCGGAGTCCAGAACCTGCCCACAATGTTCATGTCAGAAAAAGGATCATGTCTCCATGTCATGATGGAGAAAAAGGATGGATAACTCCAGTTATCATAAAGAAAAAGAATTCATTGCCTGGGTCGCATGGCAGTGGAGCGTTCAACAGAAATCTACAGTTTGTTCCTCAGAAAGTACAATCAACAAAGCAAACTCTACAGATGATGGTCCTCTAGCTGCAACAACTGGCTGTGGCTGGTTTGAAACCTTTGAGTCATCTTATTCTGATATCCAAGTTGTTATGTGTTTGGGTCACGTAATCAGAAAACAGCACGATTCAGAGACACTTAACAAGATTGGTGTGCACTGAGCTTCAAAGATAGCATGATAGTGTACGTTTTGCAAATGACAGAAATGTAGAACTTAAGGTGGTGTGACATTTCCCCCTGCAGTCTGGACTGGTGTGTAGCTGTGTCACCCTGATCCCTCACTCCTGGGCCCTGACTTACTCTGCTTTGCTGTGTGAACCACACACTCCTGGGTCAGCCCATGCTCAGCCTCCTGTGAATAATTGGTCCCTGGCCCAATGAAGGAGTGCTTCTGGCCAGCCGCTCATGAGATTGTCCCCCAGAAAATACCCCCATTCCCTGATGCAACCCTGGGAACTGCCATCTTACAGAGTTCAGTGCTGCCCACTGCACCCTGCAAGCTCATTACCTTAGTCCATCAATTTATCAAAGAAATTGATATGCACCAAGTCTGCCACTCCAGGTGAAGTCTCTGCACACACTCAACCCACATGCACTGCCTTAGCTAAAACAAACAAATAAGTTTATTGATTACAACAAGCTTTTAAGTGATTATAAGCCAGAAAAATATGAATCAAAGTTTGATCACAGTTACTTAAAAGATAACTCGCATCCTAAACTAAACGCAACACTTTGGTAGCCTTACGGTCCTTGATGTTAGCTTGATGTTAGCCTTACAGTCCTTGATGTCAGCTTACCCCACGGGGTGGCTGAGATGACTTCTGCAGCCAGGCCCCCTCCCACCCTTGGGGGCAGTCTGTCTGTGTCCTTGATGTTGCTTCCTAGATGGATTCTGGGGAGGACTCCTGAGACAAAAATGCCTCTGCCTTTCACATGTTTCTTCATCACCCTCTGGGTTTAGGTGATCGGCCATGTCTGGCAATGGGCCTGATTTCCTCCACTTGAGTCAAATGAGCGTCGCCTTATCAGGTGCTCAAGCCACGCTATTGTTCCTATATGCATGCCACTGCAAGGTGTGAACCCTCATTCAACTTTGTGATTGCCTGGATCTATTCAAACCATGTGAAATTCACCTTTGGAGATATGACGTAGCAGAGCTTCACATCTGTACATAGGCATGACATTGCAGGAAACATGCTACCCTAACCATAACGTTCAGTATGTCCTGTGCATTTCAAAAACACCTTCCATGACATACTTTGCGTTAGACAATGCACAGTTACACTACAAGGGTGAACATGAGTGATACACAAATCACACTATAAGGGTGTACGTGGGGTACAGCATGTCACAGGGGGAGAAGGAATGGCATGCTAAACTGTATTGTACCGTACAATCACCAGGGGGTGCTGCATGTAACACACCTTATTTAAGCTAACCTCAGCCATACCTGGCAGAACTTTAAAGGATCTTATAGTGAGCACTTCTGCTGAATAGCTCTCTAAGAAGGAAACTCGGGGGCCAGGACAGATCTGATACAGAAGCCTGGCCTGCTAGTTGCAGCCCTATATAAGACACGCATGATACAGCCATAGGCATACATAGAATCATAGAACATTAGAGTTGGAAGGGACCTCAGGAGGTATCAAGTCCAACCCCCTGCTCAAAGCAGGACTATCTTCAGCTAAATCATCCTAGCGAGGGTTTTGTCAAGCCTCAGCTTAAAAACCTCTAAAGATGGAGATGCCACTACCTCCCTAGGTAACCCATTCCAATGCTTCACCACTCTCCTAGTGAAAAACTTTTTCCTAATGTCCAACCTAGACGTCCCCCACTGCAACTTGAGACCATTGCTCCTTGTTCTGTCATCTGCCACCACTGAAAACAGCCTAGCTCCATCCTCTCTGGAACCCCCTTTCAGGTAGTTGAAGGCTGCTATCAAATCCCCCCTCGTTCTTCTCTTCTGCAGACTAAGCAGGCCTAGTTCTTTCAGCCTCTCCTCATAAGTCTTGTGCTCCAGCCCCCTCATCATTTTTGTTGCCCTCCACTGGACTCTCTCCAACTTGTCCACATCCTTTCTGTATTGGGGGGCCCAAAACTGGACACAATACTCCAAATGCGGCCTCACCAATGCCGAATGGAGGGGAATAATCACTTCCCGTGATCTGCTGGCAATGCTCTTACTAATGCAGTCCAATATGCCATTAGCCTTCTTGGCAACCAGGGCACACTGCTGACTCATATTCAGCTTCTTATCCACTGTTACCCCCAGATCCTTTTCTGCAGAACTGCTACCTAGCTCGTTGGTCCCCAGTCTGTAGCTGTGCATGGGATTCTTTCATCCTAGGTGCAGGACTCTGCACTTGTCCTTGCTGAACCTCATCAGATTTCTTTTGGCCCAATCCTCCAATTTGTTTAGGTCCTTCTGTATCCTATCGCTCCCTTCCAGAGTATCTACCACTCCCCCTAGCTTAGTGTCATCTGCAAACTTGCCGAGGGTGCAATCTATCCCCTCTTCCAGATCATTAATGAAGATGTTGAACAAAACCGGCCCCAGGACCGACCCCTGGGGCACGCCACTTGTGACTGGCTGCCAGCTAGACATGGAACCATTGATCACTACTCATTGAGCCCTTTGCTCTAGCCAGTTCTCTATCCATTTTGTAGTCCATTCATCCAACCCATACTTTTTTAACTTGCTGATAAGAATAGTGTGGGAGACCATATCAAAAGCTTTGCTAAAGTCGTACATACTTCTCTGCACCCCAAGACTAGCAGTGTACACTCTGCTGCAGTCTGCTCTCCTCCAAGGAATAGAAGTAATTGAATGGAAATTTAATGCTGCAACCTGCATTAGCAAACTTGGTCACCCTGCCATGGAGAGCTGCCTCTATTGCTAATTATGGTTTCCCATGGCCACACCCATGAATGCACATATGCTATAGCCACAAAAGGGGAACCAGCTGATACTTAGCTGAGCATGTCATCTAGCTGCCTTTCCCTTCCATTTGTATTTCCCGGGTTCATTTTACGATTAGTACGTGTTTAGAAGGGAGCATATGGTTCCATAGACTTATCTCATATGCCTTGGTTGTGAATTGTAATGTGATTTAGTAACATCACACAGTCAGATCAGTATCCTCACCTTGACAGGCATGTAAAACTGTTCAATATGTACCCATTTATCTATTCTTAAATAAGAGCACTGAAGACACTGGTTTAAAGAATCTAGAGGTAGACTTGAAATTTCTTTTGATTTTTCCTACTCCTGTTTATAAAAGAATAATTCATCCAGGAAGCAAAAACAATACCACGTGCTTCAGGTGAGCAATCCTGCAGCACAAATAATAAATAGCCACAGATCTAGGCAAAGCTCTAGTTATTCAGAAATAGGTCACAAATAGTATTTGATCGCAATATAGGAAAGCACTTACACACGTGATTAACACTAAAAGTATGTTTAAGTCCCTTTGACTTCAGTACGACTTAAGCACATGCTTAAAGGTAAGCAATCACTTAACGGTGAGACAAATTAGAGGACTGGGCCAAAAAAAACTAATGAGGTTCAACAGGGACAAGTGCAGAGTCCTGCACTTAGGACAGAAGAATCCCAGGCACTGCTACAGACTGGGGATCGACGAGCTGGGCAGCAGTTCTGCAGAAAAGGACCTAGGGATTACAGTGGACAAGAAGTTGGATATGAGTCAGCAGTGTGCCCTGGTTGCCAAGAAGACTAACAGCCTATTGGGCTGCATTAGTAAGAGCATTGCCAGCAGATCAAGGGAAGTGATTATTCCCCTCTATTCGGCATTAGTGAGGCCGCATTTGGAGTATTGTATCCAGTTTTGGGCCCCCCCAATACAGAAAGGATGTGGACAAGTTGGAGAGAGTCCAGTGGAGGGCAACAAAAATGATGAGGGGGCTGGAGCCCAAGATTTAAGAGGAGAGGCTGAGGGAACTGGGGTTGTTTAGTCTGCAGAAGAGAAGAGCGAGGGGGGATTTGATAGCAGCCTTTAACTACCTGAAAGGGGGTTCTACAAAGGATGAAGCGAGGCTGTTCTCAGTGGTGGTAGATGACAGAACTAGGAGCAGTGGTCTCAAGTTGCAGTGGGGGAGGTCTAGGTTGGATATTAGGAAAAAAAATTTCCTTAGGAGGATGGTGAAGCACTGGGATGGGTTACCTAGACAGGTTATGGAATCTCCATCCTTAGAGGTTTTTAAGTTGTGGTTTGACAAAACCTTGGCTGAGATGATTTAGTTGGGGTTGTTCTGTCTCTGAGCAGGGGCTAGACTAGATACTTCCTGAGGTCCCTTCCAACACTGATATTTAATGATTTTATGACTTTAAGAGTTTTCCTGTGTAGTGATGATTTCCTGAAACGGGGCTTCTGTGCTGAAACAGCCTCACATTGAGAATTTGAACAAATATGTTTGTAAATCTCAGTCTGTTCCAGATAATTTGCCCAAAGAAAAAAATGGTGACATTTATGTCGTTAATCACTATGAGTGATTCACCCAGCTCGGTTACAAAGTCTGGCCCGTCACATGGTCAACAAAACACATTTCCTATTAAGCCCTATTTTGATCCACTCAGCACTATTGTGTGTTGAATAGCCACCAGACTGATTGCAGGAAAGCATGGAAAGGAGTAAAATGCTAAATACATCCCAACATAAATAAATACATCTCTGTTTGGATGAGAATTGGATAGGGGCGCTGAATAACAAAGAAAAGGAAAGTAACTTTTACATTGCCCAGCTGCACTTAAAATAATATACACAAACTCTGTGAATCATTTCATGGTTTATTAAATGAAATTTTGTTTGCAACTGGTGAGTTAGGAAAATAAACGTCCATGTTTGTTTTCATTTTACGTTTCCTTGGTTTGTCCAGATCTTCACAGGCTTGTATGCCAGCATTGTCCTCAGGGGCTCATTAAAAAGCCCAGTGTTTGCTACTCTGATTGTCCAGGGAAATCAGCAACAGATTGCCATTAACCCCCGGAGGCTGAGAGTTGGAAATTCTTTATGAACTCCCCATTGCTGGCAAAAGGATCCATCACAGCCCTTGGTATCAAAGGGTTAATTTTGTCTCGTTTATGGCTGCTGTCAGACCTCCAATAAAACAGTGTGTGACCACTATGGGAGACTGACCACTTAATACAGCAGTACCTGCCAAAATTGGCTTAAGACTATCAGAGATCAAGGGGCAAAAAAATACTGCTTTTTCTAAAACACACTGTATTACCACTGTTTACTTACAACTCTCTCTTGGCTGGAATGCTGATTCTTAGTGAAAGCGTCTTGTTTCCTATATACTCAATTCCATAAGAGAAAGCAAGTTGTCAGTAGTATCTTGTGTTTACTAAACCTTATCTGAGGATAATATCCTTTTATTTGTTCACATAAAGTTATGAATGACCGCAGATGGAAGTTCCCACCTAACAAACACTGGTTTTTAACTTCAAGATGTATTGATGCGTTATTATTGGAACTATTAATATGATTTTAAAGAAAAGGATGGTTTGGAATACTTCAAAATCAGCAAGAAACTGTTTTTCAGCTGAGTCCCAACATGGAGAACACAGGAAAACAGAGTCCCAAAACCGCTGAAAAATTGTATCAGGAAGTAACCCAGAATTTTCAGGGTGTGCTATACATCCCCCTCTCTGTGCCTGGCCCACAGGGTCTTTTACCTGAGGGACTTGGTCCATTAGCTCAAGATGTAGTAGCTTGTAGACTTAGCTCTCTAGGTTCCACCCTTGGCAATGGCCAAGATGATGGTTGTTACAGTAGGGTGACAAGGAGCAAGTGTGAAAAATCAGGACGGGGGTGGGGAGTAATAGGCACCTATATAAGAAAAAGCGGCAAACATCGGGAGTGTCCCTATAAAATTGGGACATCTGGTCACCCTATGTTACAATAACATTGACATCAAAGAAACAGCATGTAAGCTTGCATGTGATGTTATTATCAGAATCTGATAGATACAAGATTATTGTCACCAGCTGCGCTCACTGTTAACTTGAGGGTCAGCAGAGAGCCTTCTCTGAGGTAACATGGCCCTTCAGCAACATGAATTATTCCCACTTTGCTGACTGACATCTCCCTCTGCTGAAGCCATGGGCCAAGCTGAGCATACTCTACCAGTGTCACTGAGGTCAGCACCTCCTGAAGGTAACCTGATTGCACGGGCTGTAGGAAGCACCCTGTGGACCACCACTTTAGTGCTGAAGACAGCTGGGAAGTGAGGAACCACAATAAAGATGCTGGCTTCTCTGCTGCCTGCATCGCTGACGGCATTTGAAACATTAGACCTCACTAATGCACACAGATACATGGCGACGTGACAAAACCTGAATTAGGCCCCAGGGCTGGGGTTTGGACTCCTGACTCCCCAAGACTCCTGTGAGAATCCCAGCCCATGCCCCTATGTTGGGATAGTGACGTTTCCATAAATTTCCCAGTGTGCTCCAGAGAGCAGCGAGGCAAGGCCAAGCTAACCAAGGAGGCCATTGATGTAGATTAAAAGCACCTCTGGAGGTTTACCTGCCTAAGTACCTGTGGTGAAAAACAGGAGCATTTTAACATGTAGTAGAAAGCAGTCTATGTACTAGAAGGTGCCTACAGGGAAATCCTCAGAAGCAGAGCACAACGAGCACATAGAAGTGCAGAGCGAGGGAGGGAGCCATTAATGGAGCAAGGGAGAGAGCTTTGCCTAAGGGTGAAAGCACAAGACGAGGCTCTGGGTTGTATTCTGGCTTTGTATGATCTCAGAAAGGCCTGTTCTCTGTTCTTTCCTTTCCCCACATCTTATAAAGGGGATACTAACACTTACCGAGAGCACAGCGGTTCTGAAAGGCTCTGTCTGGAAAGAGCTTTGAGATACTTGCATCGTAGGTGCTATAGGAGTTCAAAGTCTGACTACGGATGACCTTATAATTGAGGAAAGCAATCTTAAATCCAATCCATTTGTGCAACTCATAGAGAGCTACAGTTCCATTATTCATGACAAAGTCACCTCTTCTTCAGTGGGCTAATATTTTTTTCCATACAGCATTCATAACATGAATGCTGTATTCTTAACTAAACTCCACAGTTCTTTGCTAAGTGTGGGTCGGACTCCTATTACAGACTGCTACAGAGTCCACATCAGTGACAGTACAATTGGGCATCCCATGAAAAGAGTTCCCAAGATCTCCTCTTACAGGGCATTGTAAAATTTATAAATAGATAACTCTTTCCCCCTTTGTACTGTCTGGACCTCTTGCCTATGCTAGGGTAACATATTTGTCATTAGGACACCCAATATGCACTTAGATGTTTGATATGCCTGTCCAGATCATATGGACCAGACAGAATTTTTCAAATAGATGGAAACTGTGAAATGTTTTGAAAGTGGTTACAAGTTTTGAAAGTGGTAAGAAAGAGTATTAAGAAGAATTAGCTATGGCAGCTTACTTGGTAGTTTGTTATGGCTCCCATTTTCTAATACATCATATTCTTTTATTCCCCTAATTACTTTCTTTTTGTGAAAGACAATTCCCAAGGAAAGAACACTTCATTTCTTTGAACCATTGCCAACAATATGCACCACAGTTGCTGAAAGCAAGAGAGAAGATCTGGCATATAATTTAGAGCTATGCAAAAGCTCCTATTTTTTCTTCTTTTTAACCTTGGTTTTCCCTTCCTACCATGCCTGATTAAATGAATTTCATTTCTTTTTCTCTCTCCTTTCCATGCAACTTCTGTTTCTGTTTTTGGTGGTGGTTTTTCTTTTCTTTGAACTGAGGTTTGGTTGGTAATTGTTACATCTCATGCATTTTCCTTCTCAGTCTTATTAAAAAATAGCACGGACAATCTAAATTAATAAGCTTTGCAATATCAAGTGATTAAAAAATATAATGGCAACATTCCTTACCCCTCACACTCCATCTGCAGCTTCTGCTACATATCCGTCTTGTAGCACAAGCTATGCGAGTTCACCCGAGAGCCCCCAGATGGGAAATGTATCATTTAGGGGGAATTCACACTCCAATCTTCATCAGCACTGAGCCTTCACAACGCATATCAGATAGAGCCAAATCAGCACATCCCATCAGGATTCCCTCAAACACTGGGCAAATCCGGCTCCAGCTTTGATCTTCACCATCTTCACAGTGGGAAGTTGCATCCATATCTACTCACCTGAACAAGAAACCTTAATAGTTAATACATCAAAAAATTTTGGAAGGGATATTAAACTGCATGCTGCAGAGGTTCAAGGCCACTGTAAATATGAGGGGGTAGGATGAGACCTTCATAGGGTATGGTGGGGAGACACTATCCCATATCTGCCTAGTGAAGTGTTTCTTGTACATGCTACTTTAATATCTGATGCTGACCCTTATTGGAGTCAGGATACTAAGCTAGATGGACCTTGGGACTACTTCAGTCTGGGAACTGCTATCTGGCCAAGGAGCCTCGCCTCCGCTCACAGAAACAGAAATGATGATCTGGGTCCTTTTCTGGAAAGTGCTCCAAGAATTTTTTTTTAGTGATGGAGAACTGGTGATCACAGTAACATCTCAGGAGGAAATATGACTTCCCAGTCATCAGGAAAATACTTATTTTTCCAGGAAGAACATAAGGCCCATCCTGCAA
Organism: Mesoclemmys tuberculata; assembly: GCA_007922155.1. Classification (NCBI taxonomy): domain Eukaryota; kingdom Metazoa; phylum Chordata; order Testudines; family Chelidae; genus Mesoclemmys; species Mesoclemmys tuberculata. The sequence goes on along the minus strand of ML675615.1, from coordinate 31,019,080 downwards.
GCCTTCTACATGTGGAAAGCCCCTGGGGAGAGCTTTCATGATCAGGTCTATAGTAAGGGACTCAAGGAACATTCCAGTAGAGACGTTCAGTTAGGAGGCATCTAGCCCAGAGGAAACCTTGGGAACCCAGTATGGAAACTTTAATTACAATCTCACACTGACTCTCTGTCAGCTACCAGTGAAAGCAGCAAGCTTTCTTGTATCCTGTACAAGGAAGATCTTTACACCTTGTCCATGGTCTTGTACTGCAAAATCTAGAAGATACTGGTGCATATGCTATTTATTTATTTATTCTGAGCTGGTTTATTAGTGGTGAGCAGAAGTCCATAGTTCGGGGCTGCTTGGAAGCAGAGATTTGGCTCAGAACCATCTCTATTTCATTTATTAACATTATAGTTCAATAAACAGTAGCTCAGTTAAAAAGTGGAAAAGTTAGCAAGGGTTATTGTGGCTAACTATTTATTCTGAGAAGGGTTCAGTATGAGTATATTTTCTAAACACGTAAATATGCATATAGGTATCTGGTTATATCCTATGTTTATTATGTGTAGAAAAGCCTCAAAGGTTTCTAGAGTTCTCTCCCTTCTTCCCATGCATGGAACTGCCTAGACATATTGTAGGCCATGAACAGAACCTTGCTCCGCGCCACACCAAGAGGCACCCCAGACTAATCCATTACCCTTTTAAATATTAATTCAAGTCTGTCTGTACTTGGTATAATTTTGAGATTGTTTGTAAATGTCTGTACTATGTCCACTGGCCAGCCTATCTGTTAGTTTTACCTGCTTCTAATCTATATATATATTTGTAAAAATCCTATCTTAAGTACAAAAAGCCACACTCTGCAATGCAATATTTGTATCTAATTGTAAAAGATATTGTCAAAGTGAATGTGAATTCCTCAGCTAGGAATTGGCACTGAGTGATAGAAGTGTGAATGGCTGAGCAATTGAGTTGAGTGGAGTGGTTGAACAATTGGTCTGAATGAGGGGCATAAAAACAGACAAGAAAACACCAGCCTCACATAAAAACGTTTGAAGGAAGAAGAAAGGAGTGAAGATAATAGCTACTGGCTGAAGAAGAGTCCACCCTGAAACTGTTGGAGCCAGCCCATTTCAAAGGACAAAATCTGATCAGGCTTGCAACAATGTGGGTGATTGAGGATCACACCAAAGATGCAGTTGCAGCATGACAGTGCAAAACCCATAGAGATACATGGGACAGAAAGATGAAGGCTGGAGGTTCGGGTCTACAACATCACACCAGCCAGGAGTACCGATGCGCATCGGCAGAACCTTGCTCCTCACCCTCGTGCTACAGTCACCTGGCCAGTGACTACCACGAGCACCTAGAGGCTGGTAACTATAACATCTGTGAGACCCCTGTGTATGTCTGTCTGTCTCCCTGTCTATGTGTGCCTCTCAGTGTGTATGAGTGTGAATGAAAGTTGGAATTGAAAAATGTGTCAAGAATCTCTGTCATTGGAATATTGATATAATGTTAATACTATTTCTGTAATGGTTGCATTGTTGATACTATTTAGTTAAAAGCACAGTATTGATGGTGTTGCAGTGCGGATACTTTTCTTTTCTTTGATACTATTTACCAAGTTTCCATATTCACAATAATTGCGGCTTGTTGCCTTATCCCCTAAAAAGATCCTATGATATTTGTTACTTGGGTAACAATATGAGAGACAAATTTTTGAAGGTTGGCTCTCAATTTGCAATGCGACGTACCTAGAGGTTCAACTACATGACCTGTGCACTCAAATCCTCTTTGCATGTGCACACTCTAGTGTTTGTGCCTGCAAATGACGAGGCACACGGATTCAGGGGCTGGATTGAAGCCTCTTTGAAAATATGGCTCTGAATCTCAACGGTTAATCCTACGAACAACAACAACAACAACAAAAAATCCCCAGTGCTTCCTGCCATTCCAGTGAATCTAAAGTGATGGTAAAACATGTTTCCAGTTAGTGGCATCAGCAGTGCTTCACAAGAATGTGCCAGGTTTGTTTGCTGCTGATGTGACATAATTCAAATATTAACCTCAAAATATTTCATGGCCCTCTTCAGATTTATGTTTTATCTGCATCTTGATGCCATGAACATATTCTGAAAACTGCTGGTGCTCACAAAATGACTGTTAATGAGCAGTTTCTCCATCGCTTTAAAGCATATGAGCCAGATTTTCTGCTGCACCAATTGTGTGTGTGCTGAGGATATGTCAGGTAGCAGTTACACTTCCCTGATTCTATGGAACAATCTATGATGGTGCCATCCCCACATGAATTGGGGCAGTCTAGGAGTTGCTATAAATTATGCCAGTTGGGTATGGTCTTTAAGGGACCATAAACCAGCTGAGAAGTAGAACATCACAGCTGCTTGCTGCTTCAGCCTTTTCCCGCTCTGGAATTTCCTCTATGCCATGTGGGAACAGTGGTGCTGGAATCTGCTCTGTAGTCTTCGTGTCAGTTGAGAATTCCCCCTGCTACATGAAATCTCAGCTCACTAGCTATGGTCAGGTTCCAACTCCTTTCTGCCAGCTGAGCAGTGCAAATGACCCAGTTCAGGAGAAATAAACTTGTCTTATACATTAATACACAGACACAGAGGTGGTCCCTTAATGAGGCTGACTGGTATCCCAGTCAAGTGCCATGGAGATCAATATCTTAGAAATACCACGAGTAGATAAGGATAAGAGAAGAACATGTTTAGTTGAGAGCAAAGAGATCATCTTAAATTCCTCAGTTTTGTTCTTTTGTTTTATAGATAAGTTAGTCCCAAGTATGTCTTTAATTCAATTAGTTAAATATTTTATCCATATCGTTATATGGCTGAATTTAAAAAAAAAAAACCCAAATCTTGGCTTCATTTTAGTTATAAAATGTTTTTGGTAGACGGTACTTTAACATATGTCACTGGAAGCACTCAGACATTATGAAAAATGCTGCCAATATAGCGTATTTGTCCTCCTTAGCACTAATTCGGTGAATTGTTGCAGAAAGAGAATTTTCATGACAATATTTTAAGCGTGATGCCAAGCGTGTGCATCTTTTATAGGAGTCAATCTGTGAAGAAATGTACACACATCTGAAATTGCCCAGGGCTAGCCCATGTCCATTGTTTGTGCATGCAAAATGTTTCACTTTCATTAATGTATTTTCTCCCCTTTCCCTCTTTATAAGGGGAAAAAGAAGAAGGGGGAGGAAAAAAAACCCAAAAACCCAGAGCTCATTTCAAAATCCATGGGAGTTGGATACTCCCAAAATTCCAACAAGATTACACAGAAATTTCATCTGGTAGATATTACATTCTGGTTTTGTCTTTGCTTATGTTTTTACACAACTTGACAGCTTGTGGTATTGTGCCACATTTCAAAGTTAAGGGTTACAAACATCTGGCTGAGGTTCAACACTCCATCCTACATGAACCAGAATGTCTCCAGAGTACATTGTTTGTTTGTACCAAGTGAGGTAGCAAATAAGAGTTTTCCTAGAGCACAACGGTGATTTTAGCAGGCAATCCCATTCTCATAGAAGTGTAGGACTGGAAGGGACCTCGAGAGGTCTTCGAGTCCAGTTCCCTGCACTCAAGGCAGAACTAAGTATTATCTAAACCATTTTTCATTGACACTAGGGTTGGCCTTGGAGAGATTAGTCCCTTTGCTCTTGGGTGGACAATCAAGTGCGGTGGTAATTGGTTTTCTTGTCCTGTGAAAATCTGTGAGATTTTGAAAAAGTTTCCCATCCCAAATCAGGACAAAAAGTCAAAATCTTGAAAATTTTCCAAACCAAAAATCCCAGACAAATCTCAGTTTGGGTCAATCAAAATGCTTCATTTCAATCGGAGAAAAACTCTTCCTTCCAGTTTTGACAATTTTTTTTTAACTATATTAAGCTTAAATTTCCAAACAAAAGGTCATGTTGAATGAGAAAAACCATAATATTTTCTCAACGATTTCAAAGCTTTTTTTCCTGTGAAAAGTTTTGGTTTCACAGACTTGTCATTTTCTGACAAAAAAATGTTTTGTCAAAAAAATTCCAACCAATGCTAGTGAACTTTCTTTTCTTGCCTGGTACGTTGTGTTTCCTACACTGGGTCAACAGATGGTTGCATCCTACTACACAATTTGCCTCCTCCACCCCAGTGCCACCTAAGGCCCTCACAATCTTTAGTGTATTTATCCTCAAAACATCCCTGTGAGGTGGGGCAGGGCTATCATTCCCATGTTACAGATGGGAAACTGAGGCAAAGAGCAGGGAATGAACCCTGGGGCTCCCTCCTCCCAGACTAGCACTGTAACTAGAGATGGGTGGAGAAAGGTAATTCCATTTCAGAGAGGATTTTGCTATTTCAAAATGTGGTTTTGTTCTGATTCGGAGTGAAACCTCAACATTTTGAAATGCTCTGTGAAAGCGAATGGAGTCCTGGCCCCAGGAAGGCCACCTGGCAGGCTGCCCTGGAGCCGTCGACTCTGGAAGCTATTCTGAGGCAGTCTGCTGTGCAACCTTCTCTGGAACCATGAACCCTGGATGCCCGGTTCCACAGCTGTCCCCCAGGCAGGATACTGAGGAGAGGGGTGGGTGAGTTGGTAGGAAAGAGGAGCTCCTCTAGGCACAGGGGCCGTACACAAGTTACTACAGCCCTTCAGTGGGCATAATAGTCTCACCCGCACGCGGGCACTGCCTCCCCAGCATACCTCACACCAGAGCAAGAAGAGCCACGTCTAACGGGTGATTCAGCCTGCATGTTCACACAGGCTGGGATCACCAGGCTCCTGAGGAGCCGTTCCGTTACCTACCATTCTCAATGACGAGTGATCTACGCAGGTTGGGATTTCTCCCTTCCTCTACCCTGTCCCCAACGAGCAAACCCCTTTGCACTTCACATTGAGGGGTGTATGGCTGGCATATGGATACAAACCTGCTGTAAATTATGTTTACACGGGAGGAAGCATGGCCCACCAGAGGGCTGGGCATCTGGGTTCTGTTCCCATCTATTCTACTAGCACACTATGAGACCCTTGGCACATTACTCAACATCTCTGTGCCTCAGTTTACCACCTCCCTGTAAAATAGGGCTACTGGTACTTATCTAGAGGCTTAACTAATTAATGGTTGTATTTCATGGGCTTCGATGAAACGTCCTAGAAAAAGTGCAAATGGTTATGTCGTTCCTTTAGAAGCAGGGATTGGTCATCTAATGATATAGGCATTGGGTTGGGATACAAGTTGTCCGTATGTTACAAGAAGTAAGTCTTTATTCGTTTTCAAACCTCAGCATGGACTGCCAACATCTCTCTGCTGCAGCTGTTACGGAACTTGTTATGGCGTCAGATTGTGGCAGAGCAATTTCCTTCCAGAGGATTCTCGCCTCATGCACAACCCTACTCACACCCCAAGTGAGGAAAGTATTGTTAATGGTATTGATGACAAGGAGCTCTCAAAAACAGCCTAGCTAAAGTCCAGTGTGGACCATGAGCCTGTGGTGATGGGAGGAGGGAGGGATGGGATGAGACGCTGAATCCTTTTATCAGTGAACTGGCACTGCTTCTATTCCACCACAAAAAATAGACAATAGAGTGGAACAGCTGGTACCAATTTGGATGCATACAAATGCTACCATGTGCTGTATTCTGAATTGTTCCTAGATGACAATTTTGTTTTCTGCTGGGAATGCTCACTTCAATTTCTATGCTGAGCAACCTTTGGCATGGCACAGCTTTTAGTTGGGACACTGATGTGTGCGTGTGGGAGCTTTTCCTTTCTTGATCCATGGGTGGAACCTTCCATTATTGTCATTATTCATTCACCTACTGAGGAGAGAATAGGCCCTTGTAAGAATGTATCAGTGTTTTAAAAAACCAGATCTGGGCTTCCAGCATTTCAAATAAATGAAACGTCCCTCGAATGTCTTTCTGCTATATCGTTCTAGTGGCATTGCCTTGTCTACTGCCCTAATGGACAGGGAAGGAATCTTTTCTCTACATGAGGTTCTTCTGATGTCATGGCATTCCTTAGACCATCGCAGAGAGACCCTCCTGAACGATCAGTTTTTAAAGCTGTACTCACACGGAGATTTCCTACTTGAAAAATTTCTGTTGGTGCACACATGGCCAAAGAAACTCCCTGGAAGCTGCTCCAGCTCTCATTGTACACAATGGGGATTACTGTATTTCAATGACTTGTGGAAGCTGAATAAGATACTTACAATATAGAGTTTCACGATATCATTGATTTAAGGCCAGAAGGAACTATTATGGTCATCTCGTTTGAGTTCCCGTATGACACAGTCATAGATTTTACTCAGGATTCTTGTATCAAACCCAACCACCTACGGTTGAACTATCTTAAAGACATCCAATCTTGATTGAAAGACTCCAAGTGCAGACGAGTTTACTGTATTCTTTAGTAATTGTTTCTAATGGTGGATTATCCTCACTGTTAAAATTCACCTCTGACTTCCAGGTTCAACTTCCAGCCCCTGGATCTTGCAAAACCTTTGTCAGCAAGATTAAAGATCCCCCTGGCATCACAGGGAAGTATTCACACCTCTGCATTTTAAACTTCAATAAGAAAAAAGCCCAGGGTCTGATCCTACACTCCCTGGCCTTGCAATATCACTTGCATGTCAACAATAGATACACACACATTCCTTCACTTACTACCGGCTTCTGTGTTATCTTGACACTAGAGCACATGGAGCCGTAAGAGCAAAACTACAAAGGATAGGCAGCCCATAGCAATGAGCGACACAAAACAGGGAACAAAAGAGGTAGTAAGTGGGCCTACAGGCAATAAAACACAGTGAAATGGAGGCAAATCTTCCCTTTGCAATCTTATTTCCATTCAGCTTCTACATGGACAGGGTAAAACACACCTATTCTGTATCGCACAATGAATAGGCTAAAAGGGTTGCGGAATGACAGATTCTGCTCACATGTAGTGAAACGTTCCTTTCCTTCAATAGGGCTCTGGGGTCAGGCAAAATTTGTTGTTAAACTCTAGAGTACGATGAAAAATATATATCTGACCACGGACACATATATCAGCGGCGGGAGAACTGATTGTACTTCATCACTCACTTGATGTTATTTTATGTTTCTTAAACAAGAATCAGATTCCATGTCTACTTACTAATGTCCATTGGCAAGTGACTCACCACAAGCTGGACACAGATTTTAAAAGTTACCTACCTGAAATGAATGGGCCTAATTCCAACAGGCACTGAGTGCGCCGAGCTCTAATGGGGTTTATAGATGCTCAGCCCCATGTAGGAGATGTTCAGTGCAGGATTGGCTCCTAGGTGTTGCAGATGCTGTATAAATGTGGTTAACCTCTGCCTCTATCATGCCATTAGTACTTTTGATAAGGGTGAAAATGTGCTGTCAAGGATGGGGTGTATATTCCCATGACACGGTTTGCAGACGCCTTTAGACTCTGCGCTTTCACAAGCAAACCCAGGAATGTAGGACTATCTGGGCCATTGCACGCACTCTCTATTCTTGCGATGCCTGCAAATACAAAACAGACCATGTTTCAACTTGCTGGCCTTTGTTCCACAGACGACGCAGAATTCCATCTTCTACGTGCCTAAATGAAGCTTTCATAAATAGGAAGCAAAGAGCGGAATCACAGCCCTTGTTCAGCAAGTGTGAAAAGATGTTTTCTTTTCAGGCCTGTGTTGTTGCTATTCACCACTTGTGTGGCCTCCTTGACAACCCCTAGAATGTCAGTGGAACTTCTCCTCACACCCCTCACCGACACAAGTTCTCTCTGTGTTGGCCTTCTGAAAAGCAGCCTGCTAGCAGAAGTGCTGCCATTATGAAGTTCATGATGAATTATTTCTGCAGGCTTGGAGAATGCAGTGCAAGAAACAAGGCCCTAATCCAAAAATCTTACAATCGAAGGGCTCAATCCTGCTCCCATTTGAAGTCGATGGGCCAGATTCATAGCTGGTGTGAATCGGGATAGGTCTACGGCAGGCACCAAAGAAACGCCAATTCACACAAGTTAAGAATCTGGCCCAATTATTTGAACCGGAGCAGGATCAAGCCCCAAAATTACAACCTGAAGAATGATAATTTGGGGTCGACTGGCAGGCCGAGAGGAGCCGGCAATCAAAAGCCTTCTACGTTCTGCCAGGCCCCTTGTCATTTACTGAAAGACTTGTGTGTTTGCCATGCAGGGCTGGAGACTGAGGGCTGGCCTGTGTACTGTGAATAGCAAGAGGCTGACCTTCATAAAAATGAACAAATACTTCTGGACCTACAGAGCCGCAACTCACAGGCGGTGCCCCAAGGACCTGCCGATACAAGAAGCAAGAGGGAAACTCAGGGTGGCTTCCTTTGGGGCTAGTAACAGGAATTAAAAAGAAAATGTAAAGCGACATATGTGTGATTTTTTTTTAGGTAATCTTTTTAATACAGTAGCTGGGGGGATTTTTCACGCCAGGGGTACCTTGGGGGCAGGTGCACTACGTTGAGACAACGTAGAAATTAAGGGGCCGATTTTGCTATCCATAAACAGTGCTGTACTCTACAAACAGCTTCATTCGTTCCACAGGACTGCTTGCACATTAAAAGGCTACTCATCAGGAGCTGTACAATCAGGCCCCCAGCTGAGCAGGTGATAAAATATCGTGCCCTTGACAAAACTGTGTTTCATTCTCCTATACTGCCTTTACAATCCACCCCAGTGAAAGGAGTGCATATTGCTGCTCTCCTCCCCAGCAGCAGCCCAGGGCAGGAATCATGGCTCTCTCTTCCCTCGTTTCCTCCATCGGGGCAGCAAATTTATTCCTTTGCTTGGTCTATACCAGCAGCAAATTAGTACCCCGGCCCTGCACCAGATCAGCTGTTTGGGCTGGTGCATGGGGAACAGGGAGGAGGTGGAGTCAAGCCCCCACTCCCATCCTGCCTCTTTCCATCCACTTCCTGCATACCTACCCAAAGTGGGAGGGAGAAGCGGGTATAGAGTTCTTGGTCACTAGAACGCTGCTGGACCAGGTCTGGGGAGGCCGTGTGGCGGTGGACTGTCTCACGGCTCCTTAAGCCCTATGCTGGTGCATAAGACAAAATCCAGCCACACATTTAAAAGTCAAGCAAAACCCAATGAATGGAAGGCAAAGGGCAGTTTGTTCTGTGAGAGTCTCATGCTAGCTAGTGCCAGCTGCCAGTTAGTTTCATTTTTATTAGGCTGACAGCTACACATGGGCAGGTGCCAACTTCTGTGCGTTATATTTCATATTTTATAGCTTTGGTTTAGATTTGAAAAGCTGTCTGCATTTGGAGCAGCAGCAGCCCTCACCCCTAAGGGCGAGCCAGGCTTTTTGTATTTTCATTTCTATCTCCTCTGTGACAGCTGCAATTTCTGTCCATGCTCATTGGCTGGTCTCCTCCTTGCGCTGGTAGGGCTCTGGTCCTTTCTTGTAGTTCTGTGTTTGAGTTACTTCATGTTCAATGTTTAGCTTGGCTGAAAAAATTCCATGGTAATGCAATCAAAAGCAAAACAATCAGCATTTTGACAACACTCCACTCAAGATATTGTAGCCCCTCTCAGGCATCCCACTGAAGCATCCTTAAAAATGACTGGGTAATTGACCGTAAGGGAGTCTGAGATTAATCCACTGCTGTTCCTAAAATCCGCTGGTGGGGGAGCTGCAGTTCTACAATCCTGGGGCAGCTAGGGATGGGGGAGGCCTTCAGAATTGTTTAGAACAGCCTTGGGACTGCTCTCAATTACATCCCCAGAAGCAAAGGGCCCCTTGGGCCCTCAGCCAGGCAAGCGTTCCCAGAGTGCAGCGTGCTGTGGCCACGCTCTGCCACATTACCTAGAGCAGGGGCTGGGAGCAGGGTGTTGTACTGTTGGCTACACCAGCATTACATTATCGGAGCCTTTACCCTCCACCAAGGAACTGCCCAGCTGGCTGATTGAGCTAGGTCAGTGCAAAAGGACCTAGGAAGGCTTGGGCCTGTGTCCATTGTTTCCTCAATTTAAGAGGAGAAATTGGTTTGGAGAAGTTGTTTCACTCATGAGTAGAGCCGGTTAGAAATAATATTTGTTCGAAATGGTTAGGAAATAATCTGTAAACGAACTCCAGTTTCATTATTCATAGATATTGACCAATGGCTACAATTTATTCATCAAAGCCATTTGTTTTTCATTAACTATTTGCTTTGAATATTTATTATGCATCAGAGGGTCCAAATGTGCAAACCGTGCTCACAACAGCAAGCCGTTCCGCACCTGAGTAACTGAAAAAGGGCATCCTCGCTTGGTCGGCTGCAGCACCTAAAGGGAGTACGCACGTGGCAAGTGTCTCTCCAAATGTTAATGAGGGTTTCACAACTGGGTAGTCTTTGAGTTGTGCGATTGGTTGTCCAAGTCACATTGTATTATTTTTGCTAACTGATTGGATGAAAATTTTCTAACCCCCCCCAGTGGGGATAATTAATGACAAGTAATTAATGTTTATAATGCATTTTCAGATGATTAATGAACTGTTCATGATAAAACTTGTGACACTTTCAGGATTCACAGACATTTGACCATCACTTGACTACTGGTGAATGACAAAAAAATATCACCTTACAATAGTGAAATGAGCTTAATGGATTTAATAATCTACACTATATTTAGCTAGCAGGGTTTTTGTTTAAACTCTTCAGCTAGTTCAGCACTCAATTCTCTGCCTGCTGTGATTGTTTATCTTGAGGAACACTGTCTTGGAACATACTTGAGATATCTGCAGCTGTCGGACCCTAGTCCACAAAGGCAGAACATGTCAAGGTTTCTGGGGTTTTTTAAACAAAGGAAGTTTCATGAATGTGTGCAAATGGGACTGTGGATGTGGTGGGAAACAGAAATCATCAACATCCATTCAATTCTTCCTTGTTTATGGGTCAGATATGCAGAATCACATTACCATGGTTTGTGAACTAGAAATCTGACAAGAGCAATTTAACTCTTGTATTTATATTTCTAGCAATTTCGACTTGTCATTTGTGGTTTTCTTCAAATTAGAAAACAATTAAATGAAGACTCTGGCAAAGAAAGGGAGCCAGATGTAACAGTTTCTCTTTACTTTTTTTAATGGCAGCAAAAGCAGTGTAATTTAATTCTTTCAGCCCCTCAGCTGCAGAAGAGCTCAGGAGATATCTTCAAGGAGGAAAAGCTTCCTTCGCCAAAGATTGTGGATGAAGGTCTAATATTCTATTTTCCAAGCTGAAAGGGGAAGTCCTTGAACTACAGAACTGAGTTCCTGCTAGGAATCCAAAAACACAGCACATCCATTCAGATCAGACATCCTGAGCCTTGCTACTCCAACACTACAGTTTGGAAAGTGAAGCGTCATAGGCTACAATTACACCGTAGCAAAGATGGGCAAATAAAGGTATCATTATAACAAGAGATCGTCCAGAACTGTAATAAAGCTGAAAGAAAATTCCTTAGTGAAAACAGAACTCTAATTAAAGTCATTACCAAGTCAATAGTAATACTTGGGAATCCTAATTTTGCTTTAAAAGATACCTGCATTTTATACATAGTCCTCATACACCGATGCGCCATATACAACGAGGCACACAGAGTGACAAGGATGAGTTTTATCTATCTATCTACAACAACAATAGACTTCCTTATGCCATACGGATGTAGTTGAGATCAGCAGAGGTGCCTGAGACAGAGTTCCCTTTATTTAAAAGAGAGGGCTCGTTGTGACAGCCCCTCAGCTTTGGGAATTTATGTCCCACCTCAAGTAGCAATAGCAGAGAAAGACTCATCCAGTGGTTAGAGCACAGGCTTAGGACACTGCAGGACTAGCTTCAAGGCTCTGCTGTGCTCTGCCACAGACTTACTGCGTGTCCTTGGTCAAATCATTTAGACTCCCTGTTCCTTATCTGTAAAACGGGGAAAACACCACTTTCTTACTTTACATGGGTGTTAGGCACTCAGGTGCTTTGGTGATATGGCCGTGTAAGTATATAGATTTATTATCCCCCAGTACACCCAGCAAAACTAATCTTTTAAGTGAGACTTTTGGGGAGGCGGCAGTAGCCTAAGAGATCTGTGTGCCGTGAGATAGTCTATCTTTCTTTGCTGCGACATGTTAGCTGATTACTGACAGTGTGGAGTGGAGTTTGTTGGTGGTTTTGACCCTCTGTCAAGATGCCTAGATCTTGAAAAAGGCATCATTTTAAGTTCTCATAAGCAAAAAAGATGGCTAGCTATATTAAAAAAATCTCTAGAAATTAGTTTTATAAAGTTGGAGGCTATTGTTCCATAAGTTAAAGATAGTATTTATTTAGCCCTTTCATCTTAAGTATATCGGTACTACTCCTATTGAAGTGACCAAAGAATTTTACTCTGCAATAAACCAATTAATTTTTGCATCCTAATTTGTGCGCTGCATTCCAGATTTGAACGACGTGCTCCTTTTTTTTTTTCTGGGAATGGAACTTGCTTGAAAGAGTCATATTTGTAGTATCTCTTCCTTTGTGCGTGTTAGTAATAAGAACAAAAAGAAAACCAGCTAGCAATCTTTCTGCTGACCTTCAATTATTGACTATGAACTCGTGTGTTATTGGGATTCCCTTTCCTCTCCACAGAAGTGGTGAACATCTTTAGTCTTATAACACGAGGAAAGAGCCCCAGCAGCTTCAGAACATTTTTAATTAGTGTATCCTTTGCGCTCGAGGAAAGAACAAGGATTACACTGATCACTCTCTTAAAGGAGATTATAATCCTACCAGGAAAACAAGCTGCTTCTCAAGATAAGGATCAATGAAAACGTTGTACGTAGGGGCTAAGATTGGGTGCTGAGAGCTAGGAACCTGGACTGTACAATTTGTGCGAATACTGCATGTTAATAGCAACAAAAGCTGAATCTCTGTTAAGTAAAATAACCCATTGGTCCTGATTCATTCTGATCTGCACCAAGCCACAGTGGTTATGTTCATGTGGGCCCTGGTTCCATGATGGGCAGACCTGATGTGTTTTTCTTGGCTTGCCAACTTAAACATTTATCGTTCACCGAAGGGACTCGCACCAGATTGGAAACATTAGGACAGGCAATTTCACTGATGTTTTGGTTTCAGCGATACAGTCTTGCTAAAAGAAAGTGTTTGACAGTGACTTTAAAAAATCCTCAAACAACTTTCTTATAGGAAACACATGTTTGTTCTCTACGTTAACACACACCATTATGCTAATAAGAGCACAAAAACTGGGTTGGATTTTGCTTGTAGTATTTGTGCAAAAGTACTTTCGTATAAAATAGGGCTGACTTCTGAAGAGATCATAGAGTCATAGGACTGGATGGGACCTCGAGAAAGAGAGGGAGCGGAGTCCAGTGGAGGTGCACTTGAAATGACCTTATTATATACATCGGGAAAGTGTCTATGGAGCTTTCCATAGAACGGTGTGAAATTAAGCATCGGGGGGAACATATCAAGGATCAACTACTGGTTTGGATTAGTCTCTTCTCACCTAGCTCTTATATTGGATTATACAGCTCCTTAGTGTTAAAGTTACACGGACTGAAACAAAGTTCAGGTGATGGCTCTGGTTTACTTTTCGTATGACCAGCCAAAAGAAAGTGAATGCAGTGGATTTCAGGGAAGCTTTGCATATAAACGAAAGAAATTATCTGTGTGTTTTCTCACTCCTCCTCCCCCGCCCAGCCTCTCCCTGCCTTTGCATTAAAACCCCAGCACAGTTTATCCATTAATAGAGAGAAATTAGAAAAACCACTTTAATGTAATGTATGTACTTGGAAATACTTGTGCAAATACTTGGAAACTTGGCACTTATAAAACACAGCAATAATGGACCGTGGAAATTTTCTCCTTAAACCCAAGACCATAATTAAGTGCTTTTAAGATTAGCAACACTGAACTACATTAAATTTACTGAATCCTTAAATTTATCTTCATCTAAACCTTATAGAACCTGGGCTGGATGTCTGGGGGGTGAGCAGAAGGAGTTATCTGCCTGAGGCTCTATTTTTTTGCTTTAAAAAAAAAATGTAGGAGGACACCACTGAGGTATTTTTCATATCTAATTTTTAAAAAATTCTCCTTGGAAGCCAGGCAAAAAAATTTATTTCCTTACAGATTTCCCCCCGTTCTATTTGCATGCATGCTGGCTTCTTATTGTAGAGTTACTCAAGTAGGCCAGCTGGTATTGTTTTAAAATTTTATTCTCTAGAAAAATAAATATTGAAGCATTTATTTTACAAAGAACGGAATTGCCTTTTGCAAATAAGTACAGAAGAACCTCACTACTCCAAACTGCAAAGCCTCACACAATAAACTGAAAGCCATGTGGATCTGAAAGCTGGAGCTGACTAGTGCATCTGTCTGTTTGGGGGTTGAAGTCCCCAAAAAAGTGAGGTTTGCTGGGGACTGGCAGGGAGGGAGCCATTACAGGCAATTGCAACACCAGCTGTGTGGGGCAATGACCCCCCAGTGGAGTTAGAGTCCAGGACTGTTAGGGACAAAGCATAAGCCTCTCCCGTCTGCGTTATGGGAGTAACTCCACCAGCTGGCATAGGGGCTTATCCTCGTAGGCGGATTTAAGAAAACAGTGGCCCATGCTGTCGTGGGGTGGATCAGGCCAGTAAGAATAAAGTGGCTTCTGGTTCTGTGGTCTGTGGATTGGCTGAGCTTGGAGCTGACCAGCCCCAATAAAAGTCCAGGCCCCCTGGCTCCCACATGCCCCCACAATTTATCAGAATTTCTCAAGAGTTTTAAGTCAATATCATAGGTTTTTTAGGCCTGGCTTGTGCTTGTTGAACACTTGGGCTTGATGGATGTGGCAGGCCAGTGTGAGCAGTTTCATGTGACATCAGGACTCAGTCAACAAGGAAGCTTCAACAACACATCCTACCTGGAGCCCCATTCCTTCCCTCCTCCCCCACTGATTTCTGCAGCCCCAGTTCCTCCTTTCTTCTGTTCCTACCCCACGTCCACCTCCTTCTCTCTGTAGCTCTCCTTTTCAAATCCTCTTTTCCCTTTAGAGTCCCTCACCCCTTTTTTCCAGGTTCTCTCCTCGCCTCCTCTCTGATTTCAACATCCGTCTACGTCTCTTCCAGATCCCCCACTTCCTCTAATCTCATCTTCCAAGAACCTCTGTTCTCCTGGGGGCACTGATAAAACCTGAAGCTCCTCCACCTGGCCAACAAGTTGCACAGTGATGAAAGTGCTGAGCCCTTGAATACAGACAGCGTGCCTTTGAAAATGTGAGGCCCGTCAATACAAAGTGGAGTGCTAGGTCCGGGCATCCCACTCGTTCCTGTTGGTGAGGACAGCACCAATACTGTGCCTTCCCCTGACGATCCCTGTTGCATAATGAGGCTTTATTTAATTTCTGAAAGAAGTTTGTTTGCCAAGAGGAAAGGGGGAAGGAATATGTTTTGTCACTTCTGCGCTAAACCTATTGTCTCCTTTCTAAAAGCAATCATCTTTAGATATTAAAATGGCACATACCAGGCATTGCATAGCATTTCTTCTAATCTGTCTGCATTGCCAGTTCAGCTCACCAATTGAATTCATTCTTCTTTGAAAAGCTTACACCGTTGAGTCAGAATTTTGCTAAGAAATCACATTTGCTCACATTGGCATCATGTTCAGCTAGGCTGAAGGACAAAGTCAAGAACAGAGGAGCAACTATGGCCTGTTAGGACAACAAGAAAACCAGAGGCCTAAACCAACTGCTACATCTTTCAGGATATTTCAGGTTTAACAGACACTAAAGCTATATATTTTTTTGCAATCCCGGAATAACGTATGAAAGGTACGAAGCACAGACCTCATTGAAGTGGCAAGACTCTGGTATTCCATCCTCCTAACTGTCCAGGGCATTTTGTTGTGCATGAAATTTACATGCAATGAGAAGGGGATGATCCAGAATGAGTGGGGAGAGGATGGAGAAGAAATCAGAGATGGGATTGAATGAGAAGACTGGAGCTGAATCTTCTTCCCCCATCTCCCTCCAAAACACTGGAGAGCTGGATCCAAACTTCCAGACCTATCTCTAAGGCTACCCCTATATTTTGAACTGCAGGGATAAATTCCAGCATGTGGAGACGTAGCTGTGTTACCTCTATCCAGCTAGCATGCTAAAACTAGAAGTGTCACCGCACGAACAGGAGGGGCTAGCTGCTGTGAGTCTGAGACGTTAGGCATGTACTTAGGGCAGCTCATCCGGCAGCTCATGTCTTCTATTTTCAGTGAACTAGCTCCATCAGAGCTGGCATGGGTCTAGCTCCTTGAGGTGGAAGTTACAGCTGCAGCATGCGGTGTAGACCTGAACTAGCACCCCATAACCAGGCTTCCAAGCCCACTAAAGAAATTCAGATTCCGGTCCAATTCGGTAGGGATGAATCTCACCTCTCTGCCAGGAGCCAGTACAAAACTAATGTGACATGCATAGGAATGGGGTAGAATCCCTTTGAACAGTTTGTGAACCCTCTACTGGCACTCACCATGTTGCTGCCGTAACCCAACCAAAGGCAACAGTGCGTGCTTGTAGCTGGGTTTTACACATGATGCATATTCAATAAACATTGTTATTTGAACCCTGCTATGCCCATGGGCCAATATGTCAATTGGGTAAAGCACAAAAGACAACACACGTTGTACAATTTAAAGCTCAAATCACTCCTGATGGGCTTTCATGGTCTGTATTCTTTATCCCGGTCCACTGCAGAGCAGTGAAATGTATTCTGCTTAAACTTCGTAGGCTGGGCCCATCTTTCATAGCAAAGAAATAAGCAATTAAGTGCTATCTGCTCAATCTACCACATGATTCACATTATAGTATCCAAAAACAAACTGTTCCTTACCACCTGGCAACTGAAAGGGATTTAAACCTTACCCCGGACATTATTTTATCCATGTCCGTTCATGGAAATAAAAATATCCTCCTCTCTGATGCAGTGTGACACCTCTGATCTAGCTCTGCATTAAGGCTTTGATAGTGAAATGCAGAGGCAAGGGCAATTCAAATGCTCTAAAGAAGCAATTCAGAGACATCATCCTCCATCAATGCAGGTTACTAACATGGACGTAAAAGGTGTCATGGAGCATTGATTGCATAGATCTATCCCTAGGTAAGATATTAATAAGGACACATTTTTAATTTTGCATACAGTAAGATTGCACAGGGCTCACAAAATAGGAGAAATGGACCTATAAGTCTTAAATGCATTTCAAGACAAATGACACAGGTTTATTTATGACATCAATTTATTTTTCACTTTGCAATTACGTAAAAATAGCAATAACACGGCGAGAGAGTGATGTGAGGAATCCAAGTGCTGAATTATTCATTGCCCTTCAGCTGTTGACTTCACATCAGCTGTCTACCAATGTGCATTGCATAAATCACGACGGATCTTTTTAGCCACAACTACTCTAACATCCTATTGGAGGCTTTTTTTTTTTTTTTTTTTTATCAATTCGCTTTCACGCCATAGAATAGGCAGTAAACCCTCGAGGAGATGACGCGCGAAAACGGACTGAATGGGCTTTATGCCTCTTGCCATAGCTGTGATTGTCTGTGATGAAGAAGAGAAACCTAATCAATATAAATAGACCTTCCTGATGCACGATGCTTTATATAAAGGACAGGCAACACATATGGTAGTCCTGTATTACAGTAGGGAAAGTATACCTGTATTTCATCAGTGCCATATGCAGTATATCTCATATGATACTTTAGTCCATATTGCGGTTTCTCATAACAATGACACAAGCTCCTTTTAAGAAATAGGGAGGTTTTCCTCTTTGTCTTCATTGCCTATTATTTTGCATATTATTTAATCATATTCACCCTCCAAACTTAGGCTTGCTCCTACGAGCTTAAACTGCCATTGGTTTAAGTGGGAATCGGGAACGTTCAGCTCCTGGCAGGATTCCACAACCCACGTGATAATGCTGTACACTTGAATCTGTTTGAAACAGGTTAACCGCATGGGGCAGTCAAGGGTAACCTAGAAACTCAGACAGTCAGCCCATATTTAACCTAGGTTTTCATAACTGAGAAGAGTGAAAAGCTGCGTATTCCTGTCCCAGGTATCTATCTTGTTGATTAGATTGTAAGCTCTTCAGGACAGAGACTGGTTCATACTCTGTGTTTGTACAACACCCAGCACAATGGGGCACAGTTCTTGGCTGGTCCTTATGAGCTACTATAATAAACATGATTAATAATAAAAATGCTGTTGCCAATTTTCAGAGGCCAAACCTACTGTTGCCTCCTATTTTAGGTCAGCTTGGGAGCCCACTTTTCACCCTACTTACAAGGACGCCTGTGGGTAGCCGTCTTCCCATTCCTATCATTCTCCAGTCCTCTCCTACAAGAACTTGCTTAGATCTCTAAGAATCTGTTTTAATTCCCCAGTGGTAGCCCAACAGACTGACAGCGGCCCAGCTCTTCTCCCACACATATAGGTGCTCCTGCTCCGTATACTGCGCAATAGTATTCGTGACCTTGTTCTGTCTGTGACACATTTGCTTCTCTGCTGCTCTGTGGTGGAATTTATTACTATTATTATTATTTATTTATGTTATGATAGCCCCCCCCAGAATTTCCAGTCAGGGATCAGGGCCCCACTGTGCTAGGCACTGTACACACATGGAACAAAAAAGAGCTTCCACGTGCTCATATTTACTCTGTGTCGGGAGCAGATACCAAAGAGCAGCAGAAAACGCAAGGGAGAGTTATGGGAAATCTCCATAGGGCCTCTTCTGTTGCAGAACAGCTTTGTGAAGTCCATGACTAACACAGCTGCCAAACATTGTTTTATAAGATGTAGATTAAATATTAGTCTGGTATACTTTGTGCTTTTCTGTGGTACTAATCACCATAATAGATGAGCACCTCAGAAATGTTAATGGGTTTATCCTCACATCACTTCCTTGGAGGGAAGTCAATAGTGTTATCCCCTTTTTTACAGAGGAGGGGAAACCGAGGCTCAGAGTAATTAACTAACTTGCTCAAGGTCACCCAAGGATCCCGTAGCAGAACTAGAAATTGAATCCAGTCTCCGAAGTGCCAGCCCCATGCACAGATTCCAGTGTTGTACAAAAGTGTGTGAGGCCGAAGGGTGTTACCCAAGTGGGATGAAATTAATATTCTCGTGGAATCTTTACAGGAATTGCTGGTTCCATTAAAATGTTATATTACTATCAAATTTTTAAAGCTATAAATTGGGTAAATGTAGACATAAATAGAGACCACAAAATATTTGGAGCAGATGCACAAAGAACATCCAGTCACCAAACTAAAATTATAGGAAAATAGCTTCCCCCTCTGATTCTTTCTGCCTTTTCTTGTGGTTTATTAATGTTAAAAAAAAAAAAAAGAGGATAATGCGCTTTCATGACATGTCTGTTAAAAATACCATATAGATTCATTTAAAACATTTTGGTTCCATCAAAATTCTTCTCAGTTTTCATGACTACCTGAAATCTAGTGTCTCTGATATAGCAGAAATGTGAATAGTCGTCATGTGAAATTGACAAAGATAATTGTGGGATGAAAGGGGGGGGCTCATTGTGAATAGCTGTGAATTATTTCATGCAAAAGATTAGAAAGTGATGTGGAAAAAGGAAAAAGACTAGGCTAAAGTTTGCCTTCAGCATATGCTTTCAGAGATGGGGGTTGGGCGAGGGGTGCTGAATGGTTTCTGTTAGCTGCTAAGCATCTTGAACTCCCACTGACATATATAGGTGTGGTGGGTTGTCAACATTTTACAGAACAAAGCCTTAAGCCAACATTTTCAAACCTGGGTGCCTAAAGTTAGATGCCTGATTGAAAATGGCCTGGTTTTCAAAGGTGCTGCGTGTCAGCATCTCCCACAAACTTCTCTGAGATTTGTGGGTGCTCAGGAGAGCTGTGGGAGAAAAAATTCCCAGTGAAGATTGCCAGAAAAATAAAAAAATAACTTTTGAAATAATTTTCCACAGAAAATTTCAACTTTTCATTAAAAAAACATGAGATGCCAAAATGTTTGGCCAAAAACTGAAAACTTTTCATCTTTTTTTTTCTTTTCTTTGACAAAAAGTTTAATTTTTCCCCAGGATGCAGAAACTTTTAATGAAAAATTTATTTTAGCTCAATACCCAATTTTCTCTCAAAAACCAGATTTGACATAATTTTTTTTTAATTAGTGCTCAAGCACGTCTGTAAATCAAATCACTCACATATAGGTGCCTAAATATGAATTTGGGAGCCTAACTTTAAGCAGCCAGGTTTGGAAATGGTGGCTTTGTCTTTTAAAAATTAGATTGCAGTTGGGAATTTCTGCATTATAATTTATAACATATTTTAGTTCTACAGATACTAGTCTTGAATAGATTCAGATGCAATGATGGCTGCAGATGAATGTCAAAATAAGTTATTGGAAGATGTTGATTGGTGATTTATGGATGCTATTAACATTTGGTATTGAAGTAAGCAAATGTGGGAGTATTCTTGTTTGGGGTTAGGGTTATGTAATTAATTTTTATTTTTTAAATCTCCCATCCTTGCAGGAAAAAAGGTTTTTAAAAAACCTAATGATTCCACTTACAACAAGGGGCTCAGAGTGGTAGAGATCAGGCATTCAGAAAGAATAAGAGGCACTGCATAGACATCTGTTCATTTCTAGTGACTACATAAGGTGCATTATCTGTGGAACCTGACCAGTTGTGCAATTTACATATCAGCCTGATTGTTTTAGCAGCTTAATATCACTGACCCACCCACTGCATTTTGACTCTGAAGGTTCTGTTGCACTTGAGCATTTTAGACATGATGGTTCCCATTGAAAACCTTTGAATTATTTCAAGCTATTTCACTTCAGATTGCCTTCTCCTCTGTCCCTTGCTGCAATGGACAGGTTATCAGTACTGACAATGATGAAAAAAATAGTAAGGAAAACAATTGAGCAATTGATTTTGGATTATCGGCAGATAAGTCTGCTCAA